>OZ018325.1:116660775-117008654 GCA_963969495.1 Ceratothoa steindachneri
AGATGGCACTTTCGGAGTTGTGAAAGAAAAGTGACATCTCCTAAGACGAATGAATTGGGGAAGCGGAGTCTTTCACGCGAGGGGTCAACGGGGTAAGCGGAAAAAAGGTGATTCCTGACCTGAAATCAAGCCGGTGTACAAGCTAATCCTACCCAACTGCGTGTACATATGAACGGAAAAAGAAATTAATTATTTCCGACCATAAGATAGTTAAAGGGAACATAATTAAAAAAAAATGAAAATGATATATATGCACTAAGCCTTACAAAGCAAAAAAAGAGAATGAAATGGATATTCAATGATACATTTTACATAAATCGCAGAAGGATAACGACGTAACATATACACATATAGGAGTGCTGCACCAGTCTTCTAAATACTAATTTTATATATACAAGGGCCATGTGCGTCCTAGACGTAGACATTGAGAAAAATAAACACAAAAACAGAAATAATTTAATATAAGCTCATCTCTACTGGACGTTATAATAAGTACAAGATGGACAAATGACTTTGGACAATTACAATTAAACTTTAGCTGGGGTCGTCACCCAATGGATTACGGCTAAGGGTATTGGCGATACAATTTTCTGACGCTTTTATATACTTATCATATATTGGAATTCCTGCAATAATAAGCGAATAATAAGACCTTTCGCCATTTTGGGTACACCTTCCAAAAACACCTCCAATTTTGTTTAGATGCGTGTAAAGTCCCCCAAGAGTACGAGTACCTTCTGGACTTTGTCCTGATAGATCAATTCTTAGCTTTTCTGACTCATTAAATCTGTACCTTCATTAAGCACAGGCGCTGTTCTACGTTCAAGGAATGCCTAGAAGATGCTGATGTTTATGCAAGTAGCCATAACTTGTATCTTAAGGCTGATAAGAACCCTCCCCGGTCTCCTCCCAAGTTTAAGATTAATAACGCCAGGCCCCCTCCAAGAAATCCCCCTAAGTTTCTGAAGGTTTAAAGCCCCTCGGAACTTAGGAACCTCCCTCCTTGGGAACCAAGAGACATTAAGCCCATAATCACCACTCTCCCAGCGTCGTCATTTTCCAGAAGGCAGATAATATGTTTTACCTGCAGAATAGAAGGTCATGTACACACAAACTACCCGAGAAGTTCCCAATTTAGAACTACGTCCTCCCATCAGGTACACCATATTAGTGCCACTCCTTCTCCTCCCCCGTTTCTCCATGATACCACTAGGTCTCTCTCGTCGACCAACAACTCCGGTCACCAAGTAAATTTTCTCTTTAATAAGAGCTCCCCCAGTGGTTTGAAATTTAAAAATGGAGCCGTAAACGGATGCCGTGTGTCCACCCTTTTACGTGACACTGGGTGCACATGCATCGTGGTATCCGAGAATTTACTTCCCTCGGTCGGTCCTGATCATCAAAAGTTCGCTGTGGTCCATGATTACCTCGGCCGATTGAATCGTTTTCCTCTTGTAAAATGCCACATAGAATGTGAATATTTGACTGGTTGGGTCGAAGTGGGAGCAGCCTCAATCAATCTTTGCTCTGTACTGATTTTTCAGAGCCCCCAGGTTAAAAGTAATGCTGTAGCAAAACCCGTGGTAACCCGTATCCAGGCCTCCAAGGCTTCCCAGGAACTCGTTACTTTAGAAAACCCAGTCGATCCGGAGATGGAGACCCTCCGGAACAAGAATTCTGCCCGCACCCAGAAGGTGGTGGAAAAAGCAACTCATACTTTGTCAAGGATGAGCTGCTAGATCGTAAATGATCTAACGGAACGAACCTGAAACACACTCCTTGTGTGTTTCCCGCTCTCACGTCTCTCAAGTCTTCCAGATTTATCACAATAGTTTATTTTCTGGTCATTTTAGACATAACAAAATCGCTCAGAGGGTTTTTAAGAATTTTTATTGACCGGATGCAGCCAGAGAAATTTCAGAGTACTGCAAATCATGCCAAAAGACATCAGCAAAAGGGCGTGTCAAGCCAACCCCCCTTCAGAAAAGCCCGATCACCTCGGAACCTTTTTCTCGTATGGCGATTGAACTTATTGGCCCTATTCATCCCCCTTCTTGTGAAGAAGACAGTTATTTCCTCACTTTGGTAAACTTCGCTACCCGTTTCCATGAGGCAGTTCTCCTTAAGCGCATTGATGGCGTTTCGTGCGCCGAAGCCCTCATTTCTATTTTTTCTTGGGTAGGAATTCCGAAAGAGGTATTGTAGATCGAGGAAGACACCTTATTTCCGAGCATATGGAGTATGTCGGCAAGCTCCTCACGGTAAAATCTCTGTTTTCCACCCCTATACCATCCAGCCGCAAACGGAGTTTGCGAAAAGTTAAATGGCACATTAAAAAAAAATCCACAGAAAATTATGTATAGATCAGCCCCGAGAATGACAGCACTTTTTACCCACGGCACTGTTTGCGTGACGTGAATTTCCTTATGGACCCTAGGCTTCGCCCCCTTTGAATTACTATATGGTCGTAATATTCGAGGCTCCCTTGGTATTTCAAAGGAACTTTTTACAATCCCTATCTGGATAACGAAATCCAATCTTCCTATTGGTATCTCCTAGACCTCCAAAAAACGTCTCAAGATATGTGCTGACATCGCATACCAACATACTGAGGAAATTTGGAGAAGTATCAAACTTATTTCGATTTATAGGCAAAGGAAAGAAGTTCTAAGCCTGGTGATGAGGTGCTGTTGCTACTCCCCACGGAGAGTAACAAACTCCTGAGCCAGTGGACGGGCCCCTTTTCCGTTTTAGAGGTAAAAGGAACAGTGGATTGCCTAATTCGAATCCCCTCACGGGATAAGATTTTACACATCAATATGTTGAAGAAATATCACCACTGTGCGTGTACAAATAATATTGTGGCCCTCTATGAAGAGTTCCCGTTGGAAGATGTGTATCTCGCTGACCCCCTCAATGCCCTGCAAGTGGTATGCATTGAACGAGATGGTGATTACCCTATTCTTCTTTACCTGGACCCCCAGAATCATCATTCCCCGTGCTGGATGTCTCCCCCAGGCTAGCGCCTCTTCAAAAGAGTCAGCTGCAGCAGTGGCAAAATGGATTTGAAGATGTCATCCCCGAAATCCCCGGTTGTTCCAATCAATTTGAGCATAGCATCGTCCCTACTACTAAAGACCCTGTTCGCTTGAAAAATTAGATGGGCTTCCAGGACAAAAAGGTCAGAGCCATTGTCAGGATGCTCCTTCACCGAAGGAAGAAACAGCTGAGGTCATTCATGGGATCGGCCTCTTTTTACTGTAGATTTATCCCTAACTTCGCGTCTATTTCCGCTCCTTTAGAAGAGATCCCCCGATCCCCTTTTTATGGAATCCCGAAGCTACTGCCAGGTTCCAATAGCTAGCGTCCGCCCCAAATACCTATAAACCCCTCGGCAACAGGACGGATGAGAGTGACGAAGAAATTGGATGCGTGCTGCTCCAATACCTCGACGAAGGTAATAGCTACCCAGTGGCTTACGCAAGCCGAAAGCTACTGCCCCGTGAACGTAATTACTTGATAATAGAACGAAAGCTTTAGTAATAGTATGGAGTATTACCAAATTTTGCATGTATTTGATACGGACAGAGTTTATTATAGAAACTGACCATCGCCCTTTGTCGTACCATTGAAATACTAAGAGACAGAACGGACGTATTATGCGATGGTTTTTAATACTCCAACAATATCAGTTTAAAGTTTGGTATATACGTGGTACCGAAAATTGTATAGCTGATAACCTTAGCCGGAATCTATTAACCGACAATGCTGGCTAATCCACTAAATTATAGGTGGCCTGTAAACCTGTAAGCTAATCATGTATATATGATTTTTCTTTTTTTTAACTCTGCACATATATCTATGGTCCCTGTAGATACTTATTTAATATATTGTTGTTTTTTTGTGATTTTGTTCTAATTTTGTTCCTTAATTTAAATGCAATTTTTTTTGTTTACCCATTCACATAAGTTTTGTCTCAGATCAATATCATAGCCTTTTTGGAAGCCTATCGAATACAGGTCAGGTCTCTCGTTTTTTTTTTGTCAGGCTGGCGCCTTAATAATAATTATTCTTCAATCCAAATTTGCGATGTCTTTTGTTCTTCCATCTTTCTCAGTAAAGGTCCATCATATGGAAAGGAGGGGTGTAAAAGAACAACCTCTGACCCCCCCTTCCCATTTATTGCAGACCACGTGTGATAGTATCCCGCCATGGACTACGTCAATTCATGTTCGAACATTCACGAATTTTCGACTCTTGAGCGCATTGGGGAAATATCCCCCAATCCTGCGAACTCGTCCCAAGCCTCCTTCTCCCCGGTGACCAGGCAAGGAAGAGCATCTATTTCTCGCACCTTGCTGTTAAATGATGAATCGACTCTGCCTACGGATTAGGAGTCTGAAGCTTGTGACTCCTTTCTCCAAACTCACCCTTTCCCCTCAGAATCTGGTATACAAATACTCGGGTTATCCTTTAGTCCGATGAGTCCTGCACGCACCTCAAGTTCGTATTTACCGTCTCAAGTGTTAAGTCATGTGAGCGTTCGTCAGAGAGCAAGACTTTCTCCGCCGTGATTCTCCCCTAGTCAATTGGTAGCTTCTGTGAACGGCAAGCCTTTGAATTTGCGCAACAGTCTCCCTTCGTTTAATCGAACCGAAGAAAATCTCCATCGATTACCTTTGAGGAAAATAAGTTTCTTCTTCCAGTGGAATTAAGAGTAATTGCACATTTGCCGTCGAAAGTCATCTTTGAAGATTGGCAATCTTCACCGGAAGAGGCCATAATAATTATGAAGAGACCATTTAAATTTATATAATTCCCTTTTGCCTATTATTATTCTTATTTTATCTTTGTAAATAAAATTATATTTTTGTTGTTTCATCTTTAACTAACCTTGAACGATATTCTCGGCCTATTCAGGTGAATCTCACCAACCATTTATGTACTCTGTGTGATTATTAAGGGTTTGAAACTCAACGCCTCAAGTTTGACCTCCTAATCGGTCGTTAATCCCTGCAAACAGCGCTTCAACGGTTTACGTTGCAGTAGGTGATTAAGTTATCCCCCACATAATATAGGAGTAGTGTATGGTATATAGTGGTGTACCACGTCATATACGAATCATTCTTAGCAGTATTGCCAGCTCTACAGATATATATGTAGATCCAAAGATTTCGGGGTTTCTCTAAGAAAGAGTAAAATGAGATCCACAGATTCTTTTGTTGATCTACATATATTTTAAAGGAGTTATACAGATATACCATCTGTGCGATTTGGCAACACTGCTTCCCAGTCTGAGTTGTGCCTGGTGTACGTAGCTCCAGTGCATACATTGACTTAAAGTAAAGAACCACTTCTATCTCTTTTTCTTTATAATGAATTGTGTTTATGAATTTATCACACTCCTGTGTCTTTAAATAACCTAACTTTATTTCTCCCACGATTATCACTGTTTAAACTGTTAGATATTAATGATGGCTCGTCAAAAACGTACAAGTGCGTACCTCGTTGAGAATTCTGAGGAAAACAGTAAAAGTTCCAAACTCCCCTCCAACAAACAGGTTTGAGGTAACTTTCTCTATAATCATAACAAGTTAAATGAAATTGGCCATGTTTCTGCTACTAAGACAGTTGAAAAGCTGGCAGAGTTTTGGGATCGGGCAAGGATTCCCATTCGCTACAAGCAAGATTGTATAAAAAAGTATAACGTTTGCAGAGTGGAAAGGTATCAAGAAGAACGCAGGAGGACAAACTGAAAATCATAAAGGTTAGGAAACAGCCTTCAAAAGCATTTTTCAAGATTTATTTGATATTGCCAACGCCAATGCACTGGAGATGACTTCAATCGAGGAACACCCACAAATTATGATTGCTCAGCACAAATCTGGATGTCGTGGAGCGATGATATCATTAAATGTCAGCTTGAAGAACAAAGAAAAGAGAGAACGGAAATTAGAAGAGCAAGTTAGGAAGCGGCGAGAGAGAGTTACAGAAGATGTCTACTTTCTGCAGTCTCTATCAGTGGCACAAAGCAGCACAAGTGACATTACTACTGAAGAAGAAGAAGATCCAGATGTACAGCACCAAAATGTTTGAAACGACGGCGCCAACAAGTGCTATCACCAGACTTGTGACTTTGGACCGAAAATAAGGTGACAGAGAGTGCTGCAGTGATGGTAGTTGTTGAAACTGTCCGCACTTTGGGAAAGGAAATTCAGCCACTCTCTCTGAACGGATTTAGCATCAGGTGGCAACCACAGTAACATTGTTAATCCACCTCGGAAAAAATCAAAGATCAGTTCGCTCAAAAGTACCCACTCATTTTGCACTGGGATGAGAAGCTTATCCGAAAGTTCATTAGCACCGGGACTGTGGACATATTTACTATGATACTGACAGGACATGGCCAACCACAGCTACTTCCATTCCCGAAGTTAGCATCGGGGATGTGTTTCGAAACAATTAGCTCTAATACTGGTCGGCACAAAGAAGTGTGTATTCTTTTGGACAACTTATTGGTTGTGAACTGCTGCACATTGGTTGTCACTGATTGTTCGAGCATCCTTTTTTTAAAGCCATATGAACTTCATCTACTTCTGATGTTCTCTCGTGCAAGCGCTTCAAAACAAGATGGCAATATATTGACAAGTTTACAAATCAAGACTCGTCAACTGATGATTAGACAGCCAATGCTGTGGCCAACTTCAAATAAGAGCCCAGATATGACTATAAAAAGCTCCTGGATCTGGCTATCAACTTCCTTGAATCTGTTCCTCCTCTAGGCATTCACTTTGGAACTCCTAAGCCATATTTTAGACCCAATGGATGGCAAAAGTGAATTACATCTTCAAAGTCTGAATATTATGCTCACAGTTCACGCCAACAGTACGCGAGCATCGATGATTATGAGAACTCAATATCTTCTTTTCACGTATCTATGTTGAAACCTAGTAACAGCCAGCATTGCTTTGAAAGTCCCGATAAATGACCAGAAGTTGCTGAAGCAATGTCAGTTGTATCAAACGATTAAGATCGACATATCCAACACTACTGTGAAGAAGATGGCAGGCCAACCATTGTACCTGTCTGAGCAATTGGTCGCTTAGGCATTATTTGATGATGATTTGGACAATAGCACCAAGAACAAGATAGTTATAGCCATGAAAGAAAATAATGGGAGAAAAAGCCATCGAAGTGCGAACTATCGACGTGAAACTCATTCAAGAAAAGAGCTTAATCGACTTTACGACCAAGAAATAAAGACTTCTTTTCAAGTACTTGGTACTTATAGATAATTCCTCAAATATCTGGCAGCTCAGCCTAGCTTCAGTTTTGCAAAATCTTTCACCAACACATTGGTTGTCACCAAATATCACGCTGAACCTGCAGTTACCTTGTCGGGGATTTATCTGGCAGTCTAACAAAAGATGAAAAACAACTACAGTTTGTTCTGAGTGTTATTGCTTAACAGTGCAAAGCGTTCCCTGACATTTAAAGGCAGACCTTACTGGGGAACAATGAGTGATATTAGTCATCACGACACCCCTACCAATGAGCAGCTAATGCCTCCTGTTAGAAGAATCAATGAGGGGCTGGACCAAGGCTTGTGAACGTTAGTAAGAAACCAATCTAGTGAGATGATTGTGTTCTAACCTCATCTAGGGATCCATCGGATCCATTGAGCCACAACTTTGCTCAGCCAAAAGGAACACCTTGGCTGTGTCATACCAACAACAAATAAGGACCATTCTAATATATATATATATATATATATATATATATATATATATATATATATATATATATATATATATATATATATATAAGTGAAAGAAATCAATAGCGAGTTATGGTATATGATATTGAAACCACCCTAAAGGACCATAGAATTTCTTTACGAAACTAGTTTGGGTATGAAGTTTATCATACCCACTTCAGTCTTATACTAAGAATGGAATGGACACAGGAGTCGCTACTCAGCCTCAAAAGAAACAAAAACAGAAAAAAAGGTCATTAATCGGGGGGTGGGGTTCTAAACTCATGTACTATACTGTTTTCGATCAGGTTCTAGGAAGAGGAGCGACATAAATAAATTCTATGTTCCTCTATAGTAGTGGTTTCAGTATTATATATATATATATATATATATATATATATATATAATACTGGAAGGTAGTATAATTGTACACTATATAGGATCGCAAGCCCAAAGGAATTGGCTCCTTATGGAGAAAAAAGGAATTCAATGATACACGGTTGAAATTTATACAAATGAATTGGCATTGAGGGAAATGATTGTTGAGGGTAGAGAGAAGGAGTTTGTTAAACTCTGATGTCAAAAGCTCGAGATAGAGTAGACTAAAGAAAACCTTCTGCTTAGAAACAGTAGTAAGAAAGGGTTGAGGATGATATATTTTTGAGATAAATTTGGATACTAACTGGTCGAAGATGAAATCGGGGTAATAATTAAATTTGAAGAAATCCCTTAAATAGGTCATTTCTTAATAAAAAGATACGATATTAGAGCATATATGGTATGCTCTAACCTACAGAAACCCTACCACCACTAGATTTAGGACACACTTTTTTAGTAGCTCTCCCAGTCAGTTTTAATTATCCAGCATTAAAAGTCGAATTTTATGAGCTTGACACTGTTGTAGCCCTCTTTGAGATACAGCGAATGAGCCAAGGGAAGAGATAGATGCTTATTCCAATTAGGGAGAATTACCACTTTAATTTTTCTTGAGGACCTATCAATAAAGATTCTCCAGTCATCTGGATAACATGTAATTCCAATTGCATAAAACAGATCAGCTACAGCTTTGCAGTAACATAAGACCCCAGGTTGATAAGTAAAGACTCCTGACAAATGTTGATGACCTTTCCTTTTGCTTGTCACTTGCACATTTTCATCCAGCCAGCAAATCCCACTCTTTTTCCCTGGAAATAAAAAGATCAGCATTTGACTTTGACAAACCAGGGTCTCTAAGAAGGTCATTGGGGTCACTTTGGTTTGGATAGTATCGATTATTCTCAAAAACCATATCTCTGACATTGTAGTCTACATCTTTACTAATCTTTTCAGCTTCTGAATTGTTGCTTTCTTCTGAGGGTGGATTATTCTTTTGTGGATGGGTAGGTACAGGATGATCAGCACTGTGTAGTACAGGTGCAATAGATGATGTAGGATTGAGATAGAAAATATGAAGTACATCTTTGCCTTTTCGACGTTTAGAACGCTCCACTATGCAGGAATAGTAATTGCTTGAGTGGTCAGTGAGTTCCTGCCAAATCCTGGGAATGGCAAAATTCATGACTCTTCTTTCCCCTCTATACCACTCTGTAAAAGTAAAAGAATGTGCTTTATTACTGTTTTGGATTACAAACAAACATAATAGCTTAAATCCTTGTGACAAGTAATATCTTATTCTTTACAACAAACCGTTTTCTTACCTTCCAAAGTTATCTTGCAATGTTCACAAGCAAAATGAAGTAAGTACCCGGGGTTTGTCTTGGTCCCTAACTGGCATGCCAAATAATGCTTCGTAATCTTCACACATTCTCATAGATCCTGTTTGGGTGAACTGTCCGTATCTATAATAAAATGGAGCTGGATAATGATTGTAGCCTCTCGATGACTTTTTCTTCTGTGTTCGCCATGATAGCTAGAACTGAGATGATATCCCTGCATAAATATTTCTATAGTAATATTCCAGAATATTCAGAAGGTTCTAGAAGTATCCAGAGGTGCGTTTTGGCAAGTTCTGGAACATTTTTGAAACTGTATAAAATTTTCCTAGATTCTAGAAATTTCGCATTCAATCTAGAATGTTTTGTAAGGTTTCCTTAAAACAAATATTATTCTAGAACGTTTCAATGTTTTTTAAAATAGGATTTCCAATTTTTTACTATACTTTAAAAAAACTAAACCTTACAGCTTTTTATATACTCTAAATATTTTCCCGATATTAATAATACCAGAGCATTATTTTCCAAATGACCAAATTTAGAAATTCAGTTCCCTACCAAACGAAGAAAAGTTTTTGAACCAAAGTAGACTTTTTTCATTTACTTTAGTTACAAACTACTGGGAGATAACGCTATTAACCCTTTAAACATATCTCAATTTTTAACAGTATCTAATATCCTATATTACCTTCTATACACATTTTCTATGGCGAAAATTCAGCCGGAAATAATGCGTTTTTGCTCTCTAAAATTTAAGGATTTTTGTATATATATTATTTATTCATTATATATATTTCACTTACTAAACTTTCCAAATGTTCAATGGTCCAGTTAATCTAACTATTCAATCTTTATTTCTTTTTTATTTTATCCCATTGATTATTATTGTTTAACCAATCATATTCATTTTATTATTTTGCTTTGATCCACTTTTAAAGATCTGTCATTTTGAATTCGCAGAAAATCCTTTGCCATTTTTTGCAAGAGATTTTCTCCTTAAAGTTATTCTTTATTTATTTTAAATATTCATTATTCGAGCAAATTATTTCTCAAACATCACTTTAGCTCTTAATTTTTTTACGTCTAATATATTTTAATTTGTAATAATATACGTCACATTTTATTTGTAATTTTAATAGTTGTAGAAATGTATGATTCCTTAAGGCGCAATGTATTTACAGTCGGAATGGGATTTTGTTTTCCGATTAGGCCATTGAATTTTGCGCTTATTATTGCAATAAAGAACCCATTTTCACCTTCCGTAACAATTCTCTCCAGAATGGGTTCACCGCTATTTCCACAAAATAGCGATGAGCAATAATTATACGTTGTAAACGTTGTCCTTAAGACAGGTCATGTGGGACACAGGCATCATCTTTGCGGGTTTAAATGTTCATATGCATTGCCTTCTTTGAAAAGGCATAGGTATTTCTAGCTTTATATTGGGTTGATGAATATGTTCTTGCGTTTTTATCAAATTTATTCATTACCATTAACAATTTTAGAAAAACTTAATTTTTAATTGATAACAATATGCAATTTAATCAATAATGTATTCTTCGTTGTTATTTACGACTTGTTCCCAACGTTCAACTAGGTTTTCGATGCCTCTGCAATAAAAATCTCTGGATTTTGACTAGAAGAATTCGTCTAATCCAGGTTCTTAATTCCACATCAGTATAGAACGAAACGCCGCGAAAATTGTTGGATAACGATCTGAACAGATGAAAATCCGATGGAGACAAGTCTGGCGAATATGGAGGATGCGGCATGATTTCCCAATTAAGCGTTTGGATAGCGTCTTTTGTCATATTGTCAATGTGAGGACAAGCATTGTCGTGTTGCAGAAGAACTCCATAACGTCAATGAGGTCGCTTTTCACGAATAGCTTCGGCGAGTCGATACATTTGTTGAACGTAGAGTTCTGCATTGACAATCTCTTCGTTCGCAAGGAGCTCATAAAAAACGATGCCTTCATAATCCAACCACACCCACAGCATCGTCTTTCGTGGATGAAGTCCTTGCTTTAATCGCATAAGTGTTTTTTTATTGGGGCTAAGCCATTGTTTTCGATTATTCATGTTGACGTAAACACATCACTTTTCGTCGCCAGTGATGATGGGGTGAAGAAATCTGTCCTTATATCCACGAGTAGCCTTGTGACGAACAAGCAAACCTGCGGCAATCGTGGAGCGTTGAAGTTTGTTGCTTTCGCTCAAAGCCTGCGGAACCCATGCACCACTTTTTTTAACTTTCTTCATTAAATGAAGGTGATTCCCTACAGTTTTCTGATCACAGGCCAATTTTATAGCCAATTCTCTAGTCGATTGACGAGGATTTTCGTGAAGAAGGTCGTTTAATCGATCTTCATCCAACTTAATGGGGCGACCAGAACGTTCTTCGTGATTAAGATTGAAATGACTGTCTTTGAAGCGTGAAAACTACCATTTAGCTGACCTTTCTGATAAAGAATTTTCTCCGTACACAGCACAAATATCGCGACGAGCTTTGGCTGCGTTTGCATTGTTCCCGTCTAGATTTTATTATACCCTAATGAAAACGTTAATGGATAATAAATAACTTGGAAGCTTTAGGCATTTGAGGGCAACCATCTCTATCACTAAAACTAGAGTCACTTACCATAGAGTGGGACACAAAAGAGTTTGCAATAGAATAGTTCTTGTTTATTTCTCAAATATTATTCAGTAGATAAATGTTATAATCTGAATTCCTTGTAAGCGGGATCAAAGAATACATTCCTTGGAAAATAATAGATTTTCTTTTTCTTTCCAGAATATTACTAACCTCATAATATGCTTAGGTTATAATGGCTCAAAGTATTTGCAGAAACGTTGTCTTTAGAAAAATAAGTAACAATGTACGAGAGGTGGTCAATAAGTTTTGCAATTCGGATATAAGGTAACAAGATATGAGGAAAAAGTGTTTTATTTTATTTCAATATAACTCCGATCGACTTCAATGCACTTGCGCCACCTGTCTCTGAGGCTTCGAATTTTTGACAACCAGAAATTTCCTGACTGCTGTACAATCTACTCCTGGAGGGTGAGCTGGACATCTTCATCGTCTCCAAACCAGTGTCCACGCAGTGCATCCTTGAGCTGGTGGAATAAAAAGTAGTCACTAGGGGCCAGATCTGGACTGTAGGGGGGTGGTTAACTCCTCGAATACGCACTCGTGCAGGGCAGCTTGTGCAACTCTGACCTTGTGGACAGGGGCATTGTCGTGGAGAAGCAGGACACTGCGGGCCAACTTGCCGCGCCGCTTTTGACGGATGCACTTCTTCAACCCAGCCAGTTCCTCGGCGTAATATTTGCCTGTGATGGTCCTTCCACGAGGTCCATAGTCCACCATCAACACTCCCTTAGAATCCCAGAAGATGGTGGCCATGATCTCCCGGGCTGAGAGCTGGGTCCGGAACTTGATGGGGGTCGAAGAGCCCCTGTGCTTCCATGCCATGCTTTCGAGCTTGGTCTCGGGATCCCAGTGATGGACCCACATTTCATCACCTGTCACTATGGGTGACTTAAATCCCGCTGGGTCTTGGTTGTACAAGAGCAGCAGCTCCTTCGAACTCTGACGACGTTGAAGTCGATCATGGGGCGTGAGGTTCCTAGGGACCCAACGGGCAGAGACCTTGGTCATGGCCAAATTGTCGTGGATGATGTTGATAACACTTCCATGTGATATTCCAAGTTCTCGCTTGAATTCTTTGACCTTCATTCGAGGATAATCCTCTCCACACGGGCCACATTGTCCTCATTGGTCACGTCTGACAGGCGCCCTGGACGAGGGTCATTTTCAATGGACTCACAACCATGGCGGAACTCCCTATTCCAGCGAGCAATGGTTGCATAGAAAGGGGTGGTGTCGGTGTACACTGCAACCATGCGTTCATGGATCTCTTTTTCATTCTTGCCTTCCTTGATCAAAAGTTTGATCACTGCGCGGTGCTCAACCTTCTCGATTGTTAAAAAATTTGTGACTGACGATCTGCGATCAGCTACTGCTTCTTAAATAGACGAGGCAGGAGTGTGCGGCTGCAGGTCCTGACTTGTCATAACTTATGCTAACAGCCCCACAAACAGCCATCCCCCTTCCTCTGTTTTGCCCTACCGATTCGCAAAACTTATTGACAGCCCCTCGTTTGATATTGCATGGCCTAAATAATATATTTGCACATTACTTACGAAAAAGGAAACTATAAATAAATTTTTGTTAACACAAAACAAATAAAACATATTTAAGAAACCGAGTAAACTCCATTCCTTTTAACCACAAGATTTGAGTTTTTAATTTTATTTTAAGAAATTGCAGATCATAATGCTAAGATGCACCTCTCAAATTCGTCTTTGCTTGTGAATTGACAACCATTTTTTAAAATTTTGTACATTATCATCGACCGAAAGTCTCAATTGGGGATGAAATGGGACTCTTTTGGTATCTAGTCCATAAATCTTTCCCCAGTAAAGAGAGAAAGCGTGACTGGTAGCATTGCTTCACTACTCATTCGACTGAGCTTCAAACTAGGGCAAGAGGGTGTAGTTTAAAAAGTTAAAATAACTCTTTAAGTTCATTTGAATTCTTTCAGGAAAAGGAACTGAGCACAAGTGTGTCGTTTAAGAAGTCAAAATACCTCATTGGACTTTTTTACAGTCCTTCAGGGACAGAGAAGAGACATATTATCGCATCATTCATAATACCTGCCCAGAATGTGACCTCCCTCCTCTACTTTGTTATCGTCTCAACTCAATCGTGGATATTTGTTCCGCAGAAGCCAACAATTTTGATAGCCATCTGGACCTTCCAGAGTATTACTTGCTTTATCTGTCTATATTTCTCACTTGAAATGAACTTTAAGATATTTATCAGTCTACCGTATTCGTTTGTGACAATCAGAAACATTTAGAAGAGGGCAAGAAACCTTTTTTTTCTCTGATTAGCCTTAGTTATAGGTTGGTAGGCTGTGTAAGCTCTTTGAGACTGGCGTGATTACCAAGGGTGATTTGTAATCGAGTTTAGGTAACATGCGTGTGATATCCAAATAGGTTTCCTTTATTCGGCTTGTATTCACGCGGCACTGACTCCAAAACGGTAGAAAGCTCTATTCTTGCTTGATTGAAGGCTGGGTAAAGGTAATCAGAGATTTACTTAAAGATAAACGAATCTTGGAGCTGGATTCAGTATTCTTTATTCAGCGGGAACTTGTATGGACTTTAAATGTCTTTTCTTGATTAGAGAATTCATTCTTAAGCGCCGTCCAGCCTTCCTTTTACAAAAAGTCGCGTGCTCTGACTTATTCTGATTTGTGACCTTACGAGCTTTAAAAGTCTTAATAATTCCAGGACTAACCTTGAAAGGGCCTTAGCAATTCTATTATGCGAAAGAGAATGTAAAACAAAATAATAATGGTTTCAAATCTCGTTAGAATCAGCGGACTAGTTATGATTTTATTAACAAAAGAAAATAATCCCCGAGCTAATCTTGGGAGGACCTTAGCAATCCTATCATTCGAAAGAGAATGTAAAACAACTTAAGTGTTTTAAATTTCGTTAGAATCGGTCGAATAATTACAATGTTATTACAAAAGAAATGCAAACGGGGACGGACCAACCGACCGACTAGACTAGACTCGTACGCGACTAAAAACAGGAAAATATTATGAATATGAATAAAGTTTATAAACAATGTTGAAAGTGATCCCAGTTACATAAATTTAGGGCTTGATCTTTTTTACTTTATTTCTAAAAGCCGCCATTAGTTGTCTGAAATAAAAAAAAACAAGGTCTGCTGATCAAAGTCGCGTGCTCTAGCTCATTCTGATGTATGACCCTACGACCGTCAAAACTTTCAAAATATTCCCAGACAAATTTTGGAGGACCTTGACAATTATATAATTCGAAATAGAATGTAATACAACATAAGGGTTTCAAATTTCGTTAGTTATAATGTTATTACTCTCCCTCCCCCCAAAAATGCAAAATGGGAACCGACCGACCGACATAGTGAGATATAGAGTCGTATGCGACTAAAAATTAAAAAGGGCACAGTGACCTTTGGATCCCCCTGTACATTCGACATGATCTTCTAGTTATATTAACTTATTTGACAAATTTTTACACTATTTTAAAGTCTTATAATTGATATTCAATATTACACAAGGAATTAATAAGACATTTCCCTTTAATATTTCTATGAAAGAATGAATTTTTCTTTAGGGCACTCAAATAAACAAACTAAGTTCATATTTGACGGCTTAATGCATTTAATATGGATTCAACATAATATATATCATTACTTTACTTAATTTAATTAATTTACAAGGTTTTACTTATTTATGGAATGTCACACTTCTTCTATTATTATTATATATAAGCAATTTAATAAGATTTTCTAAGTTTCCTTTTACATAATTTTTTGATCAAAGTGGGCTAAATGTAGTGTTTTAAAATATTAAAATAGAGGTTGGAGGAGATTAATTCATAGTAAATTGTTTTTATTTTATTCACAAATATATTAATCTGACAGAAGCAAAAAAATCCATTAAGTTTATTGTTTTCTGATAAAACTAAAGTTAGACCTTGCATGGTTGCAAAATGTCACCATTTCTCTAATATTAGCTCTCTATATGCTCAAATATCTTTTTTTATTATCAATTTTATCCGATTTATATTAAATTTAGAGAAAAATAAGATTGTAGTTTTGGCTATAGTGTTTTACAGAAATCTCATATCTACTAAACAAATTATTATATTCTATTCTTTTGTTTCTTAATTAATATCGTTTAAAGTTTCCTCAAATAACGGAAATAATAAATATTTAGTTACTTGTACAAAAAGGAAGAATTAGAGAGAATGACAATAATTTGCAGTAATATGACAAAAAGCTGTTTAATCGTTTACGTTAAGAAATATATATATATATATATATATATATATATATATATATATATATATATATATATATATATATATATATATATATATTATAATGCAAAAATATGGGATTTACTATGGATAAACAGTGCTTCTTTTAGAGCACCTATCATTCGGATTCCCTTTCATCGAATGTTATCTTTGTTTAAACGTGAACTCATTATAAGATATTATAAAACTCCAAAGTTCTCATTTTGTGCTTGCTTTAGGTGTCTCATTCAATCTTTCAATGTGATCACTATGATCCTTAAGCATGATTTTTTGTCGCTTTCAACACATTCTTTACACCAGCATCTTCAAATATATACCAACCCGTGGAATGAGTGTTCTTCAATTTTTCTGTCCTTATTTTTCTTAACTCTCTGTCCGTTACGGCTTTCGGTCTTCTAGAAATATAATATTTACCCGGGTTACATTTTCATCGTCAAAAATTTCTTGATTGTTCGAGGATTCCTTTCGAAAATCTTTTTATATTTCCACCATCCTTTGTTTTCGAATTTTTTTACCTTCATCACCCTTTGTTTAATTAATCTCTTTTCAAGCATGGGATTTGAGGGTATTGCCGACAAATATTTATTCTGCGTTACGAAAACTTTTGAGTCTAAAATATAGCTAATTTAGAATAAATAAAATTCCATTAGTGACATTATCGAAATGATAATGTGATTTTAGTAACCCTATTGATTAATTCACTCCGATGTGTTCCATCACTGAAATTGTTA
Source organism: Ceratothoa steindachneri (assembly GCA_963969495.1). NCBI lineage: Eukaryota > Metazoa > Arthropoda > Malacostraca > Isopoda > Cymothoidae > Ceratothoa > Ceratothoa steindachneri. The sequence goes on from OZ018325.1 coordinate 116,677,919, forward strand.
AAGTCGAAAAAACATTGAGTTTAGTATCGAATCCTTTATTTAGAGTATAAAGCCTTGGAAATTTCTCGATGAAATCAGTCCAAGAAATAACAATGTAACATTATGAGATTAATTATATTCCTCCTCCGCCCACCCCCTCTCGGCCATGAGGCTTGCCAATCAAATCTTCCAAAAACAAAAAGTAACTTTGAATTGGCTAACAGAAAATAACGTCATCAACATGCAGGCATTTCTAGAGTACCTAAAACAGGACAAATTCCAATTAATTGTCAAAATTCTAGATTTAGAGCCTGAATTAATTATACTGTGTGTATATAGAATTTATTAATTATTATAGGAGTGAACATTAAAACATTTAGTGAAACAAATTGGCAACATGAAGAATAGTTAAAAATTAACTGTCGAAAATAAATTGCTATAGTTATATAAAACTGTTTAGAAAATATGTTAAAATGTAAACATCAAAATCTTTGTCTATAGCAGACAAATAGTAAGGATCAATCTTCGCACTAACTTCCATAAGACTACTGTTTACAGTAATTCACATCAACCAGCGCAGCCTTTTGATGTATTTTTTACAGTATGGTACTGCCAATTTTACAGCAATTATTAAAGTGTTCTATCGCAAACTGTACAATATCACCGTGGATCTTTTGAATTAAAATATTTCTACTAATCTAATGTGGAATGAGAAAAACATAAAAGACTACTCATTTATCTTTCATTTGCAACTTAAACAGAAACAAGTTTGTTTCCTTTTAGTCCATCTTTGCTCAGAGCTACGCTGTCGCTTTTCATGGAAAGATTTCTCAATCAGATCCCGGCAGAGAGATTTTTTTTCATGTATGTATATATGTCTAAGGGAATCGATATTCCTCCCCCTCATAATTGAGTACCTGGTCGTTAACCGCAACGTCCTGTCAGTGGAGGCAGCGTCGAAGCCCGACCACTTAACCTCCTCCCTTCTCGCCCCTCGTCTCGGAGAGAAGCTGAGGTCGTCCCCGACTAAATAATGCACTAATCAGCTCAGGTCGGACCCGAGACCCCAACATCGGTTAAAACAGCCAGATTTCCCCTAAGAGATAATATTAAATTTCACCGCATAGGCAAAATTAGAGGAGCGTCGCCCTAAAGCCAGAAGGTCCCTCAGGGCCAGCTGTATGGCGCTCTGAGAAAAACCGTTGGAGGAGAAGACTTCAGGCGGCCTGTCAACGCACCCCCCCCCCCTCCTGCTCCTACCCCAGTGGGGTGGCAACGTATAAAGGCAAATATCTTTGGTAAAACGAGGTAGATTACGTTAGTCATCAAGGCGACGAAGACCCCAGCAAGAGGCCTGGCTACCAACAGAAGGGACTAAGACCAAGCTCATCCTCGAGCCAGTTCCTGGAGGTCACACCGAACTTTAAGTTAACTTGGTTTAAGAAACAAGTTTAACTAACTCTCGTCATAGAAACTCCCCTATCCTAGTGTATCCCAAAGCAAAGAGAGTGTCCTCGCCCTTGAGGAATACTCCCGAGTGAACTCCCTCCAGCACTCCCCTGAGCCAAAGGATTAAAGCATTGACTCATCGATCGCCAGTGCGAATTATTCCCTGAGTATCCTGATGAGAAAAAGAAACATTCTTTCCCTGTCCCGTGGTAAGATTATTTTCTCCAGAAGGCGTGCGTCTCTCCATCTGCAACATGCTCCGAAGGCCTATGTGGCTTTAAAGAATTTCCACCTAAAGAACACAGCTGTAAGCGCTGAGCCACGCGTCATCACGGTGACGTAACAATTGAGTTCAAGGCCAGACTCAAATCCGATTCTATTAGGAATCTATAAAGGTATTTAAACCCCTGTATCCGTTTCAGTGTAGGTCAGTGTGCATTTTTATATTAAAGTAAGCTGTGGGTCAACCATTAATATAAATTCAAATATGTCAGTTATAAAGCCTCACTTAAATTTGTTGAATTTATTTCTGTATATTTAATGTGTTAAATGTTCGTTCGTTCATGTTTTTTTTAATTAAAGTTTTAGTTTTTTGGGAGCAAATTTTTATTCAAAATTTGAAACGCTAAGCAAGGCACTAGGAATCCTCAAAGATTAAAGAAGTAATAATCAGATAATAATAATAATAATAATAATAATAATAATAATAATAATAATAATAATAATAAAAAAATTATAGCACCCTTAGAGATAAAACGGAATCACGGAGTTTTGAAGTACGTAAGCAACCCATACGTACGAACTTCAGCCATTACTCGGTCCTTCCTATACCACAATAATATGTATACACATACGTACGTGAAAAACTAATAATATAAGTTTGAAAATTTTCGAATAGAGGTTGGGAAAATGAGTGGAGTTTTGCCCAAAATAGGAAAACCGAGAAAAGTATATAGATCGCTTAACGAATCGCAACTTTTCCAAAACTACCCCAGACCGCACCGTAAAGCGGATCAACCAGTAAAAGCAATTTTATGCAAGGGAACACAAGACAATCAAAATTAAATTTGAACCCGTCTCTATGTGAAATATGAGAAAGTTCAAACCAGGCCTCAAAATTCGCTGCGTCAATTAATTACCTCCAGCCGTTGGCTGCAGCGACGCCGGCGATGAAATAAAAGCGGAGTCAAGCCATTCTGAAGAGTGACCATAAAGCCTCGGACGATATGAGCCAGCGTGGTTTAATGTAGATTTTGTTATGGGAGGCAGCCTTTTATTCACTAAATGCCCGGAAACCACTTGCGCTGAAAAGGCGAGTCGTTTATATGCAAAGGGGAGTGAAAGCCAATGAAAAAAGAAATGTGTATTTTTAATATAGAAAGTAATGAATGGAACTAAGGAAAGTTAAATACAAAATTAGGGATAAAAATAGAGCAGAGAGAAAAATATGGTGTAATTTGTATTCATTAAATGATGTGCAAACTACCGAGTTAGATATCCACCAAAATGTTTTGTGGATAGGATAGTCTAAAAGCTGGTGAAGTTAGTAAAGGTAAAAATAAGTAGAAGAAACATAGCTAAAGTTGTCCACCCAGGGAACTAAAGACTGGGAGAGAGAAGAACTATCGTGCAGCTGTCTCTGTTCCTCGACGAAGATTTAGACAAAACAGAAGAAAAGAGGTCAATAAAAAAGAGTATCAATCCGAGGATAGAATACTAAATAAGGGGAATAAAAAATATTATACATCACACGGAATTCGGTTTGTTTAGAAAACAAAATGAACATCAAACAAATATGGCAAGTGGTTTTTATCAAAAAGACTATGACTGGTGGTCGCAATGTCTAAATATTCGACCATTGGGCGCCATCGGTTCAGTAGCACATGCAAAAGATGGGGAATTCATCGTGTTGATTGATATCGATCTTAGGCCGCCATCCGGAGCCCCCTGGCACAAATTCACGTTACCCTTCTGCAAAAAGTGTTCTGTCAATTTAAAGAATACACGTAATCATACAAATCAAGTATTAAACATAATAATCAACCTTTTAATCAAATATACAAAGTTGCTTAGATGAAAACTAGCAGGAAATGCAGTCATCTGGGTCAAGAACGCAGTTGAGGCTAAATATTTACTCAATTACTCGTGGAAATTCACTATCAATACTATTTCTATTAACGGGTTCGTAATAATATTTTGTTATAGCAAGAAATTTGAATTAATAATATTACAATAGTATACTATTTTACTCCCGCTGTCATTAGTCACGAAATTCTGTAGTCCGAACTTATTCTAAATACAGGAAACTAAGAGCAGCATTCAATAGGATTCTTTCAAAAGGTTTTGACACTCTTTTACCCTAGGCTGACTTTAAGCAGATGTCGGGAAATGGGGTTAAAAAGAAAAAAGAACTTAAGTTGAGGACAAGAGATAAAATAGTCTGTGATAACAAACTTCATAAAACCCTCACAACACCAGGAAAAACCATTAGAACCGTTCTATGACTAGTCGTGAAAGAGTAGGGAAGGTAAGGTAGGGATATCTTGTGAGTACCTTTACAGTTAAAAGAGTTAAATAATCATGGTTTTATTTTGTGTGCCAAATAAAAAATAGGTGTTAATCCAATATATTTTTAAACATATTTGTCCTTGTGCTTTGAAGAAAATTTATGGCAGAGAATTCCAAGCTCAGATGATTCTAGAGGTAAAGAAGTCTCCCAACGCTGATAGCGATGTAATTTCACTGTATGGGCTTTTGTTTGTCGCGTGTTTTCAATGCGTTAAAAAGTGAGTCAAATTTTATATTATCAGAATTAGTCATAATTATGAACACTTTTATCATTTGTCCGTAAAGGCCAAGCGAGAGCAATTGCAAATCTTAAAGTCTGTCTTCCTATGGTATGTTTAGCAACTGTAGAATAAGTTTGTAGCTCTTTGCTTGACTCTATCCCAATCTGAGTTGCATATTCCAGTTATGAACGTACAAGTGATTCTTAATAATAGGAGTACTATTTCTCTACTCTTACTTCCAAAATTCCTCCCTATAAAATCGAGTGTTCAATTTGCTCTTTTCATTATTTGAACGTAGTGGTTCAAAAACCTCGAAATTAGTATACAGAGATCATGTACTTTTAATGAATTTTCTAATCGATTTTCGCCTAAAGTAAAATCAAAATTTTTATTTCGAGAGGCAATTTGAATAACTCCGCACCTATTGAGATTAAAATTTACCTGCCTTGTTATCGACCAACCAAATATTTAATTTAGGTCGTGTTGTATTTCCTCTGGATCTGAGTCGTGTTTCGCTATATGAGCCAGTTTAGTATAGTCCACGAACTTGGGAATCTTGCTTAATAGTTTTAAATATAAGTAGTTTACGAACACAACAAATAATGCAGGAACCAACTCTCATGACTGAGGTATGACACAAGCAACTTTTGCCCACTTAGACGATTCTCCATTTATCACAGCTGTCTGTCTACCCTTCATACGTCAGTTTTCGAACCAACGCAATAGACTAGTCCATCCTGTGCACTCTAAGTCTTTCCCATAGTTTCCTTTTAAGTAACCAAATTAGAGCACATATTGTATACCGTTTTATAAGGCTCATATATTTTTGTCATAACATGAAAATATTCTAGCAAATTCGTTTAAAAGCGAGCAACGTCTTCTGAATCCATGTTAGTTATCTTTGATTAACTTATGTTTATGCAAATGATTCACAACACTGTCTTTAAAAGTCGACACCAAAAGTTTACTCACAACTGATGTTAAGCTAGTAGGTCTAGAGTTTGTGTCATTACTCTCCCCCTACCTTTTATAAAAATTGGCGTAATATTTAACTTAAATTCTGGTTAAATATTATCATCCTTTAGAGATTTGTTAAAATTATTGTGACAACCCATACAAAAGTTACATAGTTTTCAGTCACTGAATGAACTTTGAAATCCTTAGAACTTTACTGCTTATTACTTTCTCGTGCTTACCGCCGGTGCAAATTGTTTTTGCCTCATCTTTCGCTTTACAATGCCTTTATAGACTCTCCAACCCCACATCCTCATCAGGTTTTTAAATTTTCATTTCGTCGATATAATTTGAGACTTCGAATTGTGTGCACTTAAGATTGGAAGGTGTGTTTTCTTCTTTGAAGTCAATGAGACAGGGAGAAAAGGCAGGTGTGTTTTCTTCTTTGAAGTCAATGAGACGGGAAGAAAAGGCAGGTGTGTTTTCTTCTTTGAAGTCAATGAGACGGGGAGAAAAGGCAGGCGTGTTTTCTTCTTTGAAGTCAATAAGACGGGAAGAAAAGGCAGGTGTGTTTTCTTCTTTTAAGTCAATGAGACGGGGAGAAAAGGAAATCAACTTATGTCTTCCGGCGTCAACTCATCAGCAAATTTCGAATTTATGACTTTAGTAATAGCTCATGTGCCAGTAATTAGCGTTTCCTTGTCATTAATTGATTCGATCGAATATCGAATCGATTTGCTATTCATTACATACGCATTGAGCTGTATAAGATTTTTTCACTTAGCTTTTTTATTCGACACCGATAATGAACGCGACTTTGGTCGTTTACATTGTTGCCATTTTTTACAAAGTGGTTGTCGTAGTTTCTTTCTCTTATAGCAAACTTAACAAGTATTTTCATCGATGTCTACCATCTATTTCGAGTGGGAGTGATTTTATTTTGTTGAACGCATTTTTATCGTAAATAATGAATATTTAAAAAGATTGTTTATACATCACAGTAATACTGTTAGTGGTGATTACTTCCGTCCAGTCGACCTACAATTTTAATACGAAACTGAACGAAATTTGCCTTTCTAAAATTCAGGAAATGGCTTCGCCCTTCCCCCCCCCCCCCCCGTAGGAGGGGATCTTGCGCTTGGCTACTAAGATTAAAATTTAAAATCTAAAAAAAAGCAGCCATGGTTAAATTTTCTGAACTTCACCATTTGTAATTCTTTGGGTTTTAAAAAAAATTACAAAATTTCGATACTTATATTTATTTCTGAACTCCAACATTTTTTTTTGGATATTATAAAAGAATTATTAGAAATAACTTTGATAAAAAAGACATAAGTCATTCATAACCAAACTAAGATGAAATTATTATTCAAATACTCAAAAAAATCCCCTTCTTAAATTATAGAGTTAGTGATGATGATGATTAAATACTTACCTCTTTGGTGATTTATCATAAAAGCCACTTTTATTTTGAACCAATAGCAATGTGATCGCTGGGGCCCTTCCGCAAGTTATTAGCTCTTTAAAAATTAAAATTTGCATATAAGAAGTTAAATTGACCTCATCTGACTTTTAATCACGTCCTCGCAACATTCCTTAAATTTCAAATAATGTCCATCATTTTGTTCGTTTTGAGCGGGAGGGACTTTATAATACAACAAAGTTAAAATTATTTTTTGACAACCATAGAAACTATTAAAATATCCGTATTACTATAGTAAGATATAAGAAGCGATTACATTTAAATTGTCTCCCACATACAAGAGGACGCTGCCCTCTCTACTTGTATGTCTAAGTATCTTTATTAAAATCTTTGTCTGCATTTAAATTAATTTCGCCGATGCACTTTTGACCTTCAGGTTTCACAACTCAGTTATTGCACCAAAGTCAAAAGTTTCAACAGCGACTTGAATTGCAATATCGTGGAATTTATTTCTAATCCTCCGTACGTTAAAAGTTATACACAATATATTTTCGATGTCGTGTGACTAGCGGTGAGCATTTTTCATGCTGCTGCTATCCGGTATGCTCGATCTGTGTGACAACAGGCCTCATTTATATTGGGGCGGGGAATTTCAGGCTAAAATGGCGTGAGGATTTATCTGAAAGTATGCCCAACCTTACAGATTATATTGTTGAGATGCAGTCCAACTGTAAAAAATAGGTCTTGTTGTTGGTAGAACTGATCGCAAAGGTTGACGAAATGTGCAGCTTCATGTACTCAAAAGTACAACTTTTAACATCCCTATGCGAATAGTATAGATAAAAAAATAGGTAGGCAAAGGAAGATAATAATCACCATGAAAGGCAATATATATTAATTAAATGGTAAGGCGAAAGAAAACTGGGACTTGTGCGACCCACATAAATTTAACGAAAAGTGTGGCTAAAGCTTGTAGTTAGAGAAAATACAAACGCATAAGATCTTCATGTGCCTACAACCCCTCAATAAGGGAATTTCTTTCCAAGGCTAAGAACCATAGAGAAAAGAATATAGTCGGGGGCTGAAACCACGACATAACCGTGATTGAATAGTGTAAAGACAGCAACAAATTTTACAAATTACTTTTTTCTACACTGCCTTCCTAAACTCAGTCAATGAGGCTCACACTCACCTATCTTGCAGAATCAAAACAAGTCACGTAGGTTTTCAAGCTTTTTACTAATATTTCTGCCTCTATAAAATCAAAATCTCTTCTTTCTATCTGACTCTTTCTGGTTCTCTGCTTTCCTCTATAAAAATATCATCTATATCATTCTTGTATATCATCTGCTTCTATTTCTCACCATCTGGTACACTTCACTTTTTCTTCTTCCTCACCAGAACGTCTCTATCTCGCCACAATGTCGCTGGGGAGGAGTTAACTTTCTTCTCACATAGAAAAAGACTTTTTCTCCCCGAGACAATTTCACACCGTGTCTGTACTCCAGTTTTTCTCTCTCTTTTTTCATTTACACTGCTGATATTTTAATACCACCTTATAGCCTAAAATAGTACAATCTGAATTCGAATACGCTGCTGTTTGCCTTATCCTAACGTAACCACACCTGAACCCAAACGACCCTGCCAGCTACCGCACAATCTCTCAAGTAACAAGTCTTAAAGGTCCTTGAAAGGATAGTGTCAGTTTGGGTTCTAGATTACCGGTACTCCTTAAAAGTTGAAGAAACATTTTAGTCTTGGCTAAGTGCACGAGACAGGACTAAATCAGACTACCTTTCTGAAATAGATCCCTTTTGTATAGCCACCGACGCTGGTGTCTTCCCTTCTGGTAATTCTGGACCAGTCGGCAACATTTGATAATGTTGACAAATCTGTTCTTCCTTAGAATCGTAAAATCCTGGGTTTCCTTTGTAACTGACCCAAACTGGTTTCACTCCTTTCTTCATTTTATTTATATTAAAAATTATACTTGGTGTTTCAGGAAAATGAAACTCAAATGTAAAAGTCCTATATTCCTAAAATAGAATTTCTTTCCCCCAAAATATACTTCATTCGAAAGAGTAGATTTTTCAGTTTTATTATCGAAGATTTACATTAAAAATACTTCCTCCTTTATAATACTGCTCATCCTATAGAAGAAAGCTACTCCACAGGCCCTAAAATCTTGAAGACTTAATAAGACTTAATAAATACTAGTCAAAAAATTTCATTAAACGCTTTTATTTTGTTTTTCTCATTTTGATGTGTCAGTGAATTAAAGGGAAACTATTTCTTTATTTGATGTTACAGGGTTTTGGGGGGGGGGTTCCATTTCCATGGACGAGAGGGAAATTTCATTCCGTTTCTATGCTGATAACACAAATCTTTCCTCTTTCCCGGCCTCACTTGCTGAGACTCATAGAAAACAACTGTCTGCTTATAAAATCAGTATTTAATTTGTATTTGGTCAAATTTATGGAACTAAACCCTGGAAAAACCAAAGTATTACATGGGATTAATCCTGTAGATGTGTCATACTGAAAAATATTTTTACCTATGGTAACCTTAGTGCCTCCTATGCCACTTTCCCGATATAGTAATGAATCTGGGCGTCGCCTTTGATAGTCAGTTATCTCTCAGATCTGATGTTGATAACGTTGATAAATCTTTACCCTCCTTTCTCCTTAATATGAGCCACCTCTGCTCCCACTTTGATACAACAGCTGTGAGATTGCCACTCATGCTTTCGTTAAATTCCACTTTGATTAATGCAACTCTCTTGTTCCTGGATCACAAAAACTTCCATTCTTCGTCCTCCCTAACTCATTCAAAGATTTGCAAGCAATTTTCTAAGCAGAGGACGTTTCTCTCCCACAACTCTACTGCCTCGCAAACTACACTGGCGGCCCGATTCGATACAGAATCTCATTTGATATTTTATTATATAAAATATCTTATATGGTATAGGCTCCCTATATCTGCTAACTTACCCTCTCCCAGCCCCCAAGAACCCTAACCTTTGTTTTTTATCCCCTACTGATTGTTCCTCGTAGCCGTTGTGTTGCACGGGTCAATCGTACTTTCTCCATATTTACCCCGAGACTGTGAAATGATCTGCCCATTGCAAGAAGCCGATCTACCTTTCTCTCTACCTTCAAATGTGTTTTTTAATACTTGGTCTTGCCCTTATTTGATACAGGAGGCGGTGGGGAATTTATCGCCATTGGCAGTTATGAATTCTATTTGTCTGGCATTAGTTCTCTCTTTTTGCTACAATAGTAGACTTAGTTTCCCATCGGCTTCGAAGAAGGCAATACCAGTGCTGTATTCAATGCTCCCAAAAATTTCAAAAATCAAGTTATTCTGCTTGAAATTCAGGCTAGGAGTTGCAAAAGAAGATCTCATACTGTTTAGGTGTCAATTTGAAGAAGGTGCAGAGGATATGAAAAGACCTGGATAAGTTAAAATATGATTAGGAGGGTTCGGCGGCTCAGAAACCTTACCTCAAGACGGCCGAGAACCACTGATTGGTGAGCTTATTAGCAGATAACAGTCATTAAGAGTTTCAGATAAAGAGGCTGGCGAAGAGGAGAGCTAAGGATACCAAGAGAGATAAAATCGATAAAAAAACAGATGTGGACCAAGAACAAAAACTTGCGGAACACCCAAACCTCTGCCGATCGAGACCTCTGCCGATCGAGACCTCTGCCGGCCGTGATGCATCATTACCAAGATGAATAGATTGAGTGAGAGGTAAAATGTACTAATCGAACCAGTTGAGAGCAGTTCAAGAAACACGCAGAAATCACGCAGGGAAGAGGCCCTGTTGTAGTAAACCGTGTCAAATCCTGAATAGTACCTCCTTGTAGGATTTAATAAAAAATTGAATGGGTAACGATAAAACGCAGGTGACATACGCTGAATTTGATATACCGACATGAATGTCTAAGTCGATAAACCTAGATTCCATTTAAGTAATTTCAAAGGTTTTTTATCCTAATTTATTTTAGGTTTTCCATTGGCGATTTGGTTTAGGGTGAATCACACACTTTTTCCCCTCTCCTGTTTTATATGAACGAATAACAGGCCTTCAGAAGCATCGTTCCGCTCGAGTTTTATGTATCGACGCCTGGCAAACTTTTCCTTAATGCCATCCAATGATCAATATTTGCTTTGCACATCACAAACCAAAGCGATATTTTTCCATTCATGTACAAAAGGGAAAATAAAAACGTAATTCCGACTGCCAACTATATTCTAAAAACATTCCGTCCAAATACTTTAACTTTTCTTATTGGCATTTAAAGGATAATTCCACCTGAGAAAATACGACTTGGTTATATAAAAGGTACACAAGGAGGGAAGAATAAATGGGAAGAAAGAAATCGCTAAGCAAAAATAGATGTATGTGGTGTAGGTGTAGTTGGTGGTGGTATAGGTGGTAATGGTGTAGGTGGTTGTGATTTAGGCGGTGATGATGTAGGTGCTGATGTTGTAGTTGGTTATGCATTAGTGGTGTAGCTCGTGATGATGTAGGTGATGATGGTGTAGGTAGTGGTGGTGTAGGTGCTGGTGTTTTAGGTGGTTTAGGTAGTGGTGTAAGTGGTGAAGGTCTCGCAGGTGGTGTAATTAATTGTGGTGTATGTGGTAGTGGTGTATGTGAAGGTGATGTAGGTGGTGCTGGTTTAGGTGGTGGTGTAAGGGGTGTAGGTCTCGCAGATGGTGTAATTAATTTGGGTGTATGTGATAGTGGTGTATGTGAAGGTGATGTAGGTGGTGCTGGTGTAGGTGATGGTGATGTAGGTGGTGGTGCTATAGGTTTTAGAGGTTTAGTTGGTGTAGGTGGCGTAGTTATGTAATTGATGATATTGTAAGTGGCGGTGGTGTAGGTGTTGGTTTGTAGGTGGTGGTGATATTGGCTTTGGCGGTCTAGGTACTTGTGGTCTAGGTGGTGGTGTAGGTGGCCGTGATGTAGGGGGTGTAGGCATAGGGGGTGCTGGCGGTGGTGGTGTAGGTGGTGATGGTATAGGTGGTGGTGGTGTAAGTGGCGGTTGAGTAGGTTTGTAGGTAATAATTCGAAAGAGAATGTAAAACAACATAAGGGTTTGAAATTTCTTTGGAATCAGCCAAATAGTTACAATGTCATTACAAGAAAAAAAGCAAAACAGGGTCTGACCAACCGACCGATGTAGAAAGATATAGAGTATCCCCCCCCCCCGACTAAAAAGGAAATAGCTTCGGTATCGAAACGTGAACCTAAGATATTGTATAGATAGGTACGTTAATAAACTTAAGCGGATCAGGGATTGTATGGGCCCATGGAGCATTCTTAAAGTGCGCTAAGTGGCGAATCGACCCATGTAGAGAAGACAGTAAATGAACCTTTTTCAACGTCCTAACCGTCGAATACATCATAAATTACATCTAATTTAATACTTAATTAATTATGATGTGGACAATAATATTTCAAATATCCATGTAACCGAAAATGAAAATATCCAATGGGCCAAGTTACAATAAATTCGATTTAATTGACCTGTAATAATTAGAAAATAAATTAGTATAACTTTTTTGTGAAATCTTTAACAAATCGAGCAATCAAGGAATTGCCCTAAGCGGGTTTAAAGAGGTAATGTTTACTCTGATTTGCAAAGAAAGGGATCAAAGCTAATTCTGGGAATTTTATGCCGATTAAATTAAGGTAATCAATTATTAGAGAATGAATCATATACCAATTTGCGTAAAAACTTTATTACCGATAATTAGCATCGTTTGAAGGATCAGCACTCGGTTTGAGTAACTTTTGGGAATCTTTTCACAGAATGATTTCAACCTTTTTGATCAGCATAAAATTATCGATATAGTATACCTCAATTTCAGAAGGCTTTTGATCCTATTCCCCTTAAGTAACTTTAAATGAAGTTCAAAATTCATGGTAAAATAGAGATGTACATAAAAGGGACAGCAAATGGGTGACGAACCAAGGGCAGAGTCGTGGTAGAATGGAGTACACATGATGGGCATCGGTCGCTACCGATGTCCCTCAAGGAGCGGTTCATTGACGATTGTTATTCATAATCTATATTAACGTTCTTTACAGTAATTTTTTTTTAAATGTTGCATATATAGAAAAATATCCAATTATGTAATAAATTTAAAAAGTGACTTAGAATAGTAGATTAGTTGAAAATGGCAGATGAATTTCAATGTATATAAATGTAAGGTAAAATGCACTTAATTCACCTAAATCCCTTCGGAGTGTATGTAAGAGCATGAGCGGATATAATCTAAGCATGGTTACTTTGGACAAAGATTTGGGTGTATTAATTTCAAGCGACCTCAAACTCTCAAAACAATGGGTTGTAGTAGCTCCCAAAGTGAACAGACTCATACGATACCTAGTCAGGACTTTTGTATTTAAATTAGAAGATATTATTCTACACTTATATAAAGCGCTTTTCAAAAGTCATTCGGAATATGCGTTCCAAGTTCGGTCTCTTCATCATCAAAAATATATTTTAGCCTTAGAAGACAATTTAACGTAGAGCGGCGAAATTAGTTCCTAAACATAGAAATAAATCATGTGATGAAGGCAGGTAGTAACTTAATTTGTCTAGAATACGTTCAAATTAGGGCGACGAAATTAAATTTTGGACTGAGAAATAAATTATATGAAGCCAGGTAGTAGGAACCTAATTTGCTTTACTCGAAAATTAGTTTTGTGTCTGTGAGGGAACAAGCACGTGAGAGGAGAAATAACCTCGCTTTTAAGCATTGCCTCCAAGTGATGGGCCTCGTGTAACTTACAAACAATTTAGGAAGATCAAAAGCGTGAGATTGTATAGGAGCGTGTTCATGGAATACAGCCCTTATCAAGGCGAGTATTTGAACAAGACGAGAAGTCTTTCCTTCCCCCCCCCCGTCCCCCTTTCAGCTACGCTAGGAGCAGTTAACCCAATTACCACCCGCGCCGCGTTCACCATGACTCAAACGATGTGCGATGGTCCCTCCCCTCTTCTATGGGGTAAGCTCCCTCCCTTCTGGTGTTCATATCTACCCGAGTAAGCAGGAAGGATCAGATTGGTGCGAGAGAAGCTCACGAGTGCAGAAGATCTTACTCCTCCTCGATTCGGGTTGTCATACGGCGAAGGAAAACAAACGTTGTGGGACAAAACCAAGCATCTCTTCTTGGATAAAACAAATATCCACCCCTTAGAGTTAGTTAAGAACTCTTCGCCCCGTAAGAATACCCGTCCCACTCCGCTCATCAACACCATCTCCAAACAAGAAGCAAGTCTTAATCCGGAAGGCTTTAGTGAAGATTCATCATAGCGTAATACCCCCTTGATTACGCATATCCGACCAAACAACCTGTTGACGTCGCGGAGAAACTCACCTTCCGTTTTCTTCAAAGGAATTTACACCGGAAGAATTCCCAATCTTCCTTCTCGAAGACTCTGCCCCGCCTCCCCGTCATCTCAAAAGAATATCTCACTACAAGCAAGTTGACCTTGGACCCCGTCGAAGTGACCCAACCATCATCTCACCGCTTCGCCGGAAACGACCATCGTCTTCCTCAACCCCTCCATTTGTGTACAAGGTATCGTAACGAATATTTTAGCTTCCCCAAATTTATAATTGCCGTCTACCGTTCCCCATTAACATTTTGTGTAACTATGTGTCTTAATTAACTGTGTATTATTGTATCATATTAACTTTAATTATTAATATTTATTTAAGTCTATTTTTGCCGACTCCTTTTACTTTCCTACCCTCGAGCTCATCATAGCCGTATAACAAAAGCCTATAACTAAGTAAGATTTTGAACTCTCAGCCAATATCAAGTTTAAAGTAGCATCTATTGGACTAATCCTCCCTTACGAGAATCTGACCTTGCAACCGGACCTCGGCCTACCCAAACGATTTAAAAGGAAACCCTGCGCACTTTAAAATCAAATATAATAGATGTATGTATGATATATAGAGCTATACCCTTACATATAGTAATATATATATATATATATATATATATATATATATCTATGTATATATATATATATATATATATATATATATATATATATATATATATATTATAAAATCTGGTGTCAAGGGTGTTAGGTGGATTTAAAAGGTTTTTTTTTAGATCTTTTAAAGTCCCCTCTAATTAATTTTTGCGTTAAGTGAAAAGGTTAAAGATGTACTCAAAGGTTTAAGGAGAATAATTTTCCATTTAAATTTTAAAGTTCCCTTATTTAAATTGTGTGTATGTGTGTACCTAGATCTCAACAGAATCGAGCATAGAATTTCACTAGGCAAATTAGATAAAGTGACCGTTTATTCCTTTTTTTTCGTGTAGTGAGATTGTCCCAGAGATAGGAACTTGAATAGTTCGTTTAGTGTAGGTAAAAGTTTGCGCACACGCTGTAGGTACCCGTTTGTCGTGATTTTTTTTTTAGCACAAACAAAGCTAAGAAAATTTTTAAAAAAATATGGCTTCATTTGAAGTTTTTAAAGCGCAAGACAAATCTCTTGGCCTGTCTGGAAGAGATTCGGTAGAATATATTCAAAATGAAGAAAGACATTTTAGGGAAGAAAGAAGAAGTAAGGAGAAACTAGAGCAAGAAAGAGAAGAAAGACAAATTGAACTAGAAAGAGAAGAAAGGCACTAAATACGCCAGCACGAAGTAGAAATGTTGCAAGCACAAGCAGAAACACAACCTGTGAGAGGCAGATCGGAAGCCCCGCAAGGTGTTCCCCTTAAACTTCCCATATTTAAGGAGGGCGAAGAATTTTCTTCATTCCTAACGCATTTTAAGAAAATTCTAGAAATCAATCACATTGATTTGGAAGAGGAAGGAGTAGCGAAATCGCTCCCATTGCTCACCTCAAAATTAAGCGATATCTTCATCTCATTGCCCCAAGAATGTACAATTAATTATTCAACCCTCAAGGCTGAATTACTCGCAGCCCATAATATAACCCTTGATTACTACCGCCATAAGTTCTGTGGCGCCAGGATTCTACGCGGTCAAACCTTACGACAGTTTGAGTATACCCTCCAAAGAAACCTTAGGTTTTGGCTAGAGTCGTCAAAGATTTTCTCCGATTATGAGTCATTATTAGATTTTGTTTTAAGGGATCAGTTATTGGCTTCGCTGCCCCCAGAGATTTGCGCAGCCGTAAAAAACCGGCGTTGTAGATCCTTCAAGGAATGCTTTGAAGAAGCAGACGTCTTCGCGGCAAGTCATAACTTGTACCCAAAGGACTCCAAGAAGCCCTCCCCACCGTTCCCTAAATCAAAAACCGGAAATTCTCGATTTAATCAAAATTCCCAGTCGAAGTTTATGAAAATTCCAGGCCCCTTCAAACCAAAAAGTTTTTCCTCCACTGAACCTCGAGATGTGAAGCCCCCTTTCCATTCTTTTCCTACAGCATCCTTCCAAAAGAGACCCATTGTATGCTATACGTGCGGAGTAGCGAACCGCATAAGTTCAAACTGTCCCCGGAACTCTAAATTTCAGAGCAACCCCCCTCAACAGGTTCACCAAGTAAGAGCCGCTGCGCTCCCCCTCCTCTTCCCGTTGAACCCCCTGTTCTTTCATCTCCCCAAGGCCTGCCAGATCACCAAGTGAATTTTATATTTAATAAGAGCTCACCAGGAGCCTTAAAATTTGAGAATGGCAGTGTAAACGGCTGTCATACATCCACTATCGTCCGTGATACAGGGTGTACTTGCATCATTGTGTCTGAGAAGCTTCTACCCCCTGTGTCCCCTGACCACGATAAATTTGCAGTAGTCCACGACTACTTAGGACGTTCCAATCGCTTCCCAATTGTAAGGTGCTACATCGACTGTGTGTACTTTAAGGGGTGGGAGGAAGCAGTTTCGACCCCAATTAAATTCTGTTTGGTACTAATTGGACAAAGTCTCCAAATCTCTCCTAATCCAGTCGCCCAGCCGGCCACCACACGCGCAGGAGTGAGCACAGAATCCCAGGATCCTGCCCCCCTCGAAATTCCCGCTAACTCAGAATTCGCCAAGGCCCAGAAGGAGTGTGGAATTCTCCTTCCCTTGTGGGAAAAGTCGCAAAATAAAGAGAAAGACTTGGTTCGTGGGAACAAGGCCATGTCCTACGTCGAAAAGGATGGCCTCCTTTACAAAGAGACTTCGGATGGCGTTAACCCAGTAGACCGCTCCCTTTGCATCCCCCAATCTTATGTCCCCATGGTGCTTAAGGTCGCGCATGATAGTGTATTTTCTGGCCACTTTAGTCATAACAAGACAGTTCAGAGAATTTTTAAGCACTTTTTTTGGCCTGGTGCAGCAGCTGACATCTCAAAACATTGCCAGTAGTGTGACATTTGTCAGAGGACCTCTGCTAAAGGTCACGTAAGCCCCCCCCCCCTTCAGAGAGGCCCCATCATTTCGGAACCCTTTACCCGTGTGACCATCGACCTTGTCGGCCCCATTCACCCCCCCTCTAGTGAAGGGCACAGCTATATATTCACTTTAGCGGATTTTGCCACGCGTCGCCCCGAGGCTGTCCCACTACAGAGGATAGATAGCATCACCTGTGCCGAAGCCCTCATATCCATTTTTTCGAAAGTAGGCGTTCCGAAGCAGGTATTGTCCGAGAGAGGAAGACAGTTTACTTCAGAATTAATGGAGCATGTGGGAAAATTACTGATGGTAAATCCCCTGTTTACCATTCCTTTTCACCCAGAGACCAATGGAATGTGCGAGAAATTAAATGGTACTCTCAAATCCATCCTCCGTAAGATATGTGCCAAACAGCCACCTAAATGGCACCGCTCTTTTCCTGTGGCCCTCTTCGCCTACAGGAAAATACCGCATCGTACGCTTGGTTTTGCTCCGTTCGAATTGTTATACGGTCGTAACGTAAGAGGCGCCCTTAGTATTTTAAAGGAGTTGTTCTCACAACCTCAACTCAATCAGGAAGTTCAATATTCCTATACGTGTGTGCTGGAACTCCGCGAGAGGTTAGCACAATGCACCAGCATCGCATCACAGAACGCCAAAGTAAATTTAAATAAATACAAAACATACTTCGAAGTTAAATCTAAAGACAGCCGCCTCAAAGCAGGAGACGAAGTTCTCTTATTGCTGCCCACCGAGAGCAATAAACTCCTAAGCCAATGGAAGGGCCCCTTCCTGGTTTTGGAGGCCCTCGGACCTGTCGACTATCTAATCCGAACACCCTCCGGAGAAAAATTATTCCACATCAATATGCTGAAGAGGTACCACCGCCGTGCCCACGTTAATAATATTGTGGCCCTCGATGAAAGATCCGCCATGGAATCGGATTACCCCGCCGAATCCCTTGATATTGTATAAACGGTATGTGTTGAGCAGGACGAAGACTATCCTTTACCGTCCCTACCATTAGAGACCGACTTATCTACTGATGGTCTAAAAATCGACCAGAGACTGACACCACATCAACGAAATCAGCTTCAGCTTCTCCTTAGTCGGTTTAGTGACGTTATCCCCGATAAATAACGTCACTGATGTAGTTCGATTACTACATCAAGCTTACGACACATGAACCGGTTAGATCTCTTACCTATTTACTTGAGGAAAGCCTATAATTTAGAGGTGAAGAATTTGCTCCAATTAAACATAATTGAGCTCTCTACTTCTGATTATTGCTCGCCAATAGTCATGGTTAAAAAACCCGACGGCTCTTATAGAATGTGTGTCGACTTTCGGAAACTAAATTCCATCACCGTTTTCGACGTCAAAACCATCCCTCTGATAGATCAAAACCTCCATCTGTTTGATGAAGCGAAATTCATTACTGAACTCGACCTGTGTAAGGCCTATTAACAAGTGACGCTCAAGAAAGAAGTGAGGAAATTTACTGCGTTTGCTACTTACAAAGGGCTTATGCAGTTCAAGAGGCTTTCCTTCTGGCTCATACCTGCTTGTAGCAATTATAATCAGGTAATGTGGAGAATTTTAGATGATTTGCCAAATACCTTTTTCTATTTTGACAATATTTATATTGCTACTCGCAACTGAGACGAACATTTAGTATCCCTGCGAGGTTTGCTGACCTGGTTACGAGAAAACGGTCTTACTATTGGACCCGGTAAGTGCCACTTCGCCTTTGAAACCATTAAATATTTAGGGTTTAATATTGAAAAAACCAACTTAGTCCCCAAGAGGAGAAGATAAATGCCATCGTCGATATGCCTTTTCCCTGCAATAAGCAGCAGCTCCGGTCTTTCATGGGATCCGCTTCATTCTACCGACGATTTGTCCCAAATTTTGCGTGCCTGGCCGCCTCCCTCTGCGACCTTTTGAAAAAGAACTCCCCCGACTCAATAATCTGGAACCCGAAGGCCACCGTAAATTTTAATTCCTTGAAAATGAAGTTAGTTTCTGCCCCCATTTTGAAGTTGCCCAATCCTGAAAAGTCGTTCGGGCTTCGCACTGACGCCAGCAACGAAGGTCTTGGTTGTGTGCTACTTCAATATGAGGACGGAGGCGAAAGTCATCCTGTGTCCTTCGCCAGTCGCAAACTATTACTTCGTAAAAAGAACTATTCAGTTATTGAAAGGAAAGCATTAGGAATAATCCGGGCAATTCAGAAATTCAAAATGTACTTAGTAGAGAAAGAGTTTCGTGTGGAAACTGATCACTGCCCCCTTGCGTATCTCCGGAACGTGAAACACACGAACGGGAGATTAATGCGCTGGAGTCTCCTCCTCCAGGAGTACCAATTTAAAATCAATTACATCAAAGGGACAGATAATCAAATGGCCGATTTCCTCAGCAGATATGCGTTACCCGCTAATCCCAATTAATTCCGTGGGAAATGGCCCTAAACAAATGTTTGGTAGTTGTATATACGAGGGGTGGTCAATAAGTTTTGCAATTCGGATATAAGGAAACGAGATAAGAGGAAAAGTGTTTTATTATTTTTCAATATAACTACTCTCGACTTCAATGCACTTGCGCCACTTGTCCCCGAGGCTTCGAATTTCCGACAACCAGAAATCTCCCGCCTGCTGTTCAATCCACTCCTGGACGGCGAGCTGGACATCTTCATTTTCCCCAAACCGGCGTTCACGCAGTGCAGTCTTGAGCAGGCGGAATAAAAAGTAGTCGCTGGGGGCACCAGATCTGGACTGTAGGGAGGATGGTTGAGCTTATCGAATCCACACTGGCGCAGGGCAGCTTGTGCAACTCTGGCCTTGTGGACTTTGACGACGTTGAAGTCGATCATGGGGCGTGAGGTTTCTAGGGACCCAACGGGCAGAGACCTTGGTCATGGCCAAATTGTCGTGGATGATGTTGATAACACTTCCATGTGATATTCCAAGTTCTCGCTCGATTTCTTCGACCTTCACCCATCGATTTTCGAGGATAATCCTCTCCACACGGGCCACATTACTCTCGTTGGTCAGATCTGACTGGCTTCCTGGAAGGAGGCCATCTACAAGGGACTCACGACCATGGCGGAACTCCCTATTCCAGCGAGCAATGGTTGTATAGGAAGGGGCGGTGTCGGTGTACACTGCAAGTATGCGTTTATGGATCCTTTTTGCATTCTTGCCTTCTTCGGTCAAAAATTTGATAACTGCGCGGTGCTCAACTTCTCCATTGTTGAAAAATTTGTGACTGACGATCTGCGATCAGCTACTGCTACTTAAATAGACGAGGCAGGAACGTGCGGCTGCAGGTCCTGACTTTTCATAAATTGTCCTAACCCCCCCACAAACAGCCTTTTCCCTTCCTCTGTTTTGCCCGATTCACAAAACCTATTGACCTCCCCTCGTTTTATATCCGTAAGAATTTAAGGTACTGTCAAATTATTTTTTTTAAAGATAATTGATTATTTTGTGTACGCCCATTTCTTTGTAGTTTTATGTATTTATAAAGTAAGAATAACTGTCCTCGCGATATTATTTGGGAATGTCTCCGTTACCTTCTGGTTTTCTTTTGGGTTTAAACTCCCCAAGTAGAAACCATATGTCGTGTGATTTTAGATTTTTTTTTATATATACCTATGTCGGTTATTAAGTATCCTTTTCCTTGGTAGTATTTATAGTATTCTGTGTAGTCACATGAAAAAAAATTTAATAAGCTGATCAATTTTATGTTGTAGTGTTTAGGTTGGTAACATCGTATGTATATTGTGTATAATTCCTTTATGTTTAGGTAGAAAATGATGTAACTGAGTCGCGTCCCCCCTCCCTACACACACTTAAAACAGTATCGGGTTGTCCCTTTTCTCCCTTATTTCTTTTTTTTTCTTTTTTAATGAGAAAACGTCCAACTTTTGAAAAGGGAGGAGGGCTATATGTCGTGGTATAGCTCTATATATCATACATACATCTATTATATTTGATTTTAGAGGTGCGCGGGTTTCCTTTTAAATCGTTTGGGTAGGCCGAGGTCTGGTTACAAGGTCAGATCCTCGTAAGGGAGGACTAGTCCAATAGATGCTACTTTAAACTTGATATTGGCTGAGAGTTCAAAATCTTACTTAGTTATAGGCTTTTGTTATACGGCTATGATGAGCTCAAGGGTGGGAAAGTAAAAGAAGTTGGCAAAAATAGACTTTAATGAAAATTAATAATTAAAGTTAATATGATACAATATACACAGTTAATTGAGACACATAGTTACATAAATGATGATGGGGAACGGTAGACGGCAATTATAAATTTGGGGAAGCTAAAATATTCATTACGATACCTTGTCCACAAATAGAGGGTTGGGGAAGACGATGGTCGTTTCCGGCGAAGCGGTGAGATGATGGTTGGGTCACTGCGACGGGGTCCAATGTCCACTTTCTTGTAGTGAGTTATTCTTTTAAGAAAACGGGTGGGGGGGCAGAGTCTTCGAGAAGGGAGGTTGGGAATTCTTCCGGTGTAAATTCCTTTGAAGAAAACGGAGGGTGAGTTTCTCCGAGACGTCACGGTTTGTTTGGTCGGATATGCGTAATCAAGGGGGTATTAAGCTATGATGAATCTTCACTGAAGCCTTTTGGATTAAGACTTGCTTCTTGTTTGGAGATGGTGTTGATGAGTGGAGTCGGACGAGTATTCTTACGGGGCGAAGAGTTCTTAACTAACTCTAGGGGGTTGATATTTGTTTTATCCAAGAAGGGATGCTTGGTTTTGTCCCACAACGTTTCTTTTCCTTCGCCGTATGACAACCCGAATAGAAGAGGAGTAAGATCGTCTGCACTCGTGAGCTTCTCTTGCACCAATCTAATCCTTCCTGCTTACTCGGGTAGATATGAACACCAGAAGGGAGGGAGCTTACCCCATAGAAGAGGGGAGGGACCATCGCACATCGTTTGAGTCATGGTGAACGCGGCCCGGTGGCGATTTTCTCAACTGCTCCCAGCGTGGCTGAAAGGAGGGGAGGAGACTTCTCGTCTTGTTCAAATACTCGCCTTGATAAGGGCTACATTCCATGAACCCGGTCCTATACTTTCTCACGCTTTTGAGCTTCGAAAATTGTTTGTAAGCTCCACGAGGCCCATCACGTTAAGGCAATACATAAAAGCGACGTTATTTCTCCCCTCACGTGCTTGTTTCCTCACAGCGTGGTTTCTCCTCGAGGTCTTAAAATATTAAGCATTCTCGATAAATTAAAGTCTCAGTTGTTATTTGTGTTAGTTGGCGGAGTAGGAAAATGAAAGAGCTGCATCTTGTTTATTATCAAAACTTTTAACACTGCAAGAGTAGAGAATATTCCCCCATACTAAATTACTCAGATATGGAATTTACCTGTTTTACTTCTTTTTTACTCTTTTCCGACGCCTGCATGCATTTGCATAAGTCCCTGAAAATCAAGCTAACATATTAATTAGGCTATATTAAAAGAGGAAAATGCATAAAAAAACAACAACTTCTAAAAGAAGCAAAAAGAAAGGGCACGCTCTTGCATTGTAGGGATATCAGCTTTCTTCTTGCGCCTGGTCCAATTTACCCTCTCAGCCCTTTCAAAGCTCTTATTTATCAAGTTTAATAATAGAAATAACAGATGTTACTTTAAAATATAAAATTATCATAAAAAGTAACATTGTGTATAACTGATCTCTAATTTATATCCGCTTCCATCCACTATGATTTGACCTCGACTCAACTTTAGGGTCTTTGCCGAGTTGAAAATATATTAAAAAAGTAAAGTGATTTTAATGGCTAGAAAATACATACCAGGAAGAGTTGATAGCGAGTTTTGAATCCCCCTTCCTTTTGACAATTATTTTTTAGACATCTTGAAATAAACCTCGTTTTTTATCTATCACAAAAAAATTAAACATGATAAAAACTGTCCTCACAATACATATGGCTTCATTTATCAAATTCCATGCTAGAAATCTTAAAATAAAAGAAGAAACCACACAAATATAGCAGTAGAACAATTAAAATATCCAAAGCTATCGCTAACTCTATAATTTAAGAAGGGAATTTTTTCGAGTATTTGAATAATAATTTCATCTTAGTTTGGTTATGACTTATGTCTTTTTTATCAAAGTTATTTCTAATAATTCTCTTATAATAGCAAAAATAAAAGGGTGAAGTTCAAAAATATATATAAGTATCGAAATTTTGAGAAATTTTTAAAACCTAAAGAATTACAAATGTTGAAGTTCAGAAAATTTATTTTTATATATCTTCTTCTAGAATTATATTTTAGCAACGTGATATTTTGAAAGGGGGAAAATAGTTTAGAGTTCCTTTTTAAAATTATTATAATTGGCGAAGTTCAGAAAATTTATAAAAATTTAACCATGGCGGCTTTTTTTAAGATCTTAAATTTTAATCGTAGTAGCGAAGCCATTGCCTGGTCTTTTTATAAGAATAAACAAATATCATACAAAGATTAAGAAAGAAGGATGAGGGACATATCAAACGGAGTAAAAATAATATAAAGTCTTTTACACATTAGAGAAAGTGAAATAATAGGGGTGGTTCGAACCTATGCTATCGAGCGCTATTCGCTTTTCTGGCTACCATGCCAGCCGCTAGGCTACCCTCAACATCTCCTATGTATACATTAATGGCCAAAGGTTTTGAGACTAATAAATCATTTTTATTTTTTCATGATATTTTTGTAATTTAAGTGATAGGATTAATAATTCAATTATTTAAATTCTGGAAGGTTTATTTACAAAGTCATCATTTCAAAAATAATAAGAAAAAACTTCATCCCTTCTCTGAATCCAAATCGCGCTCTGGTTTTGTTCTTGTAACAGGTGAGTTTCCTTCCCTGGTGTTTTTTAATTCGATTAAAGGGGTAAAATGGTGAAAAATATGGGTTCAATGAATACTCTTCAATTATAAGATATTTCGTAATATTTTGGCGGTAAAAATCAATGCTTGACGCTTTACAATCCCTGAAATATTTCTTTTCAAACGAAATCGTGCAATAATTGCTGCTCTCCACCAAAGGGGCCTCAAATGCCGAGACATAGTTGCTAAGGGCATTGCATCAGCAAGCACCATTTTGAGCATCATTAATGACTTTAAAAAGACTGGTTAGAATCCTGTGAAGAAGTCTTTTGGACCTCAAGAGCTTCAAATGAGCACCACGATTGCTTGTTGATAACGTTCCAACTAAGCTTGCTTACGATTGGAAAGAGGCAGATGTGAACGCTTTAGCTCGCACAGTGAGGCAAAGAAGTTTGGAAAAAGGTCTCAAGTTAAGAGAAGCTGCAAGGAACCTTACTCCACCAAAAATGACCTAATGGATATGCTCCAATCCTATAAGAATATAAATAATGGACTTTTGAGACTATGGGAAAGTGATATTCTCTGATATAGCTCACTTCTGCTTGTTTAGAGCATCTTAGGGATCCTTTGTTAGGAGGGGAAAAGCGGGGCTCTTTCACGAGTCCTGTGTCGAGCCCACGTTGAAGTATCGGGACACTCTTCATGTCAGGGGGCGTTTCTCCTCTAAAAGAAGTGGGGCGCTAACAATTTTGCCCAAGGACACTCAAAATAGTACGAAGATCTGCTTTATCAGTACCTTTTCCCTACAGCTTAGGAACAATTCGAGGATGAAAACTGATTTTGTTCAGCACGATGGCGCACCTTGTCACAAATCAAAAGCAACAATAAAGTTCCTGGCTCAAAATAACATCGAACTCTTGGGGCCTTGGCTCGGGACTTCCCCATATTTAGAGGCAATAGAGAATTTGTGGGCAATAATCAAACTAGCAGTTGATAAACAGGAACCATCAAATTGTGAGAAGTTGTGGGTGCATATTGAAAATAAAGGGAGTAATTTAGTCAAGATATCATCACAACTTTTATTTCCAATATGCCAAAATGAATTGAAGCAGTTCCGAAGGATAATGGACAGCATAGTAAATTGTAACTATGCGCATCAATTGACTATTTATTGATAAAATGGGTTTGGGCTCTAATCTTTTTATATTTTTCTCCTTCCAACGTTTGATTAGTTATATTAATTTTCTTATATGGAAAAACATAATGTGTGGGTCTGAAAATATCAACGCTACTATAACCTACTCACTTCTTCCCCCCCAGCACAAAGCTACTCATTCTTTTGTCAACCACGAAATGGCCATTCACAGCGACTAGTCTTCTAATTTCGTTAAAATAATAATTACTGTAATTATTTTAATTTTAAAAGGGAAAAGGGTATGTTAAACTTATATTATATTTTCTTGGAAAATTCAAGAAAATTGATGCGGTTAGTATCTAGGAATAATTAGAGCAATAACTAACGCGGGATCACAACTTCATATTTCATTTCGTTGTCCTCATTTGGTCATTGAGTTTTATTTTCTGAATTTTACTCAAATTGTTTCCATTTTGAGAAGTATTTTACCATCGATTGGCGAAGTGTACTACCTTTCCTAATGTGGGTTAAGAGTTTTAAGTGGGGTTCCAAAAGAACCCCTGCGATTAGGGAATCGTGCGGTTGTTTGAAGGATGGCAATTTGGTTTGGTTTCCTGTCATTCACAATGGCCTAGAAGTGGAGTTTGGTCCCAATCCTCGAATTCAAAGTCAGGTAACCACTTTTCCAATGAGATACGGGCCTGTATTAAAATTGGATCTGGGTCATAATCACGAAAGTCAGACTCTGTAAAAGCCAAAAGAAAAATAACAACCAATAACCGATTTTAAACTTCAAACCAAGAGGACATTTGTATCAGCTTTGATACACAATTTTGGCGAACTGAGCGAAGTTTAATGACTTTCTTGGTGTAGATAAAGAGCGTCTCCCAGGTGCGCCCTCTGTAGTGTGAAGGTTGCCATTGATTGCTATGGTAACGGAAATCTAACCTAATCAACGCGATGAAAAGATTAAAGCTGTTAAAAAAGACTGTGAACATCCACCAGTTTGGCAAATACGGGTCGCAATCCTCCATAGTCTCACCCTTTAATCACTTTTCCTGGTCTCTAATTCGTTTTAATTTCACAGAGTGGCCTGTAATTAATCTCTAAAGGAAAAGGTTAGGTAGTCAGAAATCGATGGTATCTCAAGCCATAAATTGTGAACATATAGACAAATCCACCCCTCTCTTTCCGTCAGAAAGCTGTTGTTTCTCATTTTGGAACTATTAGCTATCGCGAATTTCGGGACACCCTGTCCAAACTTTCTTTTATAATTTGAAATACGAGTAAATGCAACTTCTTAACATCTTTTAAAAATTTTAGTTTCTAAGTTTCGTAAATGTTGATAAAAGGTTGGAAATAACCTAAACTAGGCTCAAACTTGGCTAAAGAAATTAGGCCCAGAAGAATAATACATTTGTATAAATAAAGAAATATTCAATAAGTTCAACATTTCGGGATATTGACCGGCACTGATTATTTTCTTCTACCCAATGAGGCATCGTTAATGTACTAATATCCACCGGAAAGATTAATAAACCGATGTAGGATGATAAGAGAAGGAACGGAACTTTTAAAGGGAAAAACATTGCATTAATTATACCAAAGCCACACTCAATCACGACTTCTGGAATTTATTTGCATTAATACAAAGTGGGGGTTTTCAAATTCCTATGTTCACCCATACAGCGTCGCCAGCAGAATCATTGTTTTTTTTTATTTAAAATGGATTGAAAAACAACGAGCTTTTTGCCACTAGGAATTGTTTGAAGGAAACAGGGAGGTGTAAATGAAGTGAAGAAGGTAGGCAAAATAAAGGTGTGAGAAAATTAGATATCCATTAACCAAGAGATATTTTCGAAAGCGATGCGAATGAGGAGGGAGCAAGAGAGAAAAACAAATAAATTAGAATAATAGAGAAAGCAAAAGGGATGTGTAGCTTCGTATCTCCATCCATCTGATTTCCTCCCAAATTCCTCTCGTTAGGGTAATTTAATTTTAATAAATTCGAAAATGCCTAAGAATTATGAATATGCAGTGGATGAAATTAAGAATTTCGAAAGGAAATTGATAAGACTTAGATCTTTTATGCGATTTAGCCAAGATAAAGTCTCTTATATCCATGGGTAGAAAATTGCACCACTGATAATTAATTTTGAAAAGAAATGTTTTCCTATCACCAAATTTGATTTGAGAAATTGCTCCGAAATTTTAAAAAATGGAAAGCTCTTTACGTGATTTTGGTAAGGCGGTTAGGAAAGAAATCCCCCTTAACGGATTCTATTAGGAGAAAAATACAAAAATATTTTGGAGAATACTAAAAACCTTTGGTGAATAGGTGAAATACAAGAGACAAAAGAGCAATCAAACGAAGAGGAAAAATTAAAGGGATTTCCATCCAGAAACAGCAACACCAGCCATCTGAAGCCTGGATAAACTTGAGGAAAAAATATAGATTTTTGTTTCTTTGCATTTGTTTCTTTGTCTGTGTTTCTAGGAAAGTAAATGGAGATAACGAAGAAAGAGATAAGACGAGCAATGTATTTTAGAGAAAGATGGGAAAGTCAAAAGTTTCCAAAAGAAAAAAAATAAAAACTTAAAAGGAAAGTTGATGGAAAAAAGGCTCAGCTTAAATATTAAGAAAGAATACGGGATTTTTTTTATTATTAAATTCTAGGAAATTTTGGACTAAAATTTGAAAAAAAGGGGTGGAAAAGTGTAAATTATTTTGGGGGTGATTTTGAAGCCTATCCTTTTCAAAGGGGTCTTTACAGTTTAACAAGGTGCTCCAGCATCTGTCAGCTATCTTGATCAACCAGAACACGGACTCCATCCGACAACTAACTACACTCGATGTTTCTTAGCTTTTCTCAAAGGTGTGTAGGGCTTTTACTCGGCCAGGCTGTAGCTCAGCTAAAGGGGGTGATGGAAATAAAGATGCGGGTGTGTGGAAGAGTGTCCCAAACGACAGTGTGGACGAATGATAAAAATTTAGCTTAATCTTATTACGGTTATTATTGATGATAATAAAATAAAGGGGGGATTAAAGTGGGCCTTTTCGGGGGGCAAAGAAAGAATGAGGAGACAGATGGAAAAATGCGGTATTAAATGTAAAAGAGGGTTTGTACCCCACCTTGAAGTCAATTATTCCTGATTTCAAGAAAACATCAAAGTAAAATTGAAGATTTTTAAGGACGTATAACGCCCTCTTTCACCCTTTTCTGGGACTAAACAGGTGCGGAAAAGATATTGAAAGATTTAAAAGAGATACAAAAGACGACCCGGATGAGAGTGCCATTAGGGCACTGGAGTCGGAAGGGGGCGCCGCTACTCCAGGTCAGAGTTGGGGCAGCGGCATTGATTACCCCTCTTAGCTCCCCTCCCCCTTCATTGTATTTTGTCCCACCCAAATCCTTGACTTTGATATTTCTCTCGAGGGGGAAATTTAAGGTAAAGGAAAACAAGTTGAATGTTTCTGGACGAAATAAATCAGTTGGGGCTCTAGAGGACTGAGGTGTACTCAACTCTCCTGACCTTTGCCTCCTTTTATTGGCCATAAAGGTCAAGTGACGTGAGAGACATCTTAAAAAACAAGCTCCAGAGCCTTGGCCACATCGGGGGTTCATGCAGGAGGGCTCGAACCACAGATAAACCAAGACACTGCGCCCAGACTCCACAAATCCTAATGATGCCTCCCTTACCGCTAACGAGACCCTGATAGAGCCTCGGTTCATGTGTGCTGACGACCTCGATCTAAGCGCCACATGTGACCGAGTGGCTTGAAATCGAAGAGGTTGGGAAACAGAAAACCCGGGTACGTTTCCTCTCGGCGACACCATACAACCGTTTCGTTAACTTGCAGCAAAATTTCCATATAGACTCCGCCCTTCAGTCAATGTATGTAATCAAAAGCTTCGGCCTGTTTCTCTATCTCTCAGCTTGAACATCCATAGCTGTTGCTAAGAAAGTCTCTGGTCGTTATAAAAATGTAAATAAGGGAAGTCGATAACTCAAATCTGTACCTGAGGTACAAAGGTTGGCTCTGATAGACGGATCATCTGGCTGTTAGTAGATGCGAATATCTTCTAATTATTTTTTCGCGCCCGCTATCGGGTTAAGCCAATTTTTAAACTCAAGAAATATGGCAAATTTTACACAGAAATATCTCTTAATGAGAGATTTTAATGATTTTTAAATTTGACTCCAGCTTTGGAGATAAAATAATTATCCTTTTGGTTTCCACCTAACTGAGTGGAAATTTCAATCAAAAACGCAAGAGAAAATACATTAAAATATTGATGGAATATTTCATCGATTTTGTTAAAAGGGAAACTGGAATGAAGCGTGTTTCCTCTGTTTCTATCAGAAGAAGATGAAATACGTCGTCTAGAGCACAAACATCATCACCTTAACACAATTTTAACTAGTTTTACTATTCTCAAAAAGACATTTTAATCTTATTTCGTGTCTTCAACTACAATAATATCAGCTCAGTAGTTCAGAAATGTATCAGGAGTATATTACCTATTATTCCTCTCTTCCGTGTCTCTTTTCATTTTCTAAACAATGCTAAACAACCGAGAAGATACAAATAAATTTGGTTTCAAAGGCTCTCATGTTCATTATCGAAGCTTTTTTTTAAGCAATGAGATTTACATTAAAATAAATCAGCTTAAATTTCAACGAAACTCGAAGTGAGAGAAAACCCCACGTTGTAAATGTAAATATTAGAAATAGTATCTTTTTTCAGCGCGTGTTTACCCTTCCCAATTAGATTCTGGGGGAAGAATTGGCAAACCTATGTACTATTGAAGCTGATGTAACTTATTTGACACCTTATTGCTTGTGTTTGTCGTTATTGGGTTACCGTCTCATTTTGTGAGCTTTGAATTATAGTGTGAAAATATTATTTTTACCCAAACGATCCTCAAAACTTTCTTTTAATATACAGATGTCAACAATCTGAACCATTGCAATTTTAGCAATTCATAGTAAACCAAACATGATTTCGCTCAAGTAACATCAAATTTACAATCCTATTTATTTTTGGAACAGCGCTTCGCTTTCCATTAAATTCAAGTTGCAACGACTGAGTTTCGGATTTACTCTACATTACTGCAAGGAAATGATGGAAGATATTCTCCCAAAATGCTTTCTGTTATTTAGGACTCAATAGAGGCAACGCACATCGGGAATTTTGCATCTACGATTTGGCCTGTTAGAAAGTAAAATCCATCTGCCATATATCTGAATCATATTAGCATGGCCAATTTTTCCATAGGAATATTCCCTTGGAAATTTCCCAACCATGGATCCATTCATATCGGATAGTTTGCTATTAGCAATTTGCCTAGTGGTAGATATCTTGGAGTATTTTTCCATATATGTCAAAATAGAAGAGGAAACAGATAACATTGTTTTTTGCCAGTAGAAAGCTCTCCTGAAATGCATAATTTAGTATTCACTGTTGATGGGAAATTACCAATAGCGGTAGCCCACGAAGGAAAGATTACCCAACGGAAATAACTAATGCAAAAATCTACTACACCAATAATGTGGCAATACGGATAATATTTAATATTCATACAACATTAAATTATAGGGTTAAATTTTTTGTAAAATGAAATATATATGATAATTCATACGTGTAGAACTCTAAGATGTACAGTACCGTTCAAAAAGATCAGAACGCCTGTATTTATATCACAACATTTTCAATAACTTTTGCCAGAGAAATCCCAAATATTTCTAATTTTGATGTACAAAAGCCTACAGGTAAAATTACTTATGGGTAAATGTTTTAAAATTTATGTGGATTAAACGAAAGTTATTTCCAAATAATCAATTTGCTAGAAAATTCGAAGTGGCCAAGTTGATCCGAAAAGTTAGGTTACCAAATGTAGTCTAGGTGATATGCCTTAAAAATCTGTTAAGTCTCTTTCTGTTAGCGATTTAATCATAAAGATGCGCCACCATGATCGTCTTTCAATTGGAGTCATTGCAGAGACTTGTCAAGTGCTAAAAAATCGTAATCCATACTATTCTCTCAACTTATGACAAAACATGTTCATATATAGAATGTAAGTCAACCGATAAGTCAAGGAAGACCTTAAAAATGGACAGGTAAGCCATTACCCAAATTGTAAAGAAGAATCGTTTCAAGATGGCTGCAGCAGTTTATCGAGAGTTTAGTGAGATTTGGGCCATCAATGTCTCCAGGATGACGATATCACGTTGGCTGGAGGAAGACAATCTTCACGTTTGCATACCCGTAGTAAAGTCATTGATAAATCTGAAGAAAAAGAGCGACCCTCTTGTCTCTATCATTGAGCATTTGGGTTAATGGATGATCAATAGGGACAAAACCAATTCATTATCAAATCTAAGTTCAATTTATTAGGATCAGTTGGCAGGATGTTTGTTAGCCACAGATCAGGCCAAAGATGGTCTGTCAATTGCACCAGAAATAGTGAATGTTGGTGTAGGAATGCAATGAGCCACTTGCGAGCTTACAGAGAACATTGAATGCACAAGTTTACAAAGACGTGCTGCCAAAACATGTTTTGCGCATCTGCGTGCTTCAGAAGCCGATCCTGCAGGATAACACCGTCTGATACACTATCAGGCCAGTGAAGAACTTAGTGTACGACGAGTACATCACATTTATGCACTGGCCTGCACAAGGTCCGGATTTTAATCCAATTGAAAATGTTTGAGACACTCGGATAGAGTTCTAAAGAGAAGAATCCGAAAACAGTCCAAGAACTCTGGTAAATTTTCAAGATGAATGGAGCAACATTACTGCGCAAGACTCTCTACAGTGGTTTATTTCTGTTGCAGTAAATGCCAAAAGACCATCGAAAACAAGGGCCTACACATTTACTTCTAATTACCTCTTTTAAAAATGATTTCCACTGATAATGTAATCGTCATATTGTATTGGGAATTTGTTTCCGTTGTCGTTTGGATCATTTTGAAAACTTCATTTTTTTCTAGTAAATTGATAATCCGCTGATAACTTTCGTTTTATTCATCCACATTTGCAAAACCTTCACCAATATGTAATTTATACCCGTGAGTTCACGCACACTAATTTCGCAAACCTTTGGATTTTCTCCCGCCAAAATTATTAGAGATACCAGGCAATGGCTTCGCCCCGCCCCCCTACATGGGGAGCTTGCGCTTCGCTACTAAGATCAAAATTTAAAATCTAAAAAAAAGCAGCCATGGTTAAATTTTTATAAATTTTCTGAATTCCACCAATTATAAATTTTCTAAAGGAACTCTAAACAATTTCTATCCTTTCAAAAAATCGTTGCTAAAATATAGTTATAGATAAAATAAAAAAGCAACCTTACTTCAATTTTAATCAATTTTCTAAACTTCACCAATTGTAATGTATTTCCTTTTAAAACATTACAAAGCATTGGATAACCATATTTATTTTTTCTCAACTAAACTATTTTGTTTTTTCAAACTCTAAAGAATTTCTTAGAAATTATCTTAATAAAAATTTAAAATATACTTAGTCATAACCAAACTAAGATGAAATTATTATTCAAATACTCAAAACATCCCGTTCTTAAATTATAGAGTGAGTGATGATGATGAAAACAAAATGGTGAAGTTCCGAAAAAAATATAACGGCCGTATGCTAAGAAAAATGTGAAATGCACTTTTATCAAATTTAGTGTAGCTTCACAATTATTTATAAATGTATTATATACAAAAGGCTTAAATGTAAAATAAATAAATAAATAGGTTTTTTTCCTAAATGTGCATTTCACATTTGTTTTAGCATAGAGCCGTAAGAATCGAAATTTTAAGAATTTTTTAAACCCAAAGAATTACAAATGGTGAAGTCCATAAAATTTAGTTTAGAGTTCCTTTTTAAAATTATTATAATTTGCGAAGTTCAGAAAATTTCTAAAAATTTAACCATAGCTGCTTTTTTTTATTTTAAATTTTAAACTTAGTGGCGAAGCGCAAGCTCCCTGGCGAAGCCATTGCCTGGTAATTTTAAAAAGGAATTCTAAACTAAATTTTCCCCCTTTCAAAATATCACGTTGCTAAAATATAGTTATAGAAGAAGATATATAAAAATAAATTTTCTGAACTTCAGCATTTGTAATTTTGGGGGTTTTAAAAAATTCACAAAATTTCGATACTTATATTTATTTTTGAACTTCACTATTTTGTTTTTTGATATTATAAAAGAATTATTAGAAATAACTTTGATAAAAAAACATAAGTAATAATCAAATTAAGATGAAATTATTATTCAAATACTCAAAAAACACCTTAAATTATAGAGTTAATGATGATGGTGAAGGAAATAGAGGCGTTCTGGTCTTTTGCGGCGATTATTCTAACTGATTTTGGCTCCTTCTCAATATTACTCTCAACAGAGATCGTTTCTCTCACGCAACTCTTCTGCTTCACTACCTTCACCCGTCAACTTCTGCTATGCATTCGAGTAATTCATTTTTATCTAAAGTTCTAACTTTCTAACTTCCTTTTCTAACCTATCCCGTGTCCCTGAAATACCCTCCCTGGTGCCCTATTCCTTCATTGTTTATGCTGCGTTGTCGACTGCGCTGTAAAAGGTGATCATGGTTTCTCAATTTTTGCTCCTAAGATGTGTAATGATTTGAGTGGGGTTGTTTCGCTCCCCCGCCCCTCGCTGCCTGCAAGCCTGCTTTGAAGGCCTACTTCTCTCAAAGCCTTTTATTAGTTGGTAGGCAGGTGATCTGTGAGAAGCTGAGGGCTTGAAACGTTTAATAGAATAATGCATAAGCAAGGAATAGGTCTTATGCACTTTAATGAGTACCTTATTTACTTAAGCATGGCTCGCCCTTCATTATTTCGCATTAATCAATCTGTCATGGCCGTCAATCAAGTTTAAATTATAATGATATAATACTTGAATTCTATCTTAATATTCCAATTGAAATAATAACTTATTTAGCCTTACATTAATAATCAGTTAGGAAATTCCGTTTTAATCATTTTTAGCAACACTCCTTCACAAGAGCTAATAATTTAGGTGTTTCGTTTTCTTTACGGCAGATAAATATATTTTAAGCTAACTTTCACACATAATACATATACAGAAAATTTTCATTTTGGCTCCATTTGATGAGCAAATTCAATGAAAGTGTTATGAATCTGTTGAACGGATCCCGTAGCTGGTTCTATAGTTATGATAAAGTGCTTATTAGTATATTATTTATTATGAAGCAAGCAATTTAAGTCACCATTCTAAACCAAAAGAAAGTCAAAAAACGGCTGGTGAATAATTAAAAACTAACCCGAGAAATGCCTAATTTATTATTAATGAGGTGAGTGGAATAATGGTTGATTTGCAGTAAATTGTGGTTGCCATTGAATGCAATGATGATTGCATTAAAGACTAATTCAAACGAGGATTACAGTTGATTGTTTCGGGTACAAAATATCACAAAGAAAAAAGTAAACTACAGTATCATTAAAAAAGTAAATCAGTAGTTAAATTGTAGATTAGGGAAGCAAAGCTGCAATTACAACTAGTTAGGAGGATTAAGGTATGAACGCGCCAGAAAAGATATAGAAACTTATATATATATATATATATATATATATATATATATATATATATATATATATATATATATATATATATATATATATATATATATATATATATATATATATATATATATCATCACTAACTCTATAATTGTATAACAGGATTTTTGAAGATGGTTCAAAAGTTAATAGATGTTTTTTATCCTTAGTGGACAAATGACTTATTTTTTTATCAAAGTTATTTCTAATAATTCTTTATCATCCTCATTAACTCTATAATTTAAGAAGGGAAATTTTTGAGTATTTGAATAATAATTTCATCTTAGTTTGGTTGTGACTTATTTAAGTATATTTTAAATTTTCATCAAGGTAATTTCTATGAATTTCTTTAGAGTTTGAAAACACAAAATGGTTAAGTTCAGAAAAGAATATGATTACCCAATGCCTTATATGTTTTAAAAGAAAATGAATTATAATTGGTGAAGTTCAGAAAATTTATTAAAATTTAAGCAAGGCTGATTTTTTCAGATTATAATTTTTGATCTTAGTAACGAAGTGCAAGTCCACCCATAGGGCGGGGGGGAGTGGCGTAGCCATTGCCTGGTATATATATATATATATATATATATATATATATATATATATATATATATATATATATATATATATATATAAAAGACACATTATTTGCGCATCTCCATCATTCGTCAAACACACAAATTCGATTCGAAGTTCAATTTTCCTACGAGTTAAATACAGCGTGAAATAAATCTTCCTCTGTTGCACTCCCGTTTAATGGAACGAGTTCCAAAAATAATTCTGTGATGCGTAAATTTCATCAATCCCTCAAAATAGAAAAGCAAATCTGTGATACATTAGTTATGTCGATGTTGATTTAAAAAAAAAAGAAGAAACAATATGGTGCATATTAGAACTTTTAGATGTGTCAAAAATGAACTTTAGAAGGATATTTTTAATGGGTTAAGGAAGAAGTTCTTGCGGTTTTATTAAATTTATTAATTACCATTAACAATTTTAGAAAAACTTCATTTTTAATTGATAACAATATGCAATTTAATCAATAATGTATTCTCTGTAATTATTTACGACTTCTTCCCAACGTTCAACTAGTTTTTCGATGCCTCTGCAATGAAAAGCTCTGAAATTTGACTCGAAAAATTTGTCTAACCAGGTTCTTAATTCCACATCAGTATTGAACTAAACCCTGCGCAAATTGTTGGAAAGCGATCCGAACAGATGGAAATCCGATGGACCCAAGCCCGGCGAATATGGAGGATGCGGCAGGATTTCCCAATTAAGGGTTTGGATGGCTTCTTTTGTCATATTGGCGAAGTGAGAAAGAGCATTGTCGTGTTGCAGAAGTACTCCTTAACGTCGATGAGGTCGCTTTTCACGAATAGCTTTGGCGAGTCGATACATTTGTTGAAATTAGAGTTCTGCATTGACAATCGCATTATTCGCAAGGAGCTCATAAAGAATGATGTCTTCATAATCCCACCACGCACACAGAATCGACTTTCGTGGATGAAGTCCTTGCTTTAATCGCGGAAGCGGTTTTTTATTGGGGCTAAGCCATTGTTTTCGATGGTTCATGTTGACATAAACACACCACTTTTCGTCGCCAGTGATGATGCGGTGAAGAAATTTGTCCTTATATCCACCTGTAGCCTTGTGACGAGCAAGCAAACCTGCGGCAATCGTGGAGCGTTGAAGTTTGTTGCTTTCGCTTAAAGCGTGCGGAACCCATGCACCGAGTTTTTGAACTTTCCCTATCGAATGAAAGTAATTCACTACAGTTTTCTGATCACACGCCAATTGTACAGCCAATTTTCTAATCGATTGACGAGGATTTTCATGAAGAAGGTCGTTCAATCGATCTTCATCCAACTTAATGGGGCAACCAGAACGTTCTTCGTCATTAAGATTGAAATGACCGTTTTTGAAACGTAAAAACGACCATTGAGCTGTCCTTTATGATAAAGCATTTCATCCGTACACAGCACAAATATCGCGACGAACTTTGGCTGCGTTTGCATTGTTCTCGTCTCGATTGAAAATCAATAACAACAAGTGTCGAAAATGCGCCTTTCTTTCAACTTGACATTCCATTTCGAGGGTACAGAACAAAAATTAAATTCACACAACTTTTAAATAAACCGCAGTGACTTATTATTCAACTTCAAGACGTAGCCTAAGCAAAAGCCTAATAGTCTACGCTGTTAAGAGACGTAGCCTAACCTTTGCAAATTTTGCTCTCATTATTTATTATTGTTTCTTAATATGTGCACAAATCACGTCAATAAAACTTAATTCAACACAACATTAAAAAAAACGCAAAAACTTATTCCTCAACCTAATATATAGTGACCAGGCAATGGCTTACCCACTCTCCCTTACGGTGGGGAGCTTGCGCTTCGCTTCTAATATTAAAATTTAAAATCTAAAAAAAAGCAGCTATGGTTAAATTTTTAGAAATTTTCTGAACTTTGCCAATTATAATAATTTAAAAAAGCAACTCTAAACTAATTTTCCCCCTTTCAAAATATCACGTTGAAAAATATAGCTATAGAAGATATATAAAAATAAATTTGCTGAAGTTCCCCATTTGTAATTCTTTAGGTTTTAAAAGTTCACAAAATTTCGATACTTATATTTTTTTCTAAACTTCACGATTTTGTTTTTTGATATTATAAAAGAATTATTAGAAATAACTTTGATAAAAACATAAGTCATAACTAAACTAAGATGAAATTATTATTCAAATACTCAAAAAAATCCCCTTCTTAAATTATAGAGTTAGTGATGCAAATTACACATCCATGCACATTAAAATTTTTAAGACAAATTGCTTAAAACGCAAACAATAAGCAAAAGAAAAAAAAAACACACAACAAAGAAATAATGAAAGCGATAGGCCTGGTCACCTGGTGCCTCTCATCTCTTTGCACTCTGTCGCACTACTTTCACTCCTTACCTCTTTTTCTTTCTGTCGATCTACCCCAACCTTTTCTTCTCCTAAATACAGACACATACTATTTTCACAATACATTCATCAATAGAGGAGGAAACGAATAGCTAAATCGACCATAAAGATAATTCACAAGATCGAAAGTTCAGCAATTAAAGTTTGGTCGTTACCAAACGCAAGACCTTCAAAAAAGAGAAGTGAACTTAGGAAAAATAATTTACCATTTACACGATGGAGAAAGGATAATAATAAGGAATATAGAAAGTTTCCAAATAAAATTAATTTTGCATTCAACACAAATTCCTTGGCACATATATATATATATATATATATATATATATATATATATATATATATATATATATATATATATATATATACAGACCCGGGTTCGAATCTCAGCCAGGAATATTCAAACTTTTTTCCCCTGGCGTTATTTCTGTCTTCTCAGTAAAGATAGCCTTCATTTGCTCTCTTTGATCCTTTTGTTCTTCCAATTTTCCTTTCTCTTGCCTTAGAAAAAACTCCTGTTTCTTGTATCATCACTAATTTGAGAGATTTCATCATTCAGGTTTAGATTAACCAGTTTTTGCATATTCTTTGTCTGTTTTTCAATAACAAAGTTAATTGCACTTAATCCCACTTCCCTGTGAAGCTCTCTTGGCGTCTTGGCATTTAGGAGGGGCGGTCAATAGATTTTGCGAATCGGTAGGGCAAAACAGAGGAACTAGGCTGGCTGTTTGTGGAGGTGTTAAGACAATTATGACAAGTCAGGACCTGCAGCCGCACGCTCCTGCCTTATATATTTAAGAAGCAGTAGCTGATCGCAAATCGTCAGTCTCAAATTTTTCAACAATGGAGAAGGTTGTGCACCGCGCAGTGATCAAATTTTTGACCAAGGAAGGCAAGAATGAAAAAGAGATCCATCAAGGCGTGGTTGCAGTGTACAGCAACACCACCCCTTCCTATGCAACCATTGCTCGCTGGAATAGGGAGTTCCACCATGGTCGTGAGTCCCTTGAAGATGACCCCCGTCCAGGACGCCCGTCAGACGTAACCAGCAAGGACAATGTGGCCCGTGTGGAGAGGATCATCCTCGAAAATCGACGGTTGAAGGTCGAAGAAATCGAGCGAGAACTTGGAATATCACATGGAAGTGTTATCAACATTATCCACGACAATTTGGCCATGACCAAGGTCTCTGCCCGTTAGATCCCTAGAAACCTCACGCCGCGTGATCGACTTCAACGTCGTCAAAGTCCACAAGGCCAGAGTTGCACGAGCTGCCCTGCGCAAATGTGGATTCCAGGAGTTAAACCATCCCGTCTAAAGTGCAGATCTGGCCCCCAGCGACTACTTTTTATTCCGCCAGCTCAAGGCTGCACTGCGTGGACGCCAGTTTGGGGACGATGAAGATGTCCAGCTCGCCGTCCATAAGTGGATTGAACAGCAGTTGGGCGATTTCTGGTTGTCGGGAATTCGAAGCCTCTGAGACAAGTGGCGCAAGTGCATTGAAGTCGAGGGTAGTTATATTGAAAATTAATAAAACCCTTTTCCTCATATCTCGTTTCCTTATATCCGAATTGCAAAACTTACTGACCGCCCCTCGTATTCTGCACGACTTATAATTTCCTCTTTTATGTCCTCGAGACACAAGAGAGGATGGAGGCGGTGTAGAGCAGCGTAGATCTTACAATTGCATTGTAGATCTTATTTTTGTTGCTTTCATGAAGATTTCTAAACATATATATATATATATATATATATATATATATATATATATATATATATATATATATATATATATATATATATATATATATATATATAGTCCTGAGTGTGGCTGAGGCAGTTTAAATTCTATCAGTGACGTGCTTCCTGTATCCGGATGAAGTAATCTTCATTCCGGGTACATTACAGTTCATAGCGTAGGGGTACCGTTTAATTCCCACCTTGACACCAAAAAGCAGTCTCCTTCTAATAGAGACTTGATTCATTCGAATCTTCCATTGTGCTTCGTAGATGTTTAATCTTTAGATTTCTGCCCCTGTCATACGAGCTTACATAAGCGCGTCCATAGACAAGTGATTATCTTGCTGAAATCATCGGCGTATTTAATGCTAAAGCAAGTCGGGTTCGCAAGGGTCTGGACATCTCCGGTGTAAATCGAGTAGAGAGTTGGGGACAGATACCTCTCCTGCGGGAGCTCCACACCGAGAGAAAACTTTATTCCGTTCATGCGCCCTAAACTGATATACGCCACCGCTTTCTCAATGACGTAGTCACATAGAGTTTTTTCTATGTTTGCACTTAAGCCCACTCGTAGGAACTTGAACTTAATTTCTCGCTGCCACACCTTATCAAACGCCTTTGATACATCCCGACAAACAATGTCCACCCAACTCCTTTTCCGTTTGGCTTGGAAAGTTTATTCGTGATGACATTTATCGCCATTTTCGTACTTCGCTTTTTTCTAAACCAGAACTGGTAAGTGTTGTAAAGGGAGTTCTCCGCCAGGTGAGACACCCGTCCTTGATTGAGGATCTTCTCCAAGAGCTTTAGCCACATTCCTGCATAAATTGGCCGGTAGCTCCCCCTCAACCTCCGACCATTCCTGTGCTTTGGCAGGAAAATCATTTTTGCCGTTTTATATGCATCTGGGAAGTATCCTGTATTCAGACAGACGTTATTAATCCTTCTCATTCCCTCGATGGCATTGGTTGGTGCCTTTTCAAAGTTTAACTTTGTAAGCCCTGATTGACCTAGGGCTTTTTGACAGAATGAGAGGAGCGCGCGAGTAGTTCCTCTTTGGTAATCTCAGCGCTTCCCTCGCGCTGTCTATCCCCTTGATTTTGAGGATGCGTCCTATTTGTTTGTTAAGCTCGTCTATGATATGATATTGCTTTTGAACAATAACTTAGGAATATCTCTTCAATATACCCTTTTTTCATTTCAAGGTTTCCATATGCATTAGTATTTCAATCTTCTTCTTCCCAGTCGATCCTTTGAGACGTCTGATTTTATTCCAGAAATCTTTGGAGATGCCTCAGAATCGATACTATCCATCGAATAGTCCCACCGTCTCTACTGTTGTTTGAGGATCAACTAGTTGAGTTCTTATTTAATCTCTTTACTTCGCTATATTAAGTCAATTGATGCATTCTTGATAAAGATCTTATATATTAATTTCAGCTCACGGTATGCTTCCCTTATGTACTAGGTTCATCTATATGT
This sequence comes from Ceratothoa steindachneri, assembly GCA_963969495.1. NCBI lineage: Eukaryota > Metazoa > Arthropoda > Malacostraca > Isopoda > Cymothoidae > Ceratothoa > Ceratothoa steindachneri. The sequence goes on from OZ018325.1 coordinate 116,718,661, forward strand.
TAGATGGTCTTGTACTCAGATTTAGGTATACAATCTATATCCGCGAGAATGAGATGGTTATTAAGGTCGTCGTGTGCCTCGTTAATCTCCTCGAGAATTGTCATATACAAGTTGGGCGGATGGTAGGCCTCGAGAAGGTGCGCATATTGTGCCCAGTCTGCTCTTCTGTATTTCTTTCTAACTACAGCTTGGACTTGTATAGGGTTCCTGTTGATGGTAAGAAGCATCTCTATATGATCACTGCATCGTAACTTGACTGGTTACATGTAGTAGTTAAACAGTAGCTGACGATTAGCCAGACATATGTCTGGTTATGTTGCACTTCTTCCTCTGACAAAGGTAGAGAAGTCGGAGCCTATGTGATGGACAATATTTCTGTCCAGCAAGATGTCCGGGTCTTTCCGATTCAGTTGAAGGCCCTGTAGCCTGATTCTAGGCACCTGGCGTTCAGATCCCCCATTAATATAGTGTGGGCTCTTCTGCCAAGTAGGCCAGTGAGAGAGTGTATTTGTATAATCCCCTTTCCTTGGTGGATGGTACCTGGTGGCTATAACTAGCTTCCTAAAATCGAGTACGATCTCAACGCGAGATAGGAATCATCTAGATTTCTGATTGGCTTGTATTTCATCCATTTCTTAATCACAATAGCGGCTACGTCGGAGTACTCTTGCGAGTGATTTGTAGTCAACACATCGTAATTCCAGATCGTTATCTCTTAAATTCTAGTCTCGATCCCTCACTCAGAAATTAAAATGATATCTTCGTCAATTTCTCTGGAGACATTTCCGTAAAGAGTCCTTTTAGTCGTGCAGCCGTTTGTATTAATTTCCAGAATCATCAGTGCTTTCCTTAGCTGAGGGATTATATTTACCGATATTTCTTCTTACTTTTTTTCTTCTTTTTGGCCTGTGTTATACTGTGCCCAGACTTTCACTCTTCGGTGGAGGACTTGAAGTCTTGGATTTACTCTACGTTGCTCGGGTACGAGTGCATGAGCCCTGGTCACTGTCCGAAAAGGTGGATCTTTCCTCGTGGTTTATTCTTTTCATCTCCTTGTACCTTTTCATTTTCTTCTTCTTCCTCTTCGGATTCCTCCGACGAGGGAGCTTCGACCATAGCCTCTAGTCCAGATTTTCTGTTGAAGTTGTGCCTTATGACGGACTCATTGAAACCCTTGGAACATTCGGGGTCTACGGGCATGATGACTGTGGGCAGGTTTTTTGCCTTTAGCAATGCATTAAAGATATGGTTGCAACACCCAGGCCTCACTGCGTTAGCTAAATTTGTGTGGGTAATTCAGATTAAGACTTTTGCACTTAGAGCTCTTGTAATATTGAAATGTGACGGCGATGCACTTGTTGGTTCATTTTCGTGGTGGCACTCCCGTATGTTATTTCTTCAGCTCTACTCTTTCTCTTCTTCTCTTTTTAAAATTTCACGCCGCGCGGGCAGTTTAAGGACATGGTCCGGTGCTCTTCCTTACAGTTCAGGCACTTCTTCATGCTTTCACACTTATCGAATCTGTGTCTTTCTGTGGTGCTTTCACTGCACCACTCCTTTTCTGGGCAGGTCATTGTCGTGTGATTTTCCAGTTTATAGCATACAAAGCATATTTATATGCTATTAAACTTCTCATGTTGTATATTCTCTCCTTGTATACTCATGTTAAATACCAGGAGCCCGTCCGTCGATGCTCTTCTGGCTATGTCGGTGGTGGAAAAAGTTATCTTGAACACGTGAGTGTTCGTGGAATTTGATGATTTCGTGAACTTTTGCCCACGAGAAGTTCTTCATGATTTCCTCCGTAGTTTTTTGCCGACTCAACTCTCCACTTCGCGGCAGATCACACTGCGGTTTGCTCCCACATGTAGGAGGGTCTCAGCCTCTAGTCCTATGTTTTTAAGTGTGGTGACTCCTTCTTCAGATAGGAGCCGGTCCACGTCCTTTGTTTATGCACAGATGGTGATAAATCCCGACGAAACTTCGATTAGTTTCACGTGGGCCGCCTTTAGTTCAAGGTAGAGCGTTTCATATAATTTCCTTTTCTCGCGGGCCTTTGTTCCTTGAATGGTCCTGAGGGGAACCCTCGTAGTGAGGATCTCCATGGTCTTCCTTCTCCTTTTACTATGTCCTCTTGGTTTTTATCTTCTCCTCAGAAACCAAAGTGTAATTATTTTGTATCTTATGGATGAAAAGATGTAGAAATTGTGGTAAAGGTAGTAACGGTTAAGGTCGGTGAGCCGAAATTGATGTGAATTCTCCCGTCCAAATTCTAGTGTGTTTCCTGCTCGGATGCTGCCAAGATGATAGGTGATAATGGGTGAATGGGATTGGTCCCAAATGAAAACCTCGAAAGGGATGACTTATGGTGGACTTGATGGAAGTAGCGGCACATCCTTTTGGGAACTTACGCCAAATCCGCTTCCAACTACATAGAGACGGGTGCTACTTCCCTTTTATTATACAGTTTATATTGGCCAAATCCGAAACTAGTTCTGTTCATGAATAAATCGGATTCAAATATTGTGGTTTATTATTTCTTGCCCCATATATATATATATATATATATATATATATATATATATATATATATATATATATATGAATCCAATGTCCCGCAAGAAAAAATGAAATGGTGCTTCCAAGTACTTTCGAACTTTATTAAGTTCCTCATCAAGGATAACTACAAGAAATAATATTATATTAGAGGCATATATACGAAAGAAAAGTATAAAAGACCGCCTAAAAAAACAAGAAATCACCAATGAGGAAGACGGAAGGTGGAAGTTAAAGATTCACATTAAGAATGACAAGAAGCAGGTAGTAAGGTCAAACTGAGAAGACGAAAGGGTAATAGATTAAAAGAAATGGAGAAAGCCTAACAAGGGAGATTATAAGAAACGAGGAGCGAAAGGGTGGGGAAAATACAGTGTACATAACAGAACAGTAACAAAATGGGTCCACATAACTAAAGATTGTATATAAAACTTCAGACAAAATTCATAACTAATTTCTTTAAGTATTAGTTTTTTATATAAGCCAAGGCAAGGTTAAAATTATCACATTGGCTCATAAACGCACATTCAATGATATTCCTTTTTATAGGGTCATTGGAACGATAAATAAATATATATATATATATATATATATATATATATATATATATATATATATATATGATAAATACCACCCACAAGGCAAATGGGAAAACGATTCCGAGCGCTTTCGTCTTTATTCTAAAAGCGGTCGGAATCGTTTTTCCATTTTCCTTGTGGGTGTTATTTATCATAATTTTGACACGTGCAAGTTGAGTTTCTTTATATATATATATATATATATATATATATATATATATATATATATATATATATATATATATATATATATATATATTTCATGAACTATTGAGTTTCTTTCCAATCAGAGTTTCAATAGGAAGGTGAAAACCAAGCACGCTATTGATATATGCATCTTTATTTGTCTGCGTTTGAACTTTTCGAGGTTCTAGCCTCATCATCGGCACTAAGAAACTAAGATAGTAGAGGGTTAAAATTTCTAGTTCTCATAAAATACTGAAATTGAATAGTGCAAGTTAGGATAAGCTGCCTAATACAAGAATAAAAATTTTAATAATTTATGATACAATATAAAGATTGAAAGAAGTTTGATTTATATTTAATTTAGCTTCAAGGATATAAAGTGATTCTAATATTCGTAGCTCGTTGGGATGGGGATTGTGACTAAGTTTTTTAAAGTTATCCATATTAATTTCAGAATTTGATGTGATCTCGTATGGGCGAGGGCTCTGGTTTGTTTAGAATCAGCCCCGTGCGGGTCGACCTTCCCCGATGCTGGTTGATGCAACAATGGATTGACCTAATGGTCGAACCAATATAAGATGAATCGCAATATTCACAACTATATTTATAAATTACAGAGGAGCGGCAAGGGACTGGAATTCAGTCCTTATAGTGAAATAGGATCCAATATTGTGCCCATTTTTTAACATGAATTTTTGGTCGAGATATGGATAGAATTTATTTAGTCTTCTTAATTTCATTTACAAAGTCGTTTGATTTTTTACCAAAGTTTGGGAGACTAAAGAAACTTTTTAATGTTTTTCCACTAATGAGTCAGGGTAGCCATTATTTTTAAAGAAAGTTTTTTAGAAAAAAGAATTCCAAATGCAGCAGTCTATATGAAGGACATATTATATTGTAGGCTCGATGAATAAGAGTTTTTATGGAAGATAACTTAAGGTTTTCTGTCAAGAAACTAAAGAAGCTTGTACCTAAGCCTGTAATTGTAGGCTTCCAATAGACTGAAATTTCAAACTTTTGGACTTAGGACTTAAAAAAGTTGGTAAAATTTAGTGAGAGAAAGAGAGAGATAGTGATAGAGTAAAGTGGTAAAATAAGGTGATTTAAAAGAATAGAGGTGGTGTGGGAGACATAATGAATAGGTCCCTGGTGAAAGGGTATCTCTGTTTATTTAAGTCCTTCATTTCGGGTGTATTTTGTGATAGTTTTGTTTGTTTTTCGTTTTTGTTGTTTTTATTTGTTTTTGTTTGTTTTTGTTTATAAACTATAAAATTTATAGTTTATAATAATTAAATTAAACCTGTTAATTTAATTAGTTTATATATGATCTGATTGGCATTCAAGGCTTAATTTATGGCGGGGTTTTTGTTCCCGCTATGGGTTTTGGAGAAATTTTTCTAAGTGAATTTTATGTTTTGATTTTTCTTCGCAAAGTTTTGTAAAAATAGGTAATCTTGATGATGGTATAGGAATTTATACTAAAGAAACCTGAGCATTACACTAGTCGTTTCTTGTGATTTGTCGATTTTGTTATGTGTATTTTGGAGTCACGTCGCCTTTAGTCTGTGCCTTACTACTTTCAAATGGTCTTATTTTTCGAGAGACCTCAATGCCTAAGTGTGTACGAGAGGACTCCGGGGATAGGCGAGTGCCAATGGCTCGCTAGATCCGCTTAGCCCTCTCGTGGAGAGCCATGTTAATCGGGGATAATCCAACCGAGTCGTGGAGCTCCCTCTGTCGTTTGTATTCTCTTCTTCAGGTGTTTGGGATTATAAGCACAGCTTTGTTCTGGATCTTTGGTAGTTTCTCAATCTATGTCTCGGCGCTCGCGATCACGAGCACCGAGGGGTACAGGAGCCTCGAGCGAATGCACTCATTGAATATCTTGAGTTTATTTGAGGGATTTAGGTCACGGAACCTATAAAAATCCCATCAAATGTCTCTTGCTATTCGCGACTGTTTGCTCAATATGAGTCGTGTAAGCCCTGGTGGTGATTTTGAGCCCCAGAACCGTCCCTTCCAGGCAGTAGGAGATTCGCTACACGTATATCGTTGAAGGTCTTGCGAAACATGGGAATTATTTTTAATTTGGGGGCATTCGTTAATATCTTCCATCTCCTCTCGAGAGAGTTGATGTTAGCTATCTCCCTAGCCCTATTCCTTGTCATAAATTCCCTGTGAACATAAGCGGAGATACAAATTTGCGATATATCATCAGCAAACTGTAAGTATATCGTACCTCGGAGAGAGGTAGTGGTAGGTCAAGTGTATGAATGTTGTATAAAAGTTGACTGAGACAGTCCCTTTGAAGAAACCCCTGCTTCGAGTTTAAATTCGGTGCCTTTATGTTTTCTGATTTGTATTTATGCTCTCCTCCATTATGTAGTCGTACAAAATCCTCTCAAGATTTGGGTTGAGGCCTACTTGAAGGATCTTAAATTGTAGGCCTCTTATCAAAACCTTGTCAAAAGCTTTTTGGACATCGCAGAACACCAGGTCGGCATGCCTTTTGTCTGTTTTTACCTTCGCAAGCCTTTTGGTAACGACGGCTAGTGCCGTGTCAGTCCCTCTTTTCCTTCTGAAGCCGTGTTGCTGCACAATATGCAAGTTGGCTTCATCGAGAAAAGAGTTGACTCTGTTAGCCAATATCTTCTCGAAAACTTGCTAGCAAATTCTAAGAGAGATTGTGGTCAAAAGCTGGCAGGGCAGTCTGGGTGCCTTCCCGCTTTAGGTATAAGAATCATCTTGGCTAATTTTCACTGGTCGAGGAAATAGCCCGTGTTCAGAGCGGCGTTCATAATGTTAAGAAGGCCACCCCAAACGTTCGGCGGAGCATGGATGAAATTCCTCCGGGTTAGCCCCGTAATACCCGGGGTAATTTTGAAGATTAAAGACGAGAAAATTCTAAAGTTTTCTTCAATCTCTTCCGTTTTAGTAATTGTTTGGCCGTTGTGATTAATTGTGAATTTTGCCTGTGGAGGTTTTCCTTTAAGACGTTTAACCATCTTCCAGGAGGTGTATGAGTCAGTGTTCATAAATAAGTATTATGTCAGGGTTACTCTGTCGCATAATATTGCCTTAGATGGAACCTTTTCCGTCCACCCATTGACATTCATATGTATTATCATAAGTCTGTCGGCCATTTTGTGTAGTGTTGGTTGTTTAGTGTGTGGGATTAAAGTAGACGTTTATTCACGTTAGACTTTAGCCCCGTGTGGTGTACTGGGCGGAGTGCGCTTCCTATCGTTTATTTTTTATGTATTATGTGTCCGTGTCCGTGATCGTAATGAAGCAGTCCGTGGTCAAATTCACCATGTTTTGATCAAGGGCCTCTTTGATCTACCGCTCGGAAACCTCATCCAAGCATTCCCACTTGTACCTTCCGGTCTTGAGACCTTCCGCTACTTCATCGGAAATCCAGCTCCTTTAAGAAGGCAACCAACTTGGGGGCAAAGATTTTTAGGCTGAATCCTCTCGCATGGTATTTGAGCTGGTGATCCTTATCCTGCGAAGATCATAAGGTTGACCTTGAGCGGCTGGTTTAGGAAGTTTTTCTTGACCTTGGAGACCTGGTCTCTTTGAGACACACTGCGTTAGTGTTGGGTGTGTGTTTGTGTGTCGTTTGTAGTGATGATGTATTTCCTGGGTGTAACTGGCGCCTGTTTTGTTGTTTGCGTAACGGCTGGTTTATTTAGACCCAGATCGCGTGTATTGGCTGTTTTGGGGGCGTTGGAACTTTCTGGTATACACCTTGGCACTGAGGGGCTACGCTAATTCGAATAACTTCCATCGAGGGTGAGTTTTCTGGAAACCACATCTCTTGCATTCGTTCTTTACGAACATGTGGTTGACTTTCGTGACAAAGGTATCTGGGCGAGTAATGTTCGCAATATGCGCATAATAAATGCAGGACAATATTTTGGTTGAATTTTCTTTTTCTATGGGGAGGAATGTCTTTTGTTTGTTAGTCTTGGCAATGGCCGCTTTGTCTACCTTTGAATAGATTAAGTTGACCTTTTATTTGGGTTTGGCTTTGAATTTCCTACTTTTTAACCGAAAATGCCATAGACATATTCCAGTGGGTGCCTTCACAATTAAAGCATTTGGGGAGTTTCTTTTGCAGTCACGCCATAAATGGTCGTGGCCGGCGCAGTTAGAGCACAAAGTAAGGTCGTTTTCAGAGCAGTTGGACGTAGTCTGTTTGCCGTACTTGTAGCACCAAAAGCACATTTGTAATTTGACAAACTCCTTTCGTTCCATTTGCTCTGAGCAGACTCTTATGTTGAAGAGAAGTAGACCGTTTTCCTTTGCTTTTTGAGCCATAGCCGTGTCCTCAAAAACAACCTTGAAAACGTGCGTGTAATTTTTTAATTTGATAACCTCAGCTACCTTTGCCTATGGGTGGTTCCGTTTAATTTCAGTTTGAATCTTATCTGCCGAGTGGCACCAGACCCAGCAGTCGAGGCGCCTGCAGATTAAGCTATGGTGTGATCTTATTTGTGGTGGTGTGGTCAGCTTTAAGAGTTTATAGTCTTTAGGCATTCAACGGCCTTGCTTGAGGATAAGCCTTCACAGTCAGCCTCCCTCGCGCAAATGGCCGAGTAACCGTTTGGGATGTCGATCAGTCGAACTAATGCAATGCTCAGGGGTCCGAAAACTTTTTCGAATATCTTACCCCTGTCTGGTTTTGGGCCCTCTATGAGGGCCCGGAGAGTGAAGCGGGGGGTCTCTCTCATTTTCCCTGCATACTATCGTGAGATGGCTGGCGAAGAAAGGGGAAAAGGGGCTACTGGTAATGATGTTATGAGGGAATGAGTATAAATTAATATATATATATATATATATATATATATATATATATATATATATATATATATATTTATATATATCGGGAAAAATTTAGAGAAAAGAGAGGGGGGAAATTAGTGGAATGAGAGAATGAGGGGCCAAGGTCAAAGTATTTGTTTATCACTTTACCTTCAACTTTGCTTATTGCTTGCGGATAGGCCTGGTGGCGCTCCGGTCCTTGTAACTAACAAAGGTGAGAAGATTTCACCCTTTAATCGAAAAGCTACTGATCTACTTTTCGAACAAAATCGCGCTTTTTCACTTTTACCAATTTTTATTTTCACTACTCTAAGCAAGTCGAGCAAATACACCTTCCCTAAAACTCACTTTTGAAAAAACCCGAAAAATGGGCACAATTCACAATGCTGTACACAAGCCGAAGAAGCAGACTAACAACGGCAACCAGAGCAGTCTTCAAACTTTCTTCCTAAATGTTTAATATCTATATCCATAAATAGATGTCTACTATTATTCTCGATTTCCATTGTATAATTTATATTTTTATGTCTAGAGTTCAAGTATTTAAGGAATTGTTCCACCTTAAGTTATATATCGGGTGGTAAGACAAGGCTTAGTGATGTAGTTATGGCCACTTGAAATCTTTATGGTTGGAGTACTAGGAGAGGTATATTATGCAGCGTGAAAGAAGTGGGATAGGTTTTAGTTATGTTGGTATATGGTGATTATCTGATGTTCGTGGCAAAGAGTAAGTAGGAATTGGAAATAATGACTTTATTTTAGAGAAAACTGGTATATATTAAAGTATGAGGCAGCGAAGACACACTTTGAAAGAATGATCTGCAACCAATAAAATTTCATTCATGGAATAGAGCAGTTACACGATTAACATATATTCTTTCTGCATATCAGAAACTTAAGAGATTACGAAATTCAAATTCCTCAATTCATGGTTTATGTAACGTTATAAAGATTGAAAACTTTTACATAAGCCTTAGAGTATTGTAAACCATTTGACAGAACCGTTTGGCTTGACCATGACGCTCTTTTTTACGCAGAATCAAACTCAAAGGGAATTTAGAAATTTAGCTGCAGAAGATTTTGTACCTAACACATGATTTTTTTTCAGATTCATAGGACTAGCGTAAGCTGACTTGTTTGGTAGTATTTTTAAATCGGAGAACAATGTTTGAATAATGCGTTTGGTAACTTCAAAGATTTCCTGGAGGCTCCCCAGATCCAATTAGCAACAGGGGGTTATTGTGTAAATAATTTATGGAAGTATGATTGAAGAAGACTTAGGGCTTCACATTTTTGTTAACGCCATTATTAGATTTGTATAGTTGACTATTTTTTAAAATCATGTAACCCTCGGGAAAATCGCATGCTAAGTAAATTGAAATTGAAGGTGTTATCACACTTTCTACTCTCGCACCGAATGATATATTAGTTTTTCCATTGATCAAGCACCCACGTTTTAAAACTAGTAGAAATTTTAGAATATGATTAAAATCCGCACCTAAAATTGCTGCCCTTACGTTAGAAACAAGAAATTTGAATATGAAATTGTGTCGCAAACCTAATGAAAAGAATAAAGTTTAATCAGCAAAGGTTTTGATTGGTGGCCATTTGCAATGAAATTGTTGTCTCTCTTAATTAATGATCGTTGTGTGATGACGGCACGATGGAGATTATTTATCCTGTATATACCAAGTATTTTTTACTATTGAGAGTTTCTTTGACGTACATACATTAGTTCAACGGGCGATGGGAGGAATATTTTACACTATCAACCTGTCCGGGAGGTTTCATGATCGGGTGGAGCTGGCAGTTAAATTACGCCCTGACATCGTCCTCACTGTTTGCTCCTCAAACTCTTGAAGATACCAGCACGTTCCTGTTTAAGAGAATAGTGGCCCCAGCAGCATGGCATAAATAAGGATCATCTAACTGAGGACATTTAGACAGCAGTCAATTTTAGCAGTTCGTTTGGACATGGGCATAATTTTATGCCTGCATCCAGTTGCTTACAATTGTCGTAAAGATGTTCTCTTATGAGAGTATTCACTCTTTTGTGGCTAGATATCTCAAGTTTAAGAGCTACGGCCGTCGAAAATTAGTCTGGTTTCGTTCCCACTGCCAAAATCTACGAAGATTCCAGAATGTGGGACGGAAGTCTCCAGATGAAGGTTTCCCTGAGGAATTCTTCATTGATGGGGCTGACCAAATCTTCCACAACCTGTAAAGGAAGCCACCTAGATGAAGGGGGGATAGCTCGCCTATGCGCGACAGAGCTACATTTTCTGGGCAACAATTGGGACGAATCTTTCCAGGAATGCAGTAGGAGTAGGTCAGTTTGGTCTTTGAGGATTGAAGAAATATCGTCTATAACCGAGCAAGAAAGTGTTGGAACCAGCGGCTTAATTTTTGCTGGTTGCTGGTCACCCATTGGAGGCGAAAGACTAATTGATTTTGTGTCAACCTGAAGTTTGAAATACAAACAAAAAATTATGGAAGGTTTTAGCATACAGAAGAATTAATGGATTGATGTATTCTGTTTCCATACTGTTTGGGGATTTTTGTTGCATCATCTTGATTCGTCTCTCTTTAGAATCTAAGATTTGTCTTGTGGAGATTATCTTTCATTACTTTGATCATTGCTAGGAAGGTTGATTGCGACCCAGAAATCAAATTCTTCGTGTGGTGGTCACTAGAGTTTTGAGGTTTCTTGGTTATTCCTTGCACACGGTCGTGTGTGACCCTTCGACAAGTGAGGTTCATTAGTTTTCTGCCTTTAATATGAGTATTTATTATAAACGCGTCAATCTTTTCTATTCAGCGAATTAAAGAGTGATGATTTGGATCCACTCTGGATTGCTAGAAAAAAAGAGTGAGTCTTTAGCCACCCGACAAAAATGAAGTTTCAAAGACACGCAAATATCAAACAAGTTTATACGCGAGTGAGATGAAGAGATGTCCTGAATATGAAACGGGATTCTTTCTGGGATACAAAGTTCGTCTCTTTATAATTGAACAGCCTTTTTGGTGTATCAACATTGGAATAGTAAAGGGTTCATATGAGTTTCCACTAGGAAACCAATAAGGGTCATCGGATATCGGATACAGCGTCGCACAAAATTGAGCATGTATGTGAAGGGGCCTGTATTAGGGGTTCTTGGTATTTTTTCGGTGTGTGTAGCTAACTTAATTATTATTGGCTTTCAAATTAGGAGTAGGCTATATGGTATTTGCTCTTCTCGAATGAGAATAGGAATCGAAATGATAGAGAGACGACGAAGTGAATTTCCATATCAGATTAACAGATTCTTGGCTTCTGTATGAACTTGGTATTTACCATTTTAGCTAGGTTTGCGAAAGTTTACTGTTGTATAAGGTGGAGAAGAGATATTCGAACCAGAATATATATATATATATATATATATATATATATATATATATATATATATATAAGTAGCCACCTTCACACTGGACCGAGCGCACCTGGGGAGACACACCTCATCACGTTAATTAAAAGACTGTATTCAATAGACTAATCGGACAGCCCCCAAAAGAACTGTGGCAATTAATAAGTTTAACTTTCACTTTCACCGTCGTAGTACACTTGATGTGGTTTAACTTGAATCAGCTAGAAAGTGGTATTTAAACTCGGTTAGACTGTAGTGGGTAAAATATATCAATATATCAACAATAGATAAGGAGATGTAATATTACGTTAGGTGAGATTCGGAAATGCGTCTCTTCGCGCAAACAAACGATTGAAAATTGCCTATCAGGAATTTGTTGCTTTGAGCCGTATGTTAATTGCCTCAACGGGGAAAATGTGATTTTAAGCTTTTTGATTTACTTTTAAAAAATCTTTAGTTTCAAGCGATTTATCTCCTTGTATCTTAAATTTGTAAGTGTATATCCAAAATTCCTTTTCATCATCTTATTAATCTTGGTTATTTCTTTAGCAGTGCTCGAAATCATGTGCTTAGTTATTTAAAACCTGCGCTTATTAGAGATTTGGTTATTTGTCTGTTGGCGTAAAATATCAATTGAATAAGATTCTAAGCGGTGATATTAATAAATTCAAATAAGTTTCTCGCGTTTTCAAATATCTGTATACATATGTTGCGTGGTAGACACAAGTGAGCTTCTAAGGAACAAATTTTTTAGAATCGCTCCATTTCCACCATTATGTGAACGGGTAAGTTGATCGTTTGTTTAGAGAAAACATTTGAATTCTGATTTAAAATGCACTATCGGTTCCATTTCCTCACGACTTTCCCGCTCACATCTTAATAAAAGTACCAATTAAGGAATTCCATCGTTCGAAAACTTGCTTTTCCAAACACTAGTTTTTGAAGTCACTAAAACTCCTTAAAGTATCTCGTCAAAGATGAAAATTGATCTCGTTCGAAAATAAGTCGATCCTTTTCTTACTGATGTCCATTTGATTCAAATACCCACTCTACTGCTTCCCATGTCCAAGGCTGTTAAAAAAATATGATACTTGTGAGTACAAATTATTATAAAAAAAATAATTTCGTACCACATTACATAGGAAAATTTTCAAATGCAGCCATCCGAATTTCACCAAATACCTTATCAATTACCACCAGCCTACAATTGTGCAAACTTCATACAGCGAAGCTTGCCGTAAATGCAATGGTAATACTTGTCTCATCTGAACAGAATAATAGCATTTCTGCTTATATTAGTCAAATTGTCCTGAAAAACGTGGGCTAAATTTTATTCCAAATCGAATTTCAATTCTATTTTTTTTCTATCAGGTTTGAAAATTTATAATATAGAATGGGCTATCATTCAAGGGATAACCAATTATCGAATTACATGATTCAAATAGCTTTAAATATTTTGGTTTCCAAGCGATTATAAAGCTTAATTGAACTAAAAACTTAATTTAAAAACGTGTTTTATCTGACCACCAATTATGCTTCTAACCCAATTCTTTGACAGGAAAAGCAATACTGGGCCTTACGGAGTTAATCTATGAATATGAAATGACTAGAAGACTGTAGCAACTGACTTTTCAGACTAATCATTTCAAGAATAGGCAAACTAATTTTACCATGGCACGAATAACAACCACAAAAGTTCTCATGTGAAGCACAGCAATCTTTTTATAAAGTCATGTAAAGCAAATAATTAAATATACCTGATTTTCATTTTAATTAAAATGAACGATATACTATTTCATTGAACCATAAAATGAGTGGCAATTGTGTGACAGAAATAAATTGACCTGTTTACTTTATTTCTTTACACTCACATAAACTGTTGTAAATGACCTGGAAGAAATTCGCGTTTGGATTGTCGCATGCTTTTAATTCTTTGCCTATTTTTGTGCTCGTTAACACTGGTCAACATACTTTTTGCTGACACATGTTAACCGGGTGTTTTTAACTAACTTTGACGTGCTGATTTCAAATATGACATCCATTTTCTTTTGTAGCACATCAGGTTTTCATTATACAGCATATTCCTATTTTACGACGTACTGCATATATTTACTCGGTGAGGATAGTATCCTAAGTGTTATAGCTTCAAACCATTACTTAAAATGCCAACAGAATTTGAAAGGATAAATGCATTGTAAATACATACAGGTTATTTTTATAATATAATGGAGAAAACACAAGAAATTGTACACATACCTATACATTCATGGAAGAAACTTTCGCTTGCGAGAGTTTCTGGAGTGTTTGATGTCTACACAGTCTCGTTGAGTACTACAACAGTAGTCTGCCATTACGTTTGCGTTCCATCGGCCTTGATATCTGTCCTCCATAATCTTGATATCTTGATGAAAGGGGGGCCAAGATTTTCAGCAAATTCATCAAGATCTTCTTGAGGAAATGAACCTTTATGCTCATGTTGCAGCCTAAACAATGAAAACTATCAAGTAATGACTCTACCAAATCCTCTTAGTTAGCAGCCTTTTTTTCCAAGAATTCCTTTCAAACAGCCACAAATGAATCCCATGCTCCTTTTTTATGTCAATCATCGAACTTGAGAAGTTTTAGATTTCCATTAACTTTCTGATTTATGACCCATCAAAAACTCCGGTCCTTATTTTATCATAACTTAAGCCATTAAATATTGTACAAATGGATTTGAAACAGTCACCCTCCACATTGAGAACTTTCGCAAATGTTTTTCATTAGCCCTAGTTTAATATGAAGGAGTGAGAAGATGATTTTCTCTCGCTGAACAAGTGGTTAGTGTATAATATTCTTCTCCACAACAGTTAAACTTTCTCTAACAGTCCAGAGTTTCTGTTTCCAATGTTTGTCGTTGGCTCGGCTATCACATAAACACAGGAAGGACGGATAATTTGTATTGCCTCTTTGTTGGCCAAGTAAATAAAAAAATTACCATTTACAGATCCACACATATGATCCATTTGTGTTCATCATATTTGAGTAAATCTAATACAGATCTTATGTGTTCATGCCTCTCTTTTAAATGCACAGAGTGACCAATAGGAATCTCACCGAGCACATATTTTAGACCTCTCTTTGAACTATCTATAAAATGTCTCCATTCACTTAGATCATACTCTGAAACACCCAACGCATTTAACAGTCCCGAAACGTCACAACAGTAAACAAAATCTTCTTCAGTTTTAAAGAATACCAAGAGATCTCTCTCCCTGTTCCGATAAAAAGTTACATTTGTATTTTCATGCAACAAATTCTTCTCTTTAAGTCTAGAAGCTAACACATCTGCTAACTCTTTGGATAGGCCTAGGTCTCTAACTAAATCATTCAGTTCTAATTGGCTGGAGTTTCCACGTTCTTGGGTCTATGTATGTACAAAGTCTGGAGCACTGCCAAGCTCATTGCTTACATCAGATTCACGTATATCACTTACATCGTCCAGTGAAGGAAGTTCCTTGAATACAGGTACTCGAATTTCCTCTGAATGAAGCACTGGACGAATTGCCTTTTCTTACTATAACCAGAAGTCTTTGTGAGACAAAAGTAGCAAATTGTTTATATGGTTCTTTGGCTCCCGCCACATCATAGGAATGCCAAATCATAGTTGTTCCCTTGTGCGCTTTGTGCATTGGCGTAGAATTTCGACACATGGCTTAGAAACCTTTCGTGGGGCCCACGGTTTATCCTGATCACCTAATTAATCTCAAAGTAAGCTAAGTATGCTCTTTTCAGAAAGATACTTATGTTCATTCTATTGAGTTGGTGCAGTAAAACAACCATATATATAGAAAAACATTTCCTGCGTAATGAGGCCATACTACTGAATGTTATTTCATAAAACGAATCTGAAAAACCACAAAATTATATTATACATAATTGCTTTATATATCTAGATGTGCATAAAGAGAAGTCTAAATGCATAGATAAAATAAAATAAGAAAAATACTAAACGACTCCACTTCCGTTCACTTGGTCGTAAGATAGCTTATGGGAAGGGGGGCATATCCATCTTATCCTCATTTTATTTATTTATCAATTTTATTCTTGCTTTACACTTTGCAGGTTTCCTCGAATCCATATTCTCTTTCTTGAATGGAATTCCTTATTTCTTTAAGTTGGCCATTCAAACATTTGTTCTCACTTTTTCTTGGCCTTTAATCTTCGTTTTCCTTTCTTGATGCATCTTCTTTTTCTTCCATTTATCTTTGCGGCTGATTTCTTTGTGCTTCTTGATTCTTGTTGAGTTAGTCCTTCAAGCCGTTTTCTTTCTTGTGAGATCTTCGTAAAAGTTTTTTGAACTATTGAGTTTCGAACGCGGTACCGTTGGATTTGAACGCCAATACTCTAGCCGTACGACCGGCTTTAGTCCGTTTTTGGTTGGTAATTTTATTGGCCTTTTATATTATCGAGTTGGAAGGAATTTCTCTCATACATTTTCGCACCCCTACAAGCCTGCCACTATGAGTGGGACCAATATGGAGCAATCCATAAATAAAAAACATGACGTGATAGAAGAAAAATATTGCCATTTTTTTAAACGCAGTGACTCCGAATTTCCCCAAGAACAGGTCTCAAACTTAAGTCATCAAAAAAAAAGTTAGCATTTGTTGACCAGTATAATTGATTTCCCTCTCACCACTTTTTTCAATTATTAACAAAAGTGTTTATTGGTCTGTTTGTTCATCTACTTCAATATACCCAACTGTTGGATAGATATCAAGAATAGCAAATCCAATTTTAGCATGCTAAGATTAACGAACCCCAAAATTCCCTTGTCACGAATAACGAACCCTGAGAGGTTCAGTGCCCTGTTCTTGCCATGATCCAAATTAAGCCTGTAATCTTACGTGCGATCTGGTCAGATATTGGGTGACAGGTAGCCTCCTACAATGGATCATGTCATATTTAACAAACGAAAATCAATATGCTAAATTAAATGGTTGTAAACCAAACCAAATTCATATTGAATATGGTATCTACCAGAGCTTTATACCTGGGCCATTTTTATTCATTTATGATGGGAATGACTTTTCCACGTGCCACGAATCCTATAACATTCAATATGAAAATGACACATCGCTATCAATCGCAGGTTAAAGAAATCAATATTAACGAAACGGTGGACAGAGGCCTATCCTAAGTTGATATCTGGCTAAATGCCAATTTTATCAAGCGACAGAACCTACTGTCGTAGAATGGACTCTCGACGATATACTATATATAACTATTCGTTGAGGGAACTTCTTTAATTATCTTTAGAGTGCGTTGATGTCTGGCTGGCTGATATTATGTATCTTCGATATGCTTAAGAAGTGGAACTGAGCTCAAGGATAATAATATTGAAAATCATTAATAAAATAGAGTTTTATTAATAATAACTATCAACAATACGTAAAACGGAAAATATTTACATAAACAGTGGATGGAAAGGGTCGTGGGGGCTCGGGCTAATCCGAGGATTAAAGGATTTAAAAAGGTAAAACAAATATAGAGTTAAAGGGATGGGATGGTTCGCTAAACCATTCAAAGCACAGGATAGAATTAACAAAAGGGTTCAATACTCAAAGGTAACGTTTGGCTTACGTAACTTTATACTTGTTGTGCAGAGAAGGCGACGTGAAGGAATTTTCGGTCCACTGGCGAGTTCCAGCCGAAGGGGGGGAAAAAACGAATCCTGACGTGGCGTCTTAAAAATGAGAACCGTTTCTCGACGAACGGCTTGAAGAACAATGGCTGTTCTACGTTGTTCTCTTCCGAACAACAGGGACGGGGGTGAGAACCGTCTTTTGTCTACGGGCTCAAGAACAATGGATGTTCTAATGTTGTTCTCTTCTTGAACAACAAGGGGGAAGGGTGAGAACCGTTTCTTGATGAACGGATTCAAGAGAACAATGGCTGTTCTACGTTGTTCTCCTCTGAACAACAGGAGGGGGTGAGAACCGTCTCTTGTCTACGGGCTCAAGAACAATGGCTGTTCTAATGTTGTTCTCCTCTGAACAACAAGGGGGAAGGGTGAGAACCGTTTCTTGGCGAAGGCCTCAAAAGAACAATGGCTGTTCTAACGTTGTTCTCTATCTGAACAACGAGGGGAAAGCCTTAGGACTTGGCGTCACGAAAGGCTCGAACCTTTAGCACTCAAGGGATATTGTCCTCCTTCTGGACAAGTGATGGTGAATCTCGAGGTCAAGGTCCCTTGGCGCACAAAGTGAGAGAGGGTCGTGGTGATGTTTCGCGACGAAAATCTGGATCTCCAATCTGATCTTAGTGGTAAAGTTTCCATCTAAATAGTCGAGACACTCCCTTGGCGTGGGGGACAATGGAGTGGGAGCTTCGAGGGAATGCACAGCCGAGCCTGGAAACAATGCATTATCTACCCATAAGCCTAAATCAATCTTGCAAGGTCGGCGTATGGGGGCAAACGGGGGGACGATAACCTCCTTGTTTAAACATTGACATCCGGTGGCTGCGATAAGGCGCCAAGCTTCGAAGCGTAGATGCACGTGGGAACATCGTGGTTTTAAATAATATTTGATAGGAGTTGAAACTAACGCTGTCTCAACCCGTTCTATCACACCCCTCCATTCCGGGGGAAGTTGTCACTTCGAAAAAAAAAGAGAGAAGAGACAACGATAGAGCTCCGTTGTGGGGAACTCGTTTTCTTGTACCAACCGTACCTTCCTGCACCTAACTCGTATTACCTCAATACATATGATTATTTTGATCTTTTGATTATAAGGGAAAATAACCTTTAATACAAACTTAATAAAAAAAAGGGCATGGAACAATGAAATGATATAAAATTAGTACATATGGGACAAAATAATTTATACGTAATTTAATGGGTACATACAAAAAAAAATAGACATTGAGCGTTACAAAATTCAGACATATACATTAACTAATTATAATACAAGAGAATATAATTCAAGGCGTACAAGACGGTATATACCTACATGGAGATACTAATTCTATGAATACAATTACTCTACGCTATTCGGTAACGCATTCCTACTGAGTGCGTCAGCGACCTGGTTATCGGAACCTTTTATATAATTTATTTTAAATTGATACTCTTGCAAGAGTAAACTCCAGCGCATGATGCGGCCGTTGGAGTGTCGCACATTCCTAATATAGGCTAACGGACGGTGGTCGGTTCCTATCTGAAATTCTTTTCCTATCAAGTACATCTTGAATTTGTCTATGATCCAGATAATTGATAGAGCTTTCTTTTCTATAGTGGCATATCTCTTTTTGCGTGGTAATAATTGACGACTAGCATATGCAACTGGATGACTCGTTCCGTCATCCTTGTATTGAAGGAGTACACCTCCAATGCCTTCGTTGCTCACGTCGGTCTTAATCCCAAAGGATTTTTCCGGGTTGGGCAACTTTAAAATGCAAGCAGAAATGAACTTACTCTTGAGCTGATTAAAATGGGAAACAGCGACATCATTCCAACCTAGACGATCGGGTGAATTCTTTTTAAAAGGGAACTGAGGGGCCCCGAAATTGCAGCGAAATTCGGAACGAATGGCCGATAGTACGAAGCTGATCCTAGGAACGATCTTAATTGCTTCTTTGTAATCGGGAGGGGCATGACGGCGATTGCCTTAATCTTATCCTCTTGGGGACCCAACTGGCTTTGTCCTATTTTAAAACCCAAATATTTGATGGTTTTGTGTGCAAAATGGCATTTGCTGGGGCCAATGGTGAGGCCATTTTCGCGCAGTCGCTCGAAAAGAGCTAATAGGGTGGGTAAATGGTGACTCCCTTCAAATAGTTCTTGTAGCTGTCTCTTTTGATGTGGTGTCAGCTGCGCGTCAATATCCAGGTCAGAGGGTTCCAAAGACTCGCCTGGTAGGGAAGGAGGAGGGTAATCGGAATCAGGTTGGGTGCACACTATCTGTATTACCTTAAGGGACTCCGCGGGGTATTCCTCTTCAAGCGCCGATGCTTCGTCCAGTTCTACGAAGGTATCTCCATGGGCGCGTTGGGGGTTCTTTTTTTCTTGGGGTCCACGGACAGTCTCCGTGTCCTTGTCTTGGGCCTTATCGCCTAAGGGTGTTGGTAATTCACACTCCTTTTGTGCCGTCCTAAAGTCCTAGTTTGGGGTCTCCGAGAAATCGGACGGTATCGGGGTTCTGATGGGGATGGGCTCCTGGGCTTCTGTCTTAGCTCGGCCTCGAGGAAGGGCGGCCTGAGACACAGGGTCGGAACTTAATTGGGGGCTCTGTCCTATAAGTACGGAACAGAATTGTATGGGTGCTGAAATGACTTCAGCCCAGCCATCATAATATTGACACTGCAGGTAGCATCTAACGACGGGGAATCTGTTCGCCCGCCCAAGGTAGTCATGTACCACCGCAAATTTTTCGTGGTTAGGGTCCACTGGGGGGAGGAGTTCGTCGGACACGATGAAACACGTACATCCTGTGTCCCTGACGAGAGTCGATACCCGGCAGCCGTTCACGCTGCCCTCCTCAAATTTCAAAGTTCCCGATGAACTTTTATCAAAAATAAAATTTACCTGGTGGCCTGACGGAGGGAAGAAGTTTGTGCTTGGGTCTGCACCACCGGGGGAGCCGGGGTGGCATTAATCTGGTGAACTTGGTGGGCTGGTCCGCTTTTAAGCCTAGAATTTTGGGGGCAATTCCAGCTCATGTGGTTTTCTACACCACAGGTGAAGCATATGATTGGTCGCTTCGGGAAGAGAGATGGAGGAGAAATCTTAACAGGAGGTTTGGAGTCCCGTTGTTAGTTTTGGGAAAAAAAGTTTTGGGGTTTTACGGGGCTCGGAAACTTCGTCGATTTTCCTGTGAAGGGGCGCGAATCCTTCTTTCTTTCCTTGTAGAGGGATTGGTGAGAAGTTCGATTCTCCTTTGGGTATAAATTATGGCTGGCGGAATAGACATCCGCTTCTTCGGTACATTCTTTAAAGGTCTGGCACCGAGGATCCTTGACGAACGCGCGGATCTCCGTCGGGAGAGACGCCAAAAATTGATCTTGCAACACAAAGTCTGTTAAGGACTCGTAGTTCGGATCAACCTTTGAGGATTCAAACCAAAATTTAAAATTCCTCTGAAGAATGTATCCGAATTGACGGAACATCTGTCCGGGTTTAATACGACCTCCTCGAAATTCTTGGCGGTAGAAATCGGGAGTCATATTATGAGCGGCTAATAACTCAGCTTTTAAGGTGCTGTAGTTAATTGTACACTCAGATGGTAGAGATATAAAAATTTCGCGCAATTTGCAATTTAACAGGGAAGGTAATCTGGCTACAGCTTCAGCCTCCAGATCCATGTTAATGATTTCGAGGATCTTTTTGAAGTGGGCTAAAAATGATCCGAAATCCTCTCCATCCTTGAAATTGGGGAGCTTTAGTGAGAGATTGGGGGGGGCTTTGGAACGGGAACTGGCGGACTGTATCTCTACTTCAACACGAGATAATTCAATCTGATGGTGAAGCTCAGCTTGTCTTATCCGTTCCTCTCTTTCTCTTTCTTCTCGTTGGATTTCTCTTTCTCGTTCTTCTCGTTGTATTTCTCTTCCTCTTTCTTTTTCTTCTCGTTGGATTTCTCTTTCTCGTTCTTCTCGTTGTATTTCTCTTTCTCGTTCTTTTTCTTCACGCTCTTTCCTTTGCTCCTCTTGAACGTACTCAATTAGTTATTTTCCAGAAAGTCCCAAGGACTCTCCTTGCGCTTTAAAGATTTCGAACTGGGTAATCTTTGCACTTGGGGGCGCACTAGTCAACCAACTAAAATTCCTTGCAACAAGAATTATGCCTTCTAGAAAAATTAGCCTACCTAAAATATGGGCACTGACCTATTCGTACTTGGTTTCTCGATCTAAATAACCACTGACTAAAATCACAAAAAAACACAAACAAATTATTATAACAGTTCCTTGAGCTACTCCAGCTTTTTAAGTTTTAAAAAAAGGGGATAGCAATCGTTTAAACAAAAGGGAACTACTATACTCTATTATTGTAACGAATAACACTATGCTTTACTCGACTCAGACGAGTGTTTGCAAAGATATAGGTTAAACCTTACACACCTGATACCAAATTTAAATAGTATATATATATATATATATATATATATATATATATATATATATATATATATATATATATATGTCGTAGAATGGACTCTCGACGATATACCATATATAACTATTCGTTGAGGGAACTTCTTTAATTATCTTTAGAGTGCGTTGATGTCTGGCGGGCTGATATTATGTATCTTCGATATGCTTAAGAAGTGGAACTGAGCTCAAGGATAATAATATTGCTATCATTAATAAAATAGAGTTTTATTAATAATAACTATCAACAATACGTAAAACGGAAAATATTGACATAAACAGAGGATGGAAAGGGTCGTGGGGGCTCGGGCTAATCCGAGGATTAAAGGATTTAAAAAGGTAAAACAAATATAGAGTTAAAGGGATGGGATGGTTCGCTAAACCATTCAAAGCACAGGATAGAATTGACAAAAGGGTTCAATACTCAAAGGTAACGTTTGGCTTACGTAACTTTATACGAGTGGTGCAGTGGAAGGTGACGTGAAGGAATTTTCGGTCCGCTGGCGAGTTCTAGCCGAAGGGGGGAAATAAACGAATCCTGACGTGGCGTCTTAAAAATGAGAACCGTTTCTCGACGAATGGCTTGAAGAACAATGGCTGTTCTACGTTGTTCTCTTCCGAACAACAGGGACGGGGGTGAGAACCGTCTCTTGTCTACGGGCTCAAGAACAATGGATGTTCTAATGTTGTTCTCTTCTTGAACAACAAGGGGGAAGGGTGAGAACCGTTTCTTGGCGAATGGATTCAAAAGAACAATGGCTGTTCTACGTTTTTCTTCTCTGAACAACAGGGGAGGGGGTGAGAACCATCTCTTGTCTACAGGCTCAAGAACAATGGCTGTTCTAATGTTGTTCTCCTCTGAACAACAAGGGGGTAGGGTGAGAACCGTTTCTTGGCGAAGGCCTCAAAAGAACAATGGCTGTTCTAACGTTGTTCTCTATCTGAACAACGAGGGGAAAGCCTTGAGGACTTGGCGTCACGAAAGGCTCGAACCTTTGGCACTCAAGGGATATTGTCCTCCTTCTGGACAAGTGAAGGTGAATCTCGAGGTCAAGGTCCCTTGGCGCACAAAGTGAGAGAGGGTCGTGGTGATGTTTCGCGACGAAAATCTGGATCTCCAATCTGATCTTAGTGGTAAAGTTTCCATCTAAATAGTCGAGACACTCCCTTGGCGTGGGGGACAATGGAGTGGGAGCTTCGAGGGAATGCACAGCCGAGCCTAGAAACAATGCCTTATCTGCCCATAAGCCTAACTCAATCTGGCGAGGTCGGCGTATGGGGGCAAACGGGGGGACGATAACCTCCTTGTTTAAACATTGACATCCGGTGGCTGCGATAAGGCGCTAAGCTTCAAAGCGAAGATGCACGTGGGAGCATCGTTGTTTTAAATGATATGTGATAGGAGTTGAAACTAACGCTGTCTCAACCCGTTCTATCACACCTACCTAAACTATACCTACCAGTTAGCGCTAACTAACTTAAATAAGTCGAAAAGATAAAAATCCATGGTAATCAATCTTTGGAAACCAAACTATTTTACTTTAACTATATCTTCCCTAAAGTTAGGACACATTTTTTTAAATAAGACCCTTTGCACACTGTACATTTTGTTTTGGGTCACTCACGACACCTACTCCATCACTATTGGGGGCACTGCATGTCATCTTTATCTAAAACCGATTTTTTGTATTGAAAAGAGAATAATTTTTCAAATGAACATTTACATTAACACAAACGCTCCCTATTCAAGATGCTCGAAATCCTATCGCTACCTGACATTTCTATATATAGGACTTGTGGATATACCTGTATTTTCCTCATTAATCTGCTCTTAATCACCTTGTATTTCCAAACACAAGAAATGGGTACCCTGACCCGAGAGGTGAATTTCTCTCAATCTCATAATCAAACTATTTGTTTGAATTGACGAGGCACTCTGGTATTTATCAAGTTGTCAACATCAGGTTTGGACTATTGCTAACCAGCGTGTAGTGAGGTCACCTAATATCTTAGGAAAAAGCGTGCATTTAATCTTCTTAATCCAACATAACTTTATCTTCGTCGGTCCTCCTGCATATTAACCTCCTTACAGTCAATCTTCTTTGACCTAAACTTCCATGTGATCCCCCTTAAATTTATCCAACTGATTTTATTTGTTGCTCTTCAGTTACTTCATTCCCTCTTTTATAGTCTTATGCTCGAATCCTTATTTTTATTTAAAGATTTTCAATTTGATCAACAAAATGTCTTAGATGTTGATACAACTCTTTGAAATTGCTTTAATATCTTATATTGTAACTACAAAGAGTAAGTTGTTTTCACTATTGCCACGAAGAGCTACATCCTGTCATCTCCATATTTTGCTTCTTGCCACGAAGAGCTACATCATTTCACTTTCATGCTGGTAGTCTTGTATAGTGTGCGCTCCATCAATACTTTTACAATAATAATAAACAATGTCCATCATAAGACAGCATATAATTGTATGTTCCACTGCTGTATAAAGGCACTGTTGCAAACTCCAGTCAAATAACTAATGAGTACAACCATGCATAAGATATATCATGATAAAAGCTATATTAATATATGTATAGGAGCGGATTTAACTGCCATACAACATAAGGAATAATTTATGTCGTGGTATATGGGCCGAGTGGTGGCACGAAGGTTTGTTAGGTACTTCAATAACTCCGTTATTTCGTTTTCTCTAAGAGTGCTATATTACTTCACTTTATTTAATCTTTCGCTTTACTTCTTTAATAAGTGAGGATTTCTAGTGCCATGTGCAGCGTTTCAAGGATTGAGTTAAATACTTCTAACCAAAATATACTTTTAATTACAACATAAAAAAATGAAATATTAAAAAAAACTTTACTTTTACACAGAATATATTAAAAGAGTCTACGTGAAAATCACTACTTTAAAAATGAATATTAAGTAATGGTTGATCCCAAGCTCACTTTAATAATGAGCGTTAATTGACACAAAAAATATGAATTGTTTAACCTTAAAAAAACACGGTAAATATGTAGATTGGCGGCTCGAACGATGGGACGTCAACTACTTCGTCCGTGTTCCAATATGTTTCACGTTTTTGGAGTAAATTTAAGGGGACGGCTCGTGTGGGGGTAAACACAATTGGGAGACCACCCTACGATGATCCTGAGTTTCAATTAATTGGAGGGTATGGGGGGCACAGCCCCCAGTATATAATCCTAATTGTTTATAGAATAATGTTCTAACGTTTACAGAAGTGAATGATTTAACCAAATCATTTCTGCGCCTTTAATTGTTTTGCGAATTATAATGGAGGGGGGGAGGTATGACGTCAGAAATGACTGAATTGAATTTTTATTTTGTTTTTCACTTAATATCTTTTTATTATCGTCATTTGGAGTCATTTCTTTTTTCAATATATTTGTCCCCATTTTACTATTTTTATTACCTTTTTTATACACTTAAATATACTTAGCTAGATCGTTTAAAGGAACTACTTTTTGTTGAGCCCTTTTGGGTGGAGTAAAGACGCCTTTTACGCCGGCAACGCAGTTTGAATATGAAATTCGTTTGTAAACATTGTCCTTCGTCTATTTCCGACCTTTGTGCTCTATTTTCGGATCGAGATAAATTGTTAACCTTTTTGGACGATCATAATTTACTCAAGATTAAAATGGATTTCGAGGTTTGTAGCCATGCATTAGATATTAACCCTAATTTTGAATTTAGATGTTCTAAAACTAAAGGTGACTCAAGTGAGCGCCATTTTTTTAAGAAATCAGCATTGAATGGAACCTTTTTCTCAAATATCTGGATCTCTGTAGAAACTATTCTGCAAATTACATATTGGTTTCTAGTCAACCAATTGACAATAGAAGTTTTGTCCCATGAAGTCAAGGTTACACCCAAAACTTTAATTGATTGGTTTAGTTTCTACAGAGAGGTCGTTATTTACTATTGTGAACAAAATAGGCTTTCCTCATCGCTATTTCAGAAGTATACCCACCACAATAACGTAAGTTAACAGCGTTTTTCGTTTGGTTATTTTCAGGCATTTTGGTAAAAACAATGGCGCCGGGTATATTTGAAATAGGACTTAAACGTGCATGAATATTCTGGCAGGAATGAACGAAATATAAACAAACCATATCCACTTTTTCGGCCGAGCCTCCAATCTACATGTTTACCAAAAACACAAATGAAACCTTGACGTTGGGGCTTATGGAGGCAGGGGAAGGGGTTTGGGGTTCGACGCGTGGATGTGGTGGCAGACGCCCAGGTGTTTGTCTGGCGGGGAGACTGACGTGGCGAGAGAGGTACATGGCGTTAGGCACGTTGTAGTCCGTGAAGGTAGGCTTTTCCAATCTTCAGGTTAATCTTGAGATGCTTAGCATTGACGAGCGATGAGCAAAAGTGACTCCTTTGACGAATGGGAGGAGTTCACTTTGAAAATTCCTCATTGGCGAGGACTATCTCTGCTTTTTTTTGAAAACCGAGATAGAGGGCTTCTCTGACGAGAGATGTATGAGAGTGATTCTCCATACAAGGGGCTAATCTTCAGGGTGACCACCAGGAACTGACTCAGAATAACCTTCTTCTTTGTTCCGTTTAGTGAATGCCGGGCCCTAATGCCGGACTTCGTCGTGTCGATATCTAACTCGATCTCTCAGTCTTCTCCAGTTATCCGCATATATACTTCACCGACCAACTCGGGGTAGGGAAAGGGGGGATGATGTCTTATGTATTAAGCTTCTCTCCTATAACGAAACTTTTTTGAACGTCTTCACTTAGCCCTAAAGGCATCTTTTTTCTTTCATCGCAGCTCCTATAATTTCGTCTATTATGCGAAACTCGATCTCAAATCTTAAGGAAAATAGTGAGACTGTTTAAACATTGTTATTACACCTGCTCTCCCCCCCTTCGTATTGTTTATTCACGCTGAGACAGAAATCTGTTGATTCGTACTTCTCGGAGTTGAATGTCGCGTCT
Organism: Ceratothoa steindachneri; assembly: GCA_963969495.1. Taxonomy (NCBI): domain Eukaryota; kingdom Metazoa; phylum Arthropoda; class Malacostraca; order Isopoda; family Cymothoidae; genus Ceratothoa; species Ceratothoa steindachneri. The sequence continues at coordinate 116,745,329 of OZ018325.1, forward strand.
GGTGTCCAGCAGGTCGAGGGGGGGGAGAGGGGAGGGGTTGAAAAATCAAGTTACACCGACTAGCATCAGAACGCTGCGGTAACCGAACGGAGCCTCTGTTTTTAGGGTGGAATATCGAATTCCCCACAATTTACTTTTAAAACTATTTCACGAACGATTTTCTATTAATGAAATATGTTTGCTCATTTTAAAGATTATTTTACTTGTCTATGCTCAATTCAATGCATGTATGTTAAAATATATTTCTATATGTCTATGTATGTATATGGAAGGGTTGTTTGCACACTTTACCAACCCCACTTTCACCTTTGCAAAGTGGGTGTCTTGTACTAGTAAATATTTTGTCTCTATACCTGTTCATTGAAATTTATTCATTAATATTAGGTTATTTAAAATATAACGATTTCCATAAGTATATTTAGTTAACTTGTTCAATGCTGCTATATTTATTCAATTTCTTGGTCATTAACGTCATATGAGCCAAATAGCAAATGATTTTCCTTGAGACCCCACACCCGCTCCTGTCTCCATGATGAGGTCGAATACGCGAAAATGAACTTCGACAAGAAGACGTGACTTACTTAAGTTTCGCCGGGCTAATTTATGTCCTGTAAAGCAATAAAACCTCGACGAAGTCCGAGGGAAGATCTATCAAAAATCTAGAATCTCAATCTCTGGATTTGGTCCTAATTTTCAAATGTCTGGTACTTTTTTAAGTACTCAAATAGCGTCTGTTACTAAGCACAGACTGGCCCAAATTAATTCAGCCTATGAATTAGGGTATATTAAGATAAAAATAAATAGACAAAGTGTAAAGCACTATAAATAAAAACAAAAATAAAATGCCTGCTCCGGCGTCGAGGATGCAACCAGCATCAAACAAGCTATATTCATAGAGGAAGCCAGCCTCTTCCAAATCTCTTCAAAGCCAAAAGTAGGTATGCACGAATATGTAACGAGTACAAGGTTAAAATGTTAACGGCCATGCTTGTCTCGGTAGAGAAAGAAGTAACGTGCCCGAAGATCCCCAGACTGGGATAGTTAACGATATTGTGCCGGACAGTTTGGGGGCTCACGCAGTCGTCTCAGTACTGTTGAGAGGAACTCCCTATCAAGTAGTGATGCGTCATTGCATTTGTCCGTTTCAAAGCTGTTGAATTATTAGGGGTACATATGACAAGTCTCGGCGCGATTGCGAGTAACTTAGGTTACTCTGGGCCCTCTCCCATCTTTTTTGCTAGACAGCTCGAAAAGCTACGCTGATTCCCGCCAGGTTGTCAATGTGATGGAACAGCAAAATGCTGGTCCGATTTCCCAGTCCTCGCCGAATGTTTGGTGCCCTCATTAGCGCGATCATTTCCCGAAATACCTACATCTCGAAATCCACCTGGATCGCGTAGCTATGGCATCACGCACGGATACTGCAAACAATAAGCTACGGACATTCCAATCCCTCGATATTCCTGAGGGTGCTCTATGAGACGTTATAAATCATAATCTTGTCCCCAAAATATGCACGAGAGTAATTTCCCGTAACAAGCAGTGTATTATAATCAGCTCAGTTATACATACAAGCCGACTTCAAATGAGGAGACACAGTATGAAAGCTGTTTCCCCTTTCGGTTTAGCAGTCATCTGTATACGTAGCTACGGCTTTTGCGCGACACTTTCTGTGCTATAAAAAGTTAAAATGGAATACTTCACTGCGCTATAGAAGTTTGGGATCAGAGGCGTCGAGAAAAATTGTCATTCGTGGTATCCTCCTAGTTGGCGTCATTGGGCAGAAGTAGAAACACCACTGGTCCAAGAGCTATAGTGATGTTCCATAACAGCTGCATAGCGCTATTCCAATAATATTAAAGTAGAAATGGTGTCTTTTGACGTATATGCACTGTCATGATCAGCCGCAGATAAAATGAGAGCCGTTGGCTAATGAGTGAGGCGCTAGGCTCGCGAGTACAAACGCGTAATGAACTATGTACAGAGAAAAGCGAACGGCACCTCTTAAAGATCGTCAATGGGGATCTCAATGAGGAACGTGCAAAAGATATCGGTCGCCAAACGTAAACTGGTCTCATTAATCGAGTCCATCTTTTGTAACTCCCGCACAGGTGCAGATGCGAATAACTCGGATCAGTTGTCTAATTTCGTTCAAAAAAGGTAACAGAAAAGAAGAAGCGGTAGGTCTATGAGCACTCCATCTGCTGAACGCCACAGAACAAATAATGTCCAACGGCTGAGTACAAGAGACGCTAAGGCTCTGGATATTGTCCTTTTTGTTTAGGAGTTGGTAAAAAATAAAACCAAGGAACAGATGTAATTCTACCACATGCAGGTAAGGCTTGTTTAAAAACAAAGTCCAGGTCGGAGATAGGTCGTGTTTGGTAGCCGAATTGCACTCACTTAGTCTTGGCCTAAGAAAACCGAAATTTTGGTGTTTCGGCGTAGCATGAGACGCACTTCAATACTTATTGATATCGACGCTTCAGAGTTGTTCAGTGAGTATCACCAAAAGGGATCGAAAGGTATTATACGTAGAGTTTAGGGAGAATATCTCCAGCAGCAGTGAAGTGATACCATTAATGTTCAAGGAAGTCAGACTGACATTGAAGACATTTTCCTGCGGGACGACTTCCTACAGCTTTTAAGGCCGAGAGAGAGCTCCCATAAGCGGAATCTATGCAGAAACTAAAACTCAGATAAGATCATAGGCGACCCCTTGCCCCTCTGTTGAGAAGGGTATTTATGATACTTCGTCCCTGGCCATGTGTTGTATACAAAGAAAAGCCAAGCTGATAGCATTTTCCAGCCGAAAAACAGCTTGTCCAGAAAATAAAAGCTTATGTGAAGTTAATCAATTTCTCCATCAAATTGCACCCACAAAATTTTAGAGAAAATATTCGGAAAGGAATATTCAGCAGTAATCGAGAGGATACCCTCCCATTATATCTCTTTTAAAAAAATTAACAAAAGCTAAGCTTCACTCACCTATGATTCGAATATTGAGATCCGGGATATCGTACAGTTTTAGATGGGTCGGAAAACTGCAGACGCTATCCCCAACATGAGGGCATCCTTGAGAGGGTGTTATACCCGCAGAAAAGTTTCGAATGATTGCGGAGCCTATTGTGCTTGTAGGCGGTCCTTGCTATCATCTTGAGCCCTCGTGGACCGAGGCAGGGGCGGACTTAGTATCGGGGTCATCTCCCTCCGAATCAATGTTTCTTTCCCATGGAAGACCATTCCATCTGGGATGGGCAGTACTTCCCCTTCTTTTTTAATTTAACCAACGGAGCTCCAAATGGCCATCCCTGAATGTGTCAGGGATTTTGAGACAATACTTAATAAGTGTCTGGCTAACAGGTAGCGTCACCTGGGCCGGCATGATGACCTCCATTGGAAAGAATTAGAGAGCGGACATGCCGGTTCCCAGTACGGTCACGAACTTATGGTCTTTCAAATTAGTAGGGCAAGGCTCAGGCGATCACGTTGCTCCTTATACCTCTGAATGGCTTCTCCCGCTCAAATTACTCCCAATGGAGGCAGGAGACTAGGTGGGGCTGCCCCTGCCAACTCTTTCTGGTCTTTGCGGAACCCAGAGAAAGAAAATGGGTTTCTGCAGCTGATGAAAATAGAGAATCGCTAGGAGACGACTGTGAGGAATGAGGAAACCCCATCATCGTTTGACATAGGAGTGAAAGAAAACCCTTTCGACTAAAAGAATCTTGTAGGGGCCCGTGAGAAAGATAAGGAGGCGGTTGGTTTATATGGCAAAGCTGCTCGAGGTCAGCTCAAGAGACGGCAAAGGGGGAATCTCTTTATCGCATAGGAATGATCGGATTAGAGGCCCTCCAATGGGCAAATAAAAAGCCAACATAAGTTTAGTAACAGATAGAATGTGATCATGTTCGCAGATAATCGACCTCGGTTGTGAGCTAAGATGGTCTTTGGCAATCCAACTCGTCATAATGGTGACTTTGACTGATGGTTTAAACGATATAGGATGGTAATGCAGTAGAGACTTCGTATGCACACTAGATGCGGTAAAGAGAGTCGGCCACCCACCATATCCCTTACCTAATACCACCTCTACCCAGCTGGCTTTTGGCCTTTGCAAACTTAGGGTCCTCGCCGTATATCCTGGCACTCACATGGGTTTGGTAAGAGGACCAAGTGCGCTGAACCTCCAGAATCTTGCAATGCGTGATAGACAAAGATGGAATCCGCGTTGAGAGGCATCCATTATAATTTGTGTTGACCTAATTTCGTATTGACGATCCATGAATTTGGAAGGGGTACAGAATAGGTAAATAAGGAGGAATGATGTTGTGTACGTGATTGATTTGGGTATAGGAATGGGTATTGTGGTGGCAGCTTTCTCTATATCTGGAATAGTTAGGGTAGATTTGGATTAAGATGTGCGTGTAAAAGCATCATTAATAGGAGTCTCCCCAAATTTCCCAATCAAATATTTGACTTTGCAAAAAAAGTGGGTATATGTGAAAATGTGCCGAAGATACAAAGCCCCATAAACCGAAATAGGAGACTTCATATACGAGGGGCGGTCAATAAGTTTTGCGAATCGGTGGGGCAAAACAGAGGAAGGGGGATAACTGTTAGTCGGGGTGTTATGACAAGTTATGACAAGTCAGGACCTGCAGCCGCACGCTCCTGCCTCATCTATTTAAGAAGCAGTAGCTGATCGCAGATCGTCAGTCACAAATTTTTCAACAATGGAGAAGGTTGAGCACCGCGCAGTGATTAAACTTTTGACCAAGGAAGGCAAGAATGCAAAAGAGATCTATGAATACATGGTTGCAGTGTACACCGACACCTTCCCTTCCTATGCAACCATTGCTCACTGGAATAGGGAGTTCCGCCATAGACGCGAGTCCCTTGAAGATGACCCCCGTCCAGGACGCCCTTCAGACGTGACTAACCAGGATAATGTGACTTCAATGTCATCAAAGTCCACAAGGCCAGAGTTGCACGAGCTGCCCTGTGCAAGTTCGGATTCGATGAGCTCAACAATCCCCTCTAAAGTCCAGATCTGGCCCCTAGCGACTACTTTTTATTCCGCCAGCTCAAGGCTACACTGCGTAGACGCCTGTTTGGGGACGATGAAGATGTCTAGCTCGCCGTCCAGGAGTGGGTTGAACAGCAGTCAGGAGATTTCTGGTTGTCGCAATTCGAAGCCTCAGGGATAAGTGGCGCAAGTGCATTGAAGTCGAGGGTAGTTTATATTGAAAAATAATAAAACACTTTTCCTCATATCTCGTCTCCTTATATCCGAATTGCAAAACTTATTGACCGCCGCTCGTAGCTCAGGGGAGTGGGGACATCTTAATCCATTCAACAGGCTCCAAGGCAGAGGTTTTGTTCTCTTTTAGGGGGGGGGAGAGTTTTTATTTTTCGTAATTGTTTTTTTTCGAAATTTATATATTTTAGATTTGGGGCAATCTTTTTTTTCTATTTTTTCTTAACCTTTTTACGTTATTCGGAATTGTTTGTATTTTTTTTACATCGTTTTATTTGGTAAGTGTTCATATTTGTGGCTAATTGCTTCTATTTTGGTGGTAATTGTTTTTATTTTTTATTTTGTTTTAGGAAATATTTCTCGCTGAATTATTTCTACTAATTTTAATTCTGTCTATTTTTCTTAATTGTCTAGATTTTTATTGTTTTAAGAATTGTTTCTATTTCTTTTTAATTGTTTTATTTTTTGAAATTGTTATAACTTTTGTAATTGTATCTATATTTTCGGAATTTTCTTCCTTTTCGAAATTTTTCCTATTTTTCGGAATTGTTTATATTTTATTTAATTGTTTCTCTGTTTTCCTTATTTTTTATATTTTTCGGAATGTCTTTATTTTTTAGTAATGGTTTCTATTTGATGGAAATATTTATATTCTCCCTGAATTGTTTGTATTGTTTTAGCAATAGTTTCTATTTTTCGCAAACGCTTCTATTTCAATCCAAGAGTCTATTTTTACGGAATTATTTCTATTTTATTCTGAATAAAACAAGTACATTTTTAAGGAATTGTTTTTTTGTCATAATAATTTCTCTTTTTTTAAATTGTTTCTATTTTTATGTGTTTAATTTTTTCAAGAATATTTTCTATTTTGGAGAATTGTTTTGTATTTTGGGGGATTAGATTCTATTGCATTTGCAATATTTTCTACTTTTCGGAATCGTGTATATTTTATTCCAAAATGTCTATTTTTACGTCTTACGGAATATTTGCTATTTTATTCTGAATTATGTGCATGTTCCATGAATTGTTTCTATTTTATTTGGAATTATTTATATTTGGGCAATTATTTCTATTTTCATAGTAATTGGTTCCTTTTTTCGGAGTCATTTGTTCTTTTTTAATTATTTATTTTTTTCAGAAGTGCTCTATTTTAGGGGTAGGTTCTATCTTTTTCCGAAAACTTTTCATTTTTTTAGAAATTGTTTAGATTTAAAAAATTCCTTATGTTTCCGAAATTGTTTATATTTTTCCGAATTATCTATATATTTCACTAATTTTCGGATTTGTTTTATAAATAACCCATTTAAATTTGATCCTTTTTTTGAGATATTTTATGAGTCTTGGGTTTTATTTGGAAAGGAAATCGTCAGTGTTTAATTCCTCGCCAATGGACTGTGAGCAAGGAATAACGTTCATCTATTGAATCAATCCTTTTCATAAAGAAACTTTGTGGCGATTAATTTAAAATGGATTATATTTCTTCCAAATCTCCAATGCAATCTAGATCAAACTTATCTGCCAGCAATATAAAGCTATTAATTAAAAAGGATTGGAATCAAGATAAAAGTCTTTCCCTTCGCCCTAATATCCCGCGATTCCATGTCGAATGGCTTAAAGGTGTCTGGGTCTCTTAATTTTACCATAGTAGCAACTTGGATTAAATTGGTATAAAATTAAAATGAATTTCAAGGCATCTTTAATAGTTTCGTGTTAAGGTGGATGCGATTTATTCATAAAGTTTCTACCAACAAAAGGAATTGAAATGCGTGATAATTTCAAATTGTGATAAAAAGTTATACAATTTTAAAGATATGCGAGAAAGACATTAGTTTGGAGTCATTTCTCCAATTACGCCTTTTTTAATAAACAAGGTAATTAATGCTCACTCTTGGGCTCCATTTACAATTCACTCTGAGATTTCATTTGGCTTCTAGAGTCAAAACAATTTACAGAATTTAAGTCAATTTCATAATATTCTTCCATTATTCCCTCTTCTCCCATACCCGCTGTTTTCTTTCAAGTTTAATTAACAAACTTGTGGCTCCTGATGGCTTCTTGACCTTAGGATCTTTGGGCGAATTGGAAATCTTTGCTCAAAGGAAGACGTCTTTAACAACGTATGGGTAAAAGGGAGTATTTTTCACAGAATCTCACTGCTTAATTCCAATCATTTGAGCATCGCCCATTTTGTCCTATTCTCATTTTTATTCACTTATCTTCTCTATTCATCATCCTATTACTTATCGTGGGGTTCTGGTAGACTATGCGCGCATGGGTTGTTTTCTTGTATCGCAGAAACCAAAAGATCTCTCTTGCACACGGTGGCCCAGCCTCTGCCTGTCTGAATCTATCAGTCTTACATTGTGCGCATGTCTGTTACTTTATTTCAGCATCGCTTATTTTTAGTAGATCTAGCGTCACCCAACTACATAAAACTCATGAAAATATGCACTTCGATGTAATAAAAGTCTCACGAGAAAATAAACCTAATGACATATTAAAAGCAAACATAATAAGGGTCTCAGATTTATGTCATACAACTGAAATGAGAAGACGGCCTTGATGACTCAGCAGGTCTTTATAAATATTTGGTCTTTTATTAAGGAATGTCAAATTCCTCACAAACATCTCAAAGGTATTTCAACTATGTTTTGGATGACTTGGATTTCGTTTACTGATATGTAGACGATTAAGCCATATTTCCTTCACAGAATTAAATTGCTGCCATTAAAGATTATCCTCTGCCAAAGATATATCAATAATTGCAACGATTTTTGGAATTAGTAAAATTCTTGCGTAGGTTAATTCAACAAATAGAAAAAACCTTAATTCATCTTACGTGATCATTAAAAGATGCCAATAAACGTCGACTCATTCATAATAAGCACAGAATGGACTCGATGTCATTAAACAAGACATCAATAATGCTATTCTTTTGGCGCATCTAAAGCAAGAATGTCCATTTCCCCTCATTAATGATGCGTTATATCATGTTCTCGGTGTCGTCCTCCATGAGTATCATGGAAATCAGTGGGAGATTCTAGGCTTTATTATGAAAACTGTTTGCGGCTTGTAATTAAAACACTGTGTAGTCACAAAAAGATTGACCTCAATTCATCTTGTAATCAATCACTGTCAACATTTACTTGAAAGAACAACTTTCTTCGTGCTCAATAATTGAGCACGAAGAAAGTGCTTAATTAGTGCTGCTAAATCACTCAGCAAACGACATTTTCTTAAGGAAGCCAGTTCATTTGAATTTAATTTACAATACCCGAGTGACATTGGTGATATTGCATGGAAGGATAATCCTACAGCTTTTTAAAGTAAGACTTAATTCGTCATGGCATATAATAAATTCATCTGTTGTTTCCTCTTCTATTATTGATTATACAGCACTTGCAAGATCCTACTCAACAGATCTACAACTTGCTAAACTACAAGACGATGATAGTATTTCCCTGAAATTTGACAAATTAGCACTTTCATCCTCATCTCACGTTCTCATTTTCGATCTATCAAAAGGTTTTGTCCGACTTTATCTCAGTTCCGATTCTCGAAAACTAATCTTTAATTTTCATCATAATCTATGCCATTTGGATACTAGAGACGCGCTCGAATTTATTTCAGACCGATTTGTTTGGAAAGAAATGAGACCAAATATTCGATCATCGGTTCTTAATTGCATTTCATGTCAGAAAACCATGCTGCAAAGAAACACAAAACCGCTTTTCACACAATTCACTGCATTAAAATCCAGGTTTCACACACTTCATGCGGATTTACACAGTGGTTTTTCCTGCAATTCAGGAAGGATGCAAGTATTATTTCCCAGTTATGTGCCGTTTTTCCAAATGGAATTAGGCATACTCATTAAAATACCTGACGTTAGTGTCTCTGTGGTTGGCGCCTCTTTCACTCCTTATATCTCAAGATTTGGTGCCCGTGTTAAAATCATCTCTGATAATAGTCTTCAAATCCATTCAGGATTATTTCAGGATAAACTCAAGCTAACGTTACAGAAAACAATTTTTACATCGCCGGCGAAAATCCATGGCAGTCCTACTTCTAAAAAGCTCTTTATTAGCCATAAAAATTTAACTGCAACCCATGCTCGCTATGCGTAACAATCTTAGTCAAGAAACAGGATATTTTCACGCAAAATTGTCTATGACACTTACGACTACTTGATGATTATAGGTCATGAGCAACATAGCACAAAACAATTTAACAACATCAAAGAGCCATGAACTCACTTTCTCCAATAACTTTCAGGCCCATTTTGAAACAAACACAGATCTGCCCCATATTTGCTACCATAGAAGGGTTTATATAAAATTTTAAAGAGGCATAAACATTCATAAACTCTTAAATGGCCCACTCTTCCTTTGAAGGGACACATCCGCAATCTCAAATCGGCACATTTTGATTCCTCCACAAGTTCTACCACCGATGATACCTCTAGTTGTTCAGTGCCAGCCTATGGCCATCCTCTAACTTTTAACACTCTTCCTTACACGGAATGTAAGAAACAATACTATTTGCTTCATACCACCATGCAGACACGGTAAGCAAACTTACTTCCTTCACTATTTATCAATATTTTCTAGTTGTAACCAACCACGTAGGTTTTAAATGTTGTGATGATAACCCGGGTGAGATAAGTAAATTAAGATGAAAAACAACTTTGAAGTTCTTTTCTACATATGCCATTCCATTATATTGTGTACTTTGCTGATAATAACTTGATTCATAATTTTAAACCCAGTGAAACCATTTAAATTAATGAAACATACAATCCTCATTGTTATATTTGATTTCATTATCCTGTATATCTATTTAGTGTCCTTATTTTTATATTATTGATATTCGATGTATCAAATCAGGGAAATTCAACATTTATTTCACAAGAAACTGCGTTATTTGTTTTTGTACTCATGAATCATTTTTAAATTACGAGTTAATTTACAATTTCTTTTAATTGCAATTATTCATATAACTCTTAAATGAGTTATATTATATTTTTATTATGTATATATGTTCTATTATAGTTTTAGCTATTTAATTTTAAACCAATATTCATTTCTTACTTCAATCATACTTTTATAATACCATTTACCATACCATTGTACTATCATTATTATATATTTTTTTTACTGAATTGCATAATTCCGATGAATTATGTAATTATTTTCAGTAGTATGGCGTAAAGTGTTGTTACTTTTATCGTATATCATCAATTTTTCAATTTAATATTTATTATTCAATTATGTACCACATTAAAGATGTAAATACAATTATTCATTGATAAGCTAAGTGATTATATAGCATGATTACATAACTTATTTACACGATCATGCACACAAACTTATTTAATACACGTAATTTTTCCAGAAAAATCTTGCTACTGACCATAAAAATTTCCCTGTCTCCATTTGGTCAAATATCTTCCTCCGAAATCACTTGCTTTTTCATTACTCAGTTGAAAATGGCATCAATTATAACTTTTTCGAAACTAGTTTTATTATTAGAAATAAACTTGATTCAAATATTTTGGTTTATTATTATTTTTTAACTGATATATATTACGCTAATGCGATATCTTCCAATCAAATATATATATATTCTCTCTACCATCTCTCTTTTCTCTCCCATCCGCTCTCTACCATCTCTCTTATCTCTCCCATCCGCTCTCTACCATCTCTCTTATCTCTCCCATCCGCTCTCTAACATCTCTCTTCTCTCTCCCATCCGCTTTCTACCTTTCTTTCAACCTCTCTCTCTATCTCTCTCTCTCTGTCTCTCTATCTTTCTCTCTCTCTCTCTCTCTCTCTCTCTCTATTCTCTAAAGTATGCCTCAGCAGTGACCTCGAGACCATCCAGGCTCGCTCACTCGGGCCAGCCCTAGTTATTTAGTCTCTTTCATTGTATACACAGTTCGAGAGCAAATAACAATTAATAAAAGCCCCAGTGCACATCTCTTTTATCGTCTTAAACCATCTCTAAATCAATAAAATCTTATAACTACCTTAATTCGAATTATTACAGTTTTAAAGTGTTTGATCTCTAGCTAATTTGAAATACTAAAACAAACGCTCTCTTAATTTATCTTTGTAATCCATTAATACATTAAATTTTTAATGCTAACATTGTTGATGAGATCATTATTGACGAAATGTTTTTCACAGCACAAATCCTTAAAATTACCATTTCTCTCCCATTTATCTGAAAACAAACCAAAGATTCAAGGACTAAAGCTCCCAAAGGTGAGCTCTACCAAGTTTACTAAACATTAGGGTTTTATTTAATTTTCAGTTATTCTCTTTAACCATTTGAGTTTATGAAGACTAAGCTTTTTGAGTGTATGAAGAATTTGCCCGTTAGTTTCGTTCGATAAAAAAGTATTTTCATTAAAGTATTTTAATTTAATTCCGACATCTGTTATAGTGCTGCTGAAAGACTCTATCTAAAGTTTTTAAAACTTTCTTATTCTGAATCTTAATAACTTTCTTGATGAAACTAACACATCTTTTGTGAACTCGTCTTTCACTCGGCAACCAAGCAACAAATATTGCATGTTACATTATGCAATTCATAAATAAAGAGATAGTTGACTGAGAGTTCCAGGTCTCCAAGAAAAGAGAGAAAGAGAGAGGGGCCAACAGACAGACAGACAGAGACAGAGAGAGGAGAAGAATGAACAAAAAACAGTGTCAAACTTTTATGCCGATTTTTATCATGGCGGCCGCCGTTTTATTGTAAGAAGTATTATAGCAATTTCTCCATTATTGTAACCTGCATTTTTTTCCATCTCTCAGAGTTTAATAGTGGATTTATTAAAAATGCCCTGCAAGCAAAATTCTAAAGAAATTTATGATTTTCAAAGAGGACTGATGTTTTATTTTACATTTGAATTAACATTTTTTCACCCCCAAATTACATAGTTCATTTTTAACCTTGGCTAAAATTGTTGTGGAATCTGAAATAAGAATTTTTACTAAAACCCGGTTTTACCAATTTATTCTCTCAATATTCAGGTTTATACCTTTTTCCACACTTTCAGAGACATCAGAGGGGAAAATGTTTGTTTATTTACTAACTTCATATAAGGCTTTCTTTAAAATAATTGACCTTTCTACTGTTCAAATAATTCTTTGCTAATTAAATCTGACTATTGTAAGTATATACCGTCCACCATGTAATTCTTTTCCATCACTTCAATCCTTCACATCCCACCATATTGTTTAGTGACTTAAAAATTGACATACTCGATGCAATTTAAAACGGGCTTTGGTTATTCTTTGCACAGTTTCGTCTTTCTTCCCTTGATTGCAAATGCTACCCACTTTCCAACACCTCTAGAATAATTTCAGCATCCATAATAGTCAAACAATCTCTATAAAATGCACGAATCTTTTACCTTACCCGCCAGATCAATACAGTGAATGAAAGATGGAATCCTTTTCTACCTCTATCAAAAATAAATACATTGCACACTGTACAATTTGCCTCAAGTTTCTCCCTTCTCCATATAACTCCAATCCTTGGAGAAAAATCCTTTTAAATTCTATTACAATATACCTACACTTTTCCAAGAGTACAAAAAAGGCGATACTCCCGTTACATCCTATAAACTCACACAACATTATTAACTTTCATCTTACGCGGGGCTAAAATGAATAGTTTTAATGATAAAAACAGGTATAGCCTATCTTATAGCAGGCACATTATAGCAATGAGTATCCGGTACAGGGGATCGCTTTCACCCACTCGTGGGGGCACACGTTATCTTACTTTAGTAAGGAAAACTGTAATTTATACAGGGATGGTATGGAGTACTTTGGGTCAAGAAAAGGATGATTCAATTTTGAGATAGATCCAGAACCTGACGCGAATCCCGACTCATTTATTCACTTTCTTTAGGATTACGAGGCAGGGCATTTCCTGCCATTGGATAAGGGGGACATGCGCTCTCAGAGTGCCCTACCTAAAATCACTTGTGTAATCACTACCAGGAATTCGATTAATTCTACCTATTCCACTAAAATAAATGACATTCTTCGAAGTACATGAAAATCACTTGGTTTTTACCACCCACACAGCAACCCAATTTCAACCAAATTAATCTCTTTTAATCTTTCTCAAATTTCGGTTCATTCCACTCTTTTCTACATTTTCTTATGCATCGCGATTCTCCTCTGCCCGAAATTTCAACCTTCATAAATTTATAAACTTTACATCTCAATCTTCTTTTGGTCCTCGGTTTATTGGTAGTTGAGATGATCTCCCATCATCTCTCAATAACCGGATTCTTTTATGTAAACGTCTTTTAATGAAACATCTTTTATTGAGTCAAAATGAATTGTGTTATTTTTACTATAAAATTATTTGATTCCCTTTCCTTTTTCAAGCCTGATTGTTATATTTACAAAATTTAACCTTCTAGTCAATCCAAAATTTTATTATTATTATTATTAATAGTAATAACCATTGCTAACCTCGTTGGATCATCAGCCTTTTCTGCCAAAATGATTGTAACTACCGTCTACAATTTAAAAAAATAGTCAATAACTTTAAACTCACTTCAATAAATCTATTATTATCTAATATTTTACTGTATATCAGTTTTGTATTCAGTTTATCTTTATCATTGATCATATTTTATAATTTAGAGGCCTTCTTTTAGTAAATAAAAGGAGGTATTAGAGCCTAAGCTTCCTGTTTTATTATCCTGGTTGAGCTTCTCTCGTGCCACCTAATCCCAGGAGGCAGAAAAAAGAGTGAAATTTTTGTTTTATTTTCCCCTTAATTAAACGAGTTTTAAAAATGATTTTTTTCGTGACAAACGACATATTACCGAGTTATTAGGTTCAACATTACACCGCCAAAGTTCATTCTTTGCTCGCCTTTTTGTATGGAGGGTAGGGAGGATTAAACAAATGTATGAAAGGTGAAAGAATTTCCTCCATAAAATGAATTAAATTGTTTTTTTATCAAGTTTTAAGATCTTATGACATTATGTTTGCTTAAGATCGAGGATCTTTAGTTTGTCATTCAAAGGGTACAGTTACATAGTCCATTTAATTTGGAGGAAATCATTTAATAAAAATGCGGATAAATGGCAACATGAGGGTAAAACTTTCATTTGCAAAATGCTTCTGAAGTGCATGAAAATAAAGATATAAAGCATGGGTGATTAAAGTCAAAATCGTCTATTATTTTCTTCATATTTGAATTCTGTTTTCAAACATTTCAGAAAATATATCCACAAAACCAGTTTTGATTTAAAGGAATTTACCACTGTTAAAAGTGGTAATTTGTTTGGATTATATTTTGGCCCCTTATTTTCGGGAATAAAGGTAAAGGTAACCCAACTAAAAAAAGGACAAGAAATCAATATTATCTCATAGAGATATAGCAAAGCATTGAAAGTGCGTATCTGGAGTTAACCTAATGTTGTTTCTAAGTCCATCTGTCCACGGTATACATGGATGTGTAATGCCTAGCACTCAAAAAGTTAAAATGTGTAATTGTAATATTAAAAACCAAGAAATAAAAACCTGGTTGTTATTCCAAAAGGAATGGTAACCAGCATGATGGCCACAGGAAGAGGGTTAAGAAACTTTGCATTAATCTCTTGTTTGGATCAATTTCTTTCGTATTATGAGAAAAAAAATGCCGTGAGATTATTTATTTTTAAATGAGGATCCGATTAAATATGGCGAATAGTTTCCATAGATATTATAACCATTCATCACTGAGAGGACTTATAGTTCGAATAAACTCCCATTAAGATCTAATAATACAGAGAAGGGAAACTCGACTTTTATTTATTATTCGGCATACATGTTAAACCAGAGCGCTCTTTATCGGGAAAAATTAATAGTATTTCCACTAAATGTATTGCAATGAGATACACCAAAATTTCCTCAAAAATTATACAAATATCCCGCTAATAATTATATTTATTAAAAAATATAATAGTTTTATCTTACAAACCGATATTATTACCTATTAAAATTTTATGTTTTCTTTGGACCATCTCTGATTTATTGTTCCCTGTCCTTTTATAGAGAAGTGACAGAGAATTGTGTTTCAAACTGAAAGTCATGCTATACCTAAAGGTTGAATTCCCCACGCTAAATATTGAGCACGGCCACTGATGTCGGTCGAGTTGAGTTTACTTCCAAAGTCAGAGAAAACTTTGATTACCTCTTTTTAATGAGCAGGTTGCTTTCCGTTCTCATTCCTAGCGCGGATACCGCCCGTACTCAAGGCGAAACCCCGTACACCGTGGATTCACTCGTAGGTGAGCGAGTCTTGTCCTTTCTTTTAGCTTTGTTTAACAAGAATTTTTAGAATGGTATTTTCCTAGATTTCTAGCAAATGGCTACCAAACTTTAATTTTGCAAACCATGTAGAGATAACTCATCACTAAATTATTTCCGCCCAACTTCTATAAACTCTTGTGTGTGAAACTTTAGAGGAAATATTTTTGCTTAAAGTTATCTTATTTCCTGGATAGCGAAGGTAACTTGTGTTCTGAACAGTGAGGTTTCCGTAGCGTAAGTTCCACTACAAGATTGAACGTCTGCTTCGGCTGCAAGGTGCAGCCTGTGAGGCCTGCCTTCGTGTACATTATTTTTCTACGTTTTTTTATTATTTAGAGATAGCCTATTATCCCGAGGGTGACCTCGAAGTAATTGGCTCAGCTTTGAAAATGATAAATTCTATCTAGTTCCATTTATTTTCTAGTATCCTTCTAGGAAATTTAAGGTAGGGGTAAGTTTGTGTGTTTGGTTGAGTGTATTTCTGTATATAGGTAATGAAACTGGAAATTAAGACCTAAAAAAAATTAGTACAAGATAAAAGAGTGGAATAGTAACTCTTAATTGGCTTCGATCAATTTCTGGATTATCTTTAAAAAGGATAAGTACTTGGTAAATCCTGGGTAAATTAATGATTTTCTCTAAAAAATAATAATATGTACTATTTTAGAAAAAGCAACTCTATTAAATTCGTGTTAACCTCCGTTGCCTTCTTGTCAGTGGTAACATTTGGATCAGTCTCCGATTAGGCTGCAAAAGAGGACCCAAATTGGACTTCAAAGAAACCTGCGGACAACAAATGTCTTTGGTTTCTGCCCTTAACAGAGGGGATGGGATGAAATATCAAGATGAGACAGCTTTAATTTTTAAACACTTTTAGTATTCGCTTTAATTCTAGTTCTTCTAGCTGTCATCGACAAGGGCACGGTCGTTGGAAAAAAATATACAAAATGGCAATTTAACATAATTGAAAAATACCAGAAATAACAATAAAACCCCCCAGAAAAATCAAAAGCAGCAAAAAGTAATAACCACGCTCAGATAATTTGGTGGCAGCCATGCTACCTCAGGAATAAAGAATGGCACTAAAAAATGAAAAGTTTTAAATGGTATGGCGGAGGCATTCTCCCAAAATAACTCCACCTCACCACAAACTGGAAAGGCGGCGTTTACTCAACCCTTATATTATCCAGGCACCAATCTAAAACAATTACGACATTATCCATAGGTACAATAAACGTGGCGTCACGGATAATGCGGACGAGGTAACGCTCATGTTCTAATGCTTCAAGAACACTAAATATGATTTGAAGTTACTATAAATCCCAAAACGGTCTCTTAAAAGGGCCGGACAAGTAAATTCTTACAAAAAGCAATGTCTTACAACAAGCTCGGGCCGGAAGATAGCTTCATTGCACGGAAGAAACCGCCGCTTTCAAACAAGGGGTGGGGCAAGCGTAAAGAATTACTCCTCCTTCATGATTTGAGCCATTCATGTACACTGGCATGACGCCACTCTAAAAAGATCTACGAACGAAGAAATACGAACGCATTACTGTAGGTCAGGCGAATTTTGGGGGGAACATAGTATGGAGATAAATATTTAATAGTGGGATCCTCCAAGGTGATATTTGGAAGAACCATCGGCACTACCATACAGAATAATTTAAACTCTAGGAGGAGTTTCCTAGACTTAAAAACGAAATGTTTTGGACCTGATTATCGTCTCTCTTAACCAAAGGTATTGCCGAGAAGGGCCGCGGACGAAATGAGATCCGTTAGGCACTTGAAGAGACCCTGAATCTGCGTCAACCAGTGTATCATGAAAAATGTTCAACGTAAAGAGATAGCATCTCTACCCCCTCGACATCAAAAAGGACTTTCTATAGGGTTTTCACAGAAGGTACCATTCTCCAACTTGACACAAGTATAGGGGATCGAATCCAGCATCCGCAACAGATGTTCGGATACGTTGAAATAAATCTCGCACAGGTTGTAATGTTTTAAGAGAGCAAAGGAATGGGAATAAAGCCAAAGGGTAGTGATAATGGAAGCATAACTGTTGAATACCAGAGAAAAGAATTTCTATGGTGCAGATACAAGAGACCTTAAGGCTGTTAATTACGTCTCCCTGGTAAAGCGTCGGTAAAGATAATATGAATTGCTATCAGTTTATCACGTGTGACCAGCTATATTTAAAAAAAGGTTTGCTGACCAAAGTCGCTTGCTCTGACTTATTCTGGTTTATGACCTTACGACTTTCAAAACTTTCAATGATTCCCGTATAAAACTTGGGGGGGGAGGCTTGGCAATTATATCATTCGAAAAAGAATGTAAATAAAAATAAGGGTTTCAGATTTCTTCAGAATCGGCTGAATAGTTATGATGTTATTGGCAAAACAAAATAATTCCCGGGCTAACCTTGGAAGGACCTTAACAATTATATCAGTCAAAATAGAATGTAAAAGAACATAAGGTTTTAAAATTTCGTTGGAATCGGCTGAATAGTTACAATGTTATTAGCAAAAAAAAAGCAAAACTGGGACCGACCGACATAGTGAAATAGAGAGTTGCACGCGACTAAAATTGTTCAAGTGATGTTCACGATGGTTGCGGAAGTCCTGAACCTTGGTCTTGGACTAAGAAAATCGAAGAACGTTCGTTTTTATTCGTATGCGGCTAAATATCTTACTATGTCGTTCGGTAAGTCGGTCCCCGATTTGCTTTTTTTTTTGTTTTAGTAATAATATTGTAACTATTAGGCTGATGCTAACGAAATTTGAAACTCTTATGTTATTTGACATTCTCTTCCGTATAGTATAATTGCCAAGGTCGTCCCAAGTTAGCCCGGGAATTGTTTTGTTTTACCAATACCATCATAAATATTCATCCGATTCTAACGAAATTGGAATCCCTCATGTTGATTTACATTCTCTTGCGAATGATATAATGGCCAAATTCCTCCCAAGCTTAGCCATGGAATTCTTTTGTTTTGGCAATAACATCCAAACTATTCGGACGATTCTAACGAAATTTGAAATCCCTATGTTGTTTTATATTGGCTTTCGAATTATATAATTCCCAAGGTCTGCCAAAAGTAAGTCTGGAAAATATTGAAACTTTTGAAGGTCGTAATGTCATAAATCAGAATTAGTGAGATCACGAGACTCTGAGTTGAGAGCTCGTGGCATTAATCTATTAAACAAGGTTACTAAATACTTCAAAAGACAGAGTGTTAAATTTAAGTAGGTAGACTACATTGATGTGTCTGTTGATTGAGCTGCAGTCATATTTGTGTCTTTTCAGCTTTGAAGAATCAAAAACGTAAAGTCATGACATTAGTACAGATTCCTTCTCATCTCATTTATTAATCGTACTGAGACCTATGTAGACCTAAGAAGACTTCCCTTCAGTTTCTCTTCTAATAATTAATTAACTATTAAAATTGGTTGTACTGAATCACTAAGCCTAGGTTCGTTGTTATAAGACTTAGTCACCTAGGGCTAAAAAAACATAACTTAACATCTGAAGCGTATACGAACCTTAGGCAACCGAGAGGTGAATCTTAGTTTACGTCGATACGTTAGTTAGGCTTCATTTGTGTTGCGGACGGCGTGAAGATCTCTAGATAGCAAATCAGCTCTACTTAAAATTGGAAAAGCGACGTCATGAAGTGGCAAAAAGGTGTGATTGCATTTGGCCGTGCCAAAGGTTATGATGTGAAGTAGGTGGCAGAATTTGGCAGTGTTTCAACGAATATGGTCATCCGGATTTACAGGCAATGGCAGAACTCCCAATAGGCGAAAAGCTCTCGAAAGAATTGCGGACGGAATAAAGCATTGGCAGACAGAGACCGTCGTAGAATCTCCAGGCTTGTACCTGCAAATCGATTTGTTTCCAGGCAGGAATTGCTATAAAACGTCAATTCTGGTCCTCATCACCGATTTTAGAAAGAACATTACATAGGGAGCTCCATGTAATGAACATATGAATCAAAGTGGCGTACAAGAGGCCCGTACTATGGTTACAAGTGACTTATTCTTTGTCCGGTGAGCTTATATATATATATAGAGAGAGAGAGAGAGAGAAAGAGAGAGAGAGAGAGATAGAGAGAGAGAGAAATATGTGGCCCGTAATTTAGAACCCATAGGAAAAAATTAAGAAAATTGTAATATATTCAAAAAATGTATTTCAGAATCCGCTCGAAGTGTCTGCCATTGTATTGCACAGGAAATTTAAGACACAACTTCCCCTACGGCAGAATTTTCTGAATCAGTGGCAGAAATTTCCTAACACGGCTCCACAATGAGTGCTTTCAGGTGAAAAATGCTTTGAATTTTGACCTCGTACACAACGAAGTAATTTCAAGGCTCTTTGGTGGAAACTAAACTTGTTCTCATCGTTCAACCTATTGTTCTAGAATCTGTGTTAAAGTTAATTCTAACCGATGCGGCGTAATGCAGAGAGGCGTCATCCTTGCTGGGTTCAACTAGCTTGCAAATGCTTACTCTGCAACATCTTGAGGTAAGTGCCATCGGTTGACGCCTCGTCCTTATACCACATAAAACCATAAAGCTTTGGCGATGTTGTTTCTTGGAAAGTTCAAACTAGTGAGGATTGGTCGGTGACCAGTATCGAGTGTTCTGACAAGTAAATTCCCCGGAGAAATAAAAGTTTGTTTCATTATAGAAAAGAATTTTGGGTGAAAACGTATCATCACTCACGCCTTGTTCTTCATCTCACTGTTGTTCACCTATTAGGAGTTGCAGTTTGTAAGAATGACAGTGATGAAGAGCAAGATGTAGTGAATGCTAATCTTGGAGATCCCAGTTTTACTGGATGTGCGTCAAAGTGACTTCTTGGGATTGATAGCGAACCTAACAAACATATAGGTTTTGTTAGGATCATCCATAACATTCATTGAAGGTCGGCTGCGAGACTTGTCAGCCACGAATCCATTTTCCTCAAATTTGGCCATCAACTTGCAAACAGATATGTGTGTGATTGGTGAGCTGTCTGGATGGATGTTACTGAAGTATGTGGTCACTTCTTGGTGACTACCGGTCAAATTCTTTAACGCTCTCGTCAGTGACTTGGCTTACCTGCAACGTAATAAAAAAATCAAAAACTCTATGGGTCCAGATTTATGGCACATGGGTATGCTGTGACGTCTTTGATTGGGGAATCAAAGAAAATAATAAGAGAAAAAAGAAATGATAGTTGTCTCTACGAGACAGCACCTCTTGGCAATACCCCACCTTAACCATTATGAGCATTGGTTCTCTTGCTATGAGTCATTCCATGAAGGTCGTATCTACAGGTACTTGCTTTTCTGAACAAGCAATGACAGATAAAATTTAGAGACAAATATATAACTGATCTTATAAAATGTTGAAATTGGTTAAATTTGAAAAAATATAAACTCTTACCTATTTTATTTGAATCTTAATTCGATCCTCGTCTCTTTTTCAATAAATAAGTTGGTGACATTTTCATAGAACTTGTCATTCTTAATGCTCTTCAAAGGAGACTTTTCGATTGCGCTTTGTTAAATTTTCGAATGCAACAGTTTGTTAATTCTCTCTTTATATGCGTTATTTTTGGAAGAAAATTAATTGAATAATAATCTCCTAAATATGAATATGTAATGTTTTGTTTCACAATTTTCGAGTTGATGGGTGGCACTTTAAATAGAACAATTAATCTAACAAAAATTTATTACACAATAACTAATTAATCAATGCACCGATAAAGTAGTCAAAGTTGTTTTTGACAAAGTTGCCAGCAAGCTGTAGTTATTTATTTTCAAATGTTGCCAGAAGTAGACAACTACGAAAATAAAGATTATTTTTTCTATGTTGTTGCATTCTAATTCTTTCTCATACGAGTATAATCGTAAATCTGTCATGAAACTTTAATTTCATAATAAAGAGAAATTACTTTAATATCAATGTAAGATAAGGGTTTTATTTATTTTTAGTAAAATATAAATGTAATAATAATAAGACACCACAATAAATAACAGAATTTCATAGAAAAACGAGTCTAATGGAAAAATCCGGAAGGTTGACCTTTGAATCCGATGGCTCATTTCAATAACGTTTAAATCTTCTTACTCTCCTGGTGACGGATATAGGCAAATTGCTTCCATTTTCCCATATACTATCTTACTTTTACATCTAACAATGCAAACTTAAATCTAAGAACATCATAAGTTAACCCTCGTTAAAAATAGGAGTATTCGTAAAGTAAATGAAATAGTTAAAGTCTTACCAGATGAAACGAATACATTTTCCAAATTTGTTCCATTTATCCTTTCATCAAACGAAAAAGAAAAGATCCTTTGGAATACCAAAAAGAAAACTACAGAAGGATATTTTACAAAACTATAGGTTTGATATGTATGCAAATTGAAGGGAGATTTCAAAATCTGAATAAGTTAATATTTTGGGAACTTCTTGATCCAAGACAACAAAAGAGATTTCATAGATCAGCTCTAACATCACTCTAAGATTCTTATGGAGATTTTTTTGACTGCCAAATGTTGAGAAGCAAAATATTACTTTTATATAATGACAGCGTACTGAGAGGGAAACCAGTGCATGAATCGCTTCGCATTTTGCGACAGCAAAAAAAGGAACAGCTCCGAATTAAATAAATATTCATTGAATTTTATTCTGGCGTTCCAATTATTTCGTCCAACCCCTATATATATATATATATTTACGGCAATGAAAAAACATCTTTAGTAACTCTCACTTCAGATTTACAATTAGGGCACTCAGTCTTGCTTTTTAGTGGCTGATGGCTAGCTAAAAAATCCTTGGTTTTCTCAGGATCAGTGAAAATCACATCTAGTTGGTGGACCGATAGTGAAGGTACACCACACTTTTTTTTTAGTTTTTTTAAGAGCTCATCTGGCGACTGCCTACTTGGGCATTAATCGCCGTATTAAAAACCTGCTTAGTATTAAGCTACTTGGAAATCAGATTCAAAAACACACAAAAAAACAAACCAACACTAAAAAATTTTAAAAAGGGAAGCGAAAAGGCAATGAGCAGGAAGCAAGCTACTGCGACGGGGGGAGGTCCCCTTGGCGCAGGAAAGTGCGACCTATAAAGAAAAAAAACAAAAACAAACAAAACAAAACCAAAAAAAACTGGTTAAATAAACGGGAGAAGGCCAGCCTCCCCCAAAATTTTACAAGTCCACCAGTCAATGTGCACGCACTCGTCCCGAGTTTCAGGGACAGGCAGGAGCGACCCCGCCCATCCCGGTACGGGGACAGGTAACGTGCGCGAAGATCGCCCAGACTGGAATATTAAACAAGAACGAGCAGAACAGTCTAGGGGACAAAACAGTCTTCGCAGTAGGGCGCTGGCGAGCGCACCATCAAATAGCGGAGCGTCTCGCGAGTGTGCTCAATTCGGAGACGACAGAAAGCAACCTGAAGCCGCCCCGGCATTGGGGGTAGGTCGATAGCAACAGTCGCGGCGCAATGGCACGCAACTTTAAGTTCCCTTCGACCGCCTCCCATCTTTTTTTGCCAATCAGCCTGAAAAGCTGCCCGTATTCCTGCCATGTAGTAGGTTTGAGGAAGAGCGAAACGCTGGCCGGTCGCAGAGTCCTCGCGGACTCTTTGGCGCTCTCGTTGGCGTGCTCATTCCCCGCGATTCCTACATGTCCAGGAACCCAGCATAAGATAATCTCAACATCCGCCCGCCTCGCCAAAATCGTGGCGTCACGGATATTGTGAACAAGGGGATGCAGAGATTCCAATGCCCCAAGAGCACTCAGGGCGCTTAGTGAGTCGCTATAGATCACAATCCGGTCTCTGAACCGGGCACGTTGCGTAATCTCCCTTATCAAGTGGTGTATTGCTCAGCCGTGAAGACAGAGGCAGCACCTGGCAGAGCCCTGCTGACTTCAAACAGAGGGGATACGGCATAAACACCACCCCCTCTTCGGACTTGGAGCCATCCGTATACACTGGAACGGTCGGTCCAGCGTGACACGAGGTGTGCTCCAAAAAGGTCCAACGCAATACTCCCGGCGCTGTCAAGCTTTGGGGGAAGAGGCATGGCGACAAATAGCCAAATGTGGTACCCTCCAGGTTGGCTTCCTGGGCTGAACCAGGGGCGCCACCGGCCCGAGAGCGATATCTACCTCTCGAAGGAGTATCCTGGCCCTAAACCCAAAGGGCTTATGGCATGATTGGTGTCTCTCGGCGGCATAGGCAGTGTTGGAAATCGGCTGCAGATGCAGTGAGAGTTGTTGGCGACTGAGGGAGGCGCTGGGCTCGGGCGTAGAGGGGAATAATGCACTGTGCAGGCGTAGAGCGAGTGGCATCTCCTTATGACAAGTAGGGTCTGAATGGGGTAAGTGCGGAAGAAACCTGTCGCAGGGCGAAGGCCGGTGTGGTGGATGGAGTACACCTTCCGTAATACACTTACAAGGCGGATGCATAAAACTCGCACCTGTAGACGAGCTTCGAACGAACAAAGGATCGATGAAATGTAAGACAATAGACTTATCAGCGCCCCGAAGCGCTGAACGGCACGGAACAGGGAATATCCATGGTGTGCGTAAAGAGACTCTTAGGCTGCTAATATGAGCCTCCCAGGTGAGGCTCCAGTCAAATATAAGACTAAGTAAACGGTGCGATTCAACCAATTCCGGGCGTACCCTATTAAGAAACAAGTCTGGGTCTGTGTGGAGCCGTGGATGGCGACATAAGTGCACCACCGTAATCTTGGCCAAAGAAAACCGAAACCTGAGCGCTTCGGCATATCGAGAGATGCGGTTTAATGCCTGTTGAAGGCGACGCTCTAGAGTTTGCATCTGGGCCACGCCAAAAGAAAACGAAAGGTCGTCCACGTAAAGCGTAACAAGAACATCTTCTCACAGCACCGAGGTGATGCCGTTGATGCTCAAGGCAAAGAGTGTGACACTGAGGACACTTTCTTGCGGGACACCTTCTTCCAGCTCCATTGAGCTGGAGAGGGCTCCCCCCACCCGTACGCAGAATCGAGGATTTCGCAAAAATTCAAATATAAACATTGGGAGGCGTCCCCTCGCCCCCATCGTGTGGAGAGTCTCCATGATACCGTATCGCCATGCGGTATCATAGGCCTTCTCCAGATTTAAAAAGAACGAGGCGTGATGCTGTCTATGAAGAAAGGCCACACAGACGGCATTTTCCATTCGGAGCAGAGCATGCGACGTGGAATGGAACTTGCGGAAGCCGCACTCTGCAGAAGACATATGGTCTCCGCTATACAGAAAAAGGCTAATCTAACATTTAGCAATCTCTCCATAAATTTCCACACGCAAGAGGTTAGGGAGATTGGGCGAAACCCGTAGCGATTCGCCAGGGATCCGGGAGGAGACCCTCCAGCCAGATTCTGTTGAACAAATTTAAGAGGAAGGCTATGCCTTGCTCTTCAAGGTGTCGAAGCATGGCGTACAGGACATCGTCCGGACCATGGGCGGTGTCCACGCACGAAGCAAGAGCAAAATTCAACTCACTCACAGTAACCTGTCGTTTAAGGGTTCTCCACTTCTGGAGGTAAAGTCCAGACGGCGTCCTTCCGCGACATCACGACGTGCATTGAATGCTGGCGGAGCAGCATCCCAGTTAGAGAATGCGGAAAAAGCGGTCACGAAGGTTTCCGCCACCTGCGCGGGGTCCAAGATTGCGGTTCCATTCTCCTGGAGAACGGAAGGGGGGTCCTGCGAGAACTTGCCCCGAATCCTTTTGACTCGCTTCCACAAATCTGCTAGAGGGGTCTCTACGTTAAGTAAAGAAAAGTATGCCCGGCAGAAGAGCGGCGGGCGTGCTTAGAATTATAACGGAACCTAGCCCAAGCCCGACGAAATTCACCGATCAACACGGGAGTGGTCGGCGTGCAAAACAGACAGACGTTCTGGGAATACTAGTCAGGCCTGCGGCGATGAGGGGGGCGGAGAAGAACTCAACGTCCTCATCTACCAACCTAAACTCCTCGACTGAGATAGAGAATTCAGTCATTTCCTAAAATGCAGGCCACCGCCCCCGCGCCAAGTATCACCGAGGTGGGCTCTCAGGAAGCAGTTACCCTGAAAATGATATTTGAATGGGAAAGTGATCACTACCATGGAGGTCATCGACTACCCACCAATCAATATCAGGTTTTGCATCCTGAGAGCACAAAGGTGGATCAAGGCAAGAAAATGAAGCAGTTCTCGGGCAGTGATGCGTAAACGCATCCACATTTTTGACACCTATCTCAAGCTCTTCGATCAGATCTGCAAGGACTTGTCACCTGGGATTTATTAAGTAATTGTCCCAGGGTAGACGTCTGCCGTTAAGATCTCCAAGCAAGAGATAGAGCCTCGGCAACCGTGCCATGACGCGGCGGAATTCCCCCGCGTCGAGGTCAGCTCAAGGTGGAATGTACGCAGAAAAAATAATATACCTCCTATCCAGGTGAAGCTGAACAGTCACTGCCTGAAAGGAGGTATCTAAAGTGAAAAGAAGAACGGAAACATCATGCCAGGTGTAAACTGCGCATCCCCCAACCCGGCCCCCATCCCCTGGTGGTGGGGTCACAATATCCTTACTCCCCGGGAGGGCAGGCAGGAGGCACGCGCCTAGCATGCCTTCCTGCAGAAGAATAGCTAACGGGGAACGGGACGAGACGAGCTTCCGCAGCTCCTCTCAGTTCGCCCGGAGTCCACAGCAATTCCATTGAAGGAATATACCCTCCAGGCCTAGCTCGGAGGAGACGCGGGTGCCCTCTTCAAAGAGAAGACCTAGACGGGAATGGCCGTACGCTTCCCAGAGGTAGAACCCCGGGCGCTGTTGGCCGGACAATAGGCTGAAGGCGCTGTCGCCTTCGAGGACTTATTGGCGAAGGTTGAGCTCACTATGTGAATGTTTTCCTTCCTCCGCCTCGAAACCTTAGGCGGGCGTTGCGGCTTGGGAGGCGGGGGCCCTCTTTTCGAGGATCCACCGTCTCCGAGCCACTCAGTTCACCACTAGGCGTGGGCAAAGGAGTCGAAGCTCCTTTGTTGCTGTCGGCCTTTAGGGGGAAAGCTTTAGGAACCCCTGAAGATGGCCTGGCGACCAACTTCAGGAGTGTTGCCCCCTGTGAGTCTAACGAATCGTTGGAGGCGCGTGGCCGTTTCGCCTTACGAGAAAACGGTCACGCTGTGGGAAGGCGGGAGCTCTGGTTTTAGCTAGGACTGGGTGTGAACCCTTTGTGACGCCAGTATTACCAGCGGGCTGCCGGGGTAAGTAGAGCTCGCAGAAGGGCTCCGAGTGGGCGCGGAAACAACCGTGCTCGTTGGCCTAGATTGGCCAGGAGCATATGGTGTCTTTCTAACCATTGAGGCGCAAGATGTCATAGGCAGATCCGAGCGCGCCAGGACAAAGTCCTTAGCCTCGTGTAATGAGAGTCGATCCTGGGCCTGAAAGGCCAGGATTTCTTTATCAAGGAGATATGCACCACATTGCTTCGAAGAAGCGGGGTGCGGCTCTCCGCAATTGACACACTTGGCCACACACAATTTGCACTTATCGTGTGAGATTTTGGAGCAATTTATACATACTTCAGCTGACCCCGGCTTTGCACGTCTACATGAGCGATTCTTATGGCCGAAGCGGTGACAGTAATAGCACCTCCTCGGCAGTGGCACCAATGCCTTCACGCGGTAGCGGTTTCAACTAGGACGCACCGACTCAGGGAGCTTGTAATAGTCGAACGTGACGAACAGCGTAGGGGTGGGTCTTGAGAACCCTCCCTGCTTTTGCATCACACGTTCGACCTCGACCGCCGCATAGTCATAAGAACATAAGAAAAGAAGGAGACTGCAATAGACCATTCATGGCCT
Source organism: Ceratothoa steindachneri (assembly GCA_963969495.1). Classification (NCBI taxonomy): domain Eukaryota; kingdom Metazoa; phylum Arthropoda; class Malacostraca; order Isopoda; family Cymothoidae; genus Ceratothoa; species Ceratothoa steindachneri. The sequence continues at coordinate 116,772,788 of OZ018325.1, forward strand.
ACACTTGGCAGCTCTAAGTTGATGTCCTCTATGGAGTAGTAAATGAGGTTCCTCGCATAGACTTCTCCTTTCACAAAGTTGTAGAGTGCGGCGTCACACTCACCTGGGTGCCATCAAGTGTCCGAAGAGCACTTATCTTGGCTGCCTTGAAGGGATTCGCCGCATTCGCCAGAAGTCTCCCGTCCGCGAAACGGGTCAACTTCGGCTCTCTTCCAATTACCCTAGCTAAAGCTCTCCTCTGATGGATCATGTTGCCCTTGGCCAAAATGTTCATATCAGTGGAGTGAATAACTAAGAAGCGTTTGAAGCCAGTGGGCTAACAAACACAAGGTAACCTTTGAATGAGTGGTCCCGAAGTCATCGAGGTTCCACCTTTCGCCCTTTTGGTCTTAGTCATGGGTTCCGTACCCGGGGGGGGGGGGCAGAGGGGCCAGATGTGTCGATCTTGGCTTAGTTGCTTACCGAAGTAGAGGACCCATCCGTCCCCGCAGGCCCCGCGGATGGAGAGGAGCTCCGAGTCTTTTTTTTGTTTTTTTTCTTTTTAGGAGTGGAGGGCGGGAAACTAACCCGCTTCTCCCCTAAGCCGGCAGAAACCCCCAGGCCAGATGGACCGGCCTCAGCCAGGTCCTTCTCAGATATGGAGAAAGTCCTGGCAGTCGCAGGGGCACCAGTCGGAGGAGATCCCTCCCCTCCTTGTACTGCCTTGGAAACCCTAGCAGTTTGAGGAGGACATTGCATAGGGGCGGATTTGAGTTTGGTGCTTGGCACCGAGCCCGGATTCGCTTCCATGGAAGGCCCTACTATCCTGAGGCTGGGTTGTCTCAAGGACTATGTCTATCTCACGGGATCCTCCAGTTGGTCATCCTATCCAGTACATCACAGATTCTATTGGCAGCAGCGTCATTAGTCGTGTCTGGAGAGCACAGGACTTGACCCCCGCTAGGTTTAAAATTCTAGCCAGCAGATCTTTTGAAGGAAGCGACCGAAGGGGCCTGGCTTTCCTTCCCCCCTAAGTAGGTTTGCCCTAACGAGCCACTTCAATGGGGAGCAGTCAGCTATGAGCTGCCTCCTGGCTTTCTTGGCAGTCCTCTTGGAAAGAAAAGGGGGGACTGCCTCTGGAAAGAGGGAGGTGCCCGAAAGCACCTCCAGAGAATGGGGTGAGGGGGAGTCCCCTGCACCCGTAGGCGAAGGAGAGGAGTCAGCCTCCTCTACGACTAGAGAAATTTGTAGGGTCCCCTGCGAAAGAAAAAGGGGGAAGACCTCCATTTTTTCTGTGGAGCTGCCTGAGGGAGGCTCCGATGTTTGTGAGGGGGAAAGGGAAAGGGGTTTTTTTGTATTGTTATCATTGGGCATGGTGACCCTAAATTCTTCACGGGATGCCCACGCTTATCACCCCTCGCAGTAACCCACTATGCAAGAGGTGCGTACAGGCCTGGCAGAGCCAGGTGCCGCCATTCAGGACATAACCGTCCCGCCCTGTGGTCTGGCATTCCCTCGGCATGGCGGCTCCACGTTGGACACGAAGTAAGGAAAATAGATGATGAAGTGAGAAGGAAAGGGGGTGTGAGGAAGGTATGGGTGGGGATGAGGTAGGTTGTTAAAAACTCATCACCCCAGACCGAAGCTCAGGGGTGAGAGAACATTATCCCCTTCCCCCTCAGCCACGATCCGGGATAGTTGGCTAAGAAGAAGGTCAGCATCTACCCTCAGAAAATAGAGGCTGACCAGAGAAAGGTGTGGGATAGGTTGTAGGGGAAGTGAGGAAGTAGGGGAGAAATACAGGCTGCACCGAGGTGCACCACACGAACTAGCCAATTCGATAAAACTGACGAGTAACGCTTACGCCTGAGTATTTATACGAGCCACAATTAATAGTTTTCATAAAAGCAAAAAAAAATCTAAAAGAAGCAAAAAATATATATAAAAAAAGAAGCTTTTTTAATACTTCATTTCGGCGAACACACTTCCTTTCCAAAAGGAAAAGGTTATTTTATTTATTACAAGAAAAAAGAACACTACGTCAAAAGAGAAAATAGTGGAAGGTGTAGACTAATTAGACTAGATCGATAAGAAACTTCACAAAAAAAAAGAGAAAATACCCCCAAAACATACTTTTTTGCCATCTTTACAAAGACAAAGGAAAGCTTAGGAAAAATAAACTGTTAAATTGGTCAATGACAGTGAATAATACAGTTCGATGATTTGTCATTAAGATAGCTAAGAAAAATTAAATAAAATAGCAAAATACCCCCAATAAAATCCCGCCCGAAATCAAGGGGCGCTAATCTTAACAATTATCGAAAACTATTGCTTTTTGTTAGAAATCTTAAATTTACGTCAGAAGCCATAACTAATTGAAAAAACTACGAGAAGCTTGCAACAGTTTCTTGCTCCAGAGACCCAATTAAAATTGGTAGTGAAGGATTGACAGTTGAAATCAATGACTCCTGTTTATCAAGACGATAATGTAATATAGGATGAATGTATCCTCATAAGTGGCTTTTTCACGGGATTTAAAGGGAGACAAATGACTGTTTTATATATCCTGTACCCGATAGATCAGCGGAAACATTATTACTGTATTGAAAGTATGCGTTCTACCTGACAAAATGATCAATTAAAAAAAGTGGCGTGCTTATAGGGGTATAGCGTCATTGCAAGAGATTCGCTATAAAAATTTGACTGTTGACCACTCAAAAAATTTTAATCATCAATTAAGAGGGAAGCAAAGAAACAAAACAGAATCCCTTTGTGTATTCCAAAGATACTAAGCTAAAAAACAGGCACCACGTGGTCTTTAATCGACTTCTATTTGTGCGAATTTCTATGACTGATGAAAAACAAAGGCAAAGATTTGGCAATAAAAATATACGATGAGATTAGTGCATATTTTCCTCTAAAAAAATAAATTTGTAAAGTTTTTGTTATTTTCATAAACATCTTTTGCTTAATCTAACCTCGCGATAGCCTCGAACCACTAATTCGCTGCAGGGCCAGTTCCGAATAAAACACTCAAATTGATAAGGCATGGCTTGTTTTTTATATTGGAAGGTTTCTCTTACATTGTAATTTAATTACCGTTTGTTGTTGTTGCGTTTTTTCGATTTTTTAACATAATGAAACTTTTTGAAATTAAAAATCATTATGTGATGTTTGGAATTTTTAAAAGAAAGCGAAAGAGCATTAAAACGATTTAAACGAGAAGAAAAGAAAATGTACAGAGAAGAGAAAATTAAATCATGAATCCTATAGTAATAAAAGTTTATTCTTGTCTTTAAGCCTAGAAAATAAACATAGATCTGGAAAATCATCGATCAAATGTAAATTATTAAGAGACAGGCCATATTTCGTATTCTTTCTTACAGGAAGAACTTGGTTCCACAGGCACTCCTTCGGCGTGTGGCCTACGGCCTATTTGCTCTTCTAAACCGATTTTTTTAATCCCCTTTATAGACTGTTTATTTTAACATCCTGAACATCTTTTTAAACATAGATACCCTGAAACATTTTTTAAGTTATTTCACCTTTTATTATATTGTCTTTATACCTTGAAGATTTATATATAGTTAAGAATTTTTCAAACACCGTTTTTCAACATAGACACCCTGAAACCTTTTTTTAAGTTATTTCACCCGGTTGATATATAGAAAGACCTTCGTCAGATCTCTTTTTTTCATCTAAATTTGTTTTATATACGAAATGATAGTAAAATAGCGCCAAAGCCCTAATTTTAATACATTTTTTGAGCTTCACGGTTTGTATGTATTTTCATTCCAAATCATTCGATAATTATATTTATTTTTTTCTGAACTCTCAGAAAGAACTTTGTTAAAAGCTCGAAACATACAAAAAAACAGCCCTGCGAATAAAAGTTTCAAATAAACCTAAACTCAAAAACATAAAAGGTTACTTGTCCACTAAGCAAAAGAAACATTTTCAAAAATTCACCAAGTTAAATTATAGAGTTAAGGATATGTACTGGAAACCTTTTAAAATTGTTTAAAGCAACAGCCTGTTGCCAGTGTCAGATAGGCAGTAGGCAAGAGACCGAAGGTCGGCCTGTGTGGCGCAAGCTCATCCTTTAAGTAGGAATGGCGAAGCTGCTTCTAATATTTATATAGTTCCTGTCCCGATCTACAAGAGTATTTTCACTTATAATGTTATTTATGATATGATAAAAATGCAATTTTTACCGACAAATAGGCTAAAAAGTAAGCAAAACAATTATAAAAGACAACAAGCTGCCACTTTGTTTTTAGCTTATTGTCGGCTTAATTAATAACCTAAGTAATCATTGTTTTTTTCTTTTTCTCTTCTCACTTATAAGCCTATGCGTCGAAAATTCATTAAAAAGTGAACTAATTTATTTTTTAAAAGTTCAACGCCTCCTTTAACTCCTTGTCAAGTACGGGCGATTGGGAGTTTTTAAAGTGGTAATACCCAGGCTACAACTAAAACCTGGGGGAGCAGCGCGCCCTCCCGAAAAAAATAGCCGTCCTTTGTTTCCCTGAAATCTCCTACTACTCGTATCTTTTCGAATCCTATAGAGACCCAACAAAGATTTAAAGAGGGCGTTAAACCTTTTTTTTAAAAAAAGTCCATTATTAACGCAGTGGTGGTGATTAAAAGAAAAGGAAATTGTTTGAAGGATAGTTTTTATTAAATGAACGAAACCAGTTTCGGAAGTATCCTCCTTCGATAATCAGGCTTGAAATAATGAGACGAGAGGCCATAGGAATGCCCCTTAAATGCTCGAATTATTTGATTCTAAACCACATATTTCTTAAACTATAAAGAAAATTAACTACTTTATATACCTAAATTAAATGTTTGATTTGATCAGATAAAGTGTTTTGTCAATCAAAACAAATGACGGAAAAATATATAAATAATAATAATAGGAAGAACAGATAAAAGTGGAGAAGCTGGCTTGAATAATACAATTATTGGCTGTGGTTCGTGCAGAAAAAAAATGAATTGAATGTAGATCTTTTTTCAATCTTTACTTTTATTATTTTTAAATACTCTAATGATGAATTAATGTGAATTATATGTTTAGCTTGCAAATGTGCTACCAAAAAAACTCTTAATTGATTTGTTGGTCAAACATTGTTGGCATAATAGACAAAAAGGAAACGACTCATCATGAACGGCAGATATAAATCCAAACTGCAAATATTCTTCCGAATAGTGACGAATTGTTCTTTGTTCTACTTCTACCACACATTTAATACATAGGGGTGATATCTGAAAAGAAAAAAAAAGAATTTTATTAATTATTAGTAACATGATACAAATAAATTAACAGTTTGCCTTTGGGGGGCTGCAGGCCAAAGGTATAGTTGCCAGATATAAAAATTAGAAATATGGGACGCTCTTAACCATTACGTCGCTAAATTATCTAGCAACTTTCTTTTTAGGTGAAAATAAATGCATAAAATTTCATGATTTTGAAAGATCAGAAAAACAAAATATTTAAATTAATATTATTAAAAATTGAAGCAGGTTCCCATGAGAAATTTCAGCTAAAACTTCAAAATACATAAAAATGTTAAAATCTTCATTTGACAGCAACGTAAAGGTTAAATTATTTCAATAATGCTTATTTATACAAATTTATACTGTGCACATATTTACAAACCAAGACCGAGAATTCCTATCAAAGTGGAAACATAAGTTAAAAAATATAAAACAACAATTTTAATGGATTAGGATTACAAGAAACGCAAAAGTAAACTAATTTGAAAATTATTTAATACAGACAATAAACAAATTCTTAATATTTAATACAGGCAAAACATAACTAAAAGAAATTCTAAAAAAAACTGAAATCATTTCAAAATTTTCATTCAAGAGCGAGATTATAAAAATGTATAGGAAAATATTTTAAATTATTATTTAATAATACAAATAATACAGATATTATATTGAAAATTATGTTTCATATGGATAGTATAAAAAGAATGCTGAGAACATTATTGCAAAATTTCTTAACTGACCGCACGAGAATTGAACATGTACTCTTAGTGATTTATAAAGTTACTCTAAGTAACATGAAATTTGAAAATGAACTAAATACGGGATGTCTGGCAACTCAAGGTGCTTAGGTGTTTATAAACATAATTTTTGCATTCAAGTGAACAGTTCAGCTCAAAAGAATGCTTTCCAATTTTCCTAAAACATCTACTCAATTTAGAGGAAATACCTGAAAAAAACGTCAAATAATTTTTGCAAGATTCAACTCACAAAGGTTAATAGGCCAAAGTAATTGCCAAAACAAAAAAGTAATAAGAAAAAGCCAGCGTACCTTTCAACCTGAAAATCGGTGAACCACTGCTGCAAAGTTGCAAACTACAAACTGTGAACGATGAGCATGTGACTGATTATCGCACAGGCTGTGCCATACACACGATTATCTGTGTAAGTGAGATTATGGGAGTTTTAGAGCAGTGATGATACGCAAAGTTGTCTAGATGGAAAAATATAAAAGAATAAACCTGAAATTCGTTTTTAAAACTCAAAATTTAAAATTGTCCCCTTCGAATTTTGTAAATTGCCCTCCTGTTGAGCGCGTGCTCCAGATTCGCAATCATTGTTCTATCTGCCCATGTATGGAAGCCAAGGGTTATTGGGGCGCAATTTCTACAAAAAATCTAGCTGTCTTTTTATAATCTTCGGTAATTCTTGGTTGAAGGAGGTGGTCTTATTTTGGGGTTGAAGGAAGTGGTCTTATTTATTCTGTTGAAGCAGGTGGTCTTATTTTTCAGAAGATTAGTTTTACGTAAATATTATCGCCACCATTGCCAGCATGGATACGCTCGTCACCAAATAAAGCTTCAATATTTAAATTAGTAATTCTGATGATCTTCGAAATAATAACTGGAGTTCTAATTCATTATAACAATCATTAACATACTCCTTAAAAACAAGAATATTAAATACTATATATACCTTCCATACATTTTCCCCTCTCCTAACCACCAAATTTCCTTTATAATCTTTTCATCCACTTTCCGTGGATTCTTAGTTCTAAGTTAATAAGAAAATTATTATAACGATTATTATCATTATAATTATTAGTAGTAGTATCTCAACCCGACTCAGCAATCAGTTCCAGAGTGTGAATTGGGCATAAATAGTGGCTGCTGTTTTATTTCTCAGCCGTTTACCAACTTTAGGCGGGATTCTCCTTCTCAGATCTCCGCCCAGAGGCTTAAGATGAAGGAGAAACAATTCGTTTTGGCTGAAAAAATACCGATACTCGTTACACACTTCCATTACTTACACGAAAAAGAGTAAAATAACATCAAATACACGACAAGAAACCTTATAAGCCCAAGAAAGGGATGATGTATGGCTCCCATTTGTTACAGCTTTAATGGCACTCGTGCCAGGTCTGATGGAATTGCATTTATTTAATTCTTTAGCAGCTGAAAGACTAAACACCCAAAGCTGGGAAGATATGTTATATGAAGGAGCAAAAAAGAAAGAATAAGATAGCATATATATATATATATATATATATATATATATATATATATATATATATATATATATATATATGGATATGAGAAACTCTCAAAGTAGAGCAATAAATATATATATATATATATATATATATATATATATATATATATATATAGCAGGAATATGAAGACCCAGGTGATTACACTAATCATTTATTGGCCGGACGTTTCGGGCCTTTACTAGGACCATCTTCAGCGACTATGTCGATTAATGAGAATGGCAAGGAACATTAATTGATAACAGTTAAAAGAATGCATTAAATAATGGCTAAAAAAGCGGAAGAAGGCAAGTTAAAATAATAAAATTGACAATTATTAAGATTAGGTACACATTTTTTTAGTAGCTTTCCCGTCAGTTTAAATTGTCCAGTATTAAAAGACGAATTTTTAGAGCCCACAATATATGGTCTAACTAGATATCCTTTCATGAAGAACTGAATTATTTAAAGGATTTCGTCAAATTTAATTATTACCCCGATTTCATCTTCGACCAGTTAGTATCCAAATTTCTCTCCAAAATATATTATCCTCGACCCTTACTTACTACTGTTTCTAAACAGGAGGTTTTCATTAAGCTACCTTATCTCGAGCATTTGACATCAGAGTCTAACAAAATCCTTCTCTCTACCCTCAACCATTTCCCTCAATGCCAATTTATTTGTATAAATTCCAACCCTGTATCCTTAAATTTCTTTTTCTCCATAAGGAGCCAATCCCTTTGGGTTTGCGATCCTGTATAATTTACAATTATACATTTACGACCTGCCACAGTTTTTATGTATGCCAAACTGGCTTACAACTCAAATGCAGGATCGCGAAGCACTTGGGTTTGTCTAATAGGACTGATATTTCCATTTCTAAACCTGAATCCTCTTCCATCAGGCAAAATTCAGAGTATCACCATCATCCTCTTAATTCTAGTTCATTTACTATATTATCTTCAGCCTTAACTTCTCTCGATTTGAAAATTTTAGAGTCACAATATATTAATAAAATAAATCCAAACCTAAATAATTACTCCTCTTCAATTAAACTATTCACAATATAACCAACCGAACAAATTTCGTTAGTAGTTTTATATGTTTAGTTAGTTGATTTCTCAACTCCCTCGATAAAGGTTAGTCACTTTGTTCATTCCGATTTATTTTCGTTTTTTTTTGTTTTTTTACAATTTAATATAATAGTTTAGTTTTGTTTACTCCAGTAACTTTTAATATGTGATATTCAAGTCAGTTTATGTTATAATTTCACTTTCTATTATTTTTTTTTTTTAACCACACTGGGTAGTATTATTTAATTCTATATATTGTTTTTAGTGTTTTTACTTTAATTTTAATAATTGTCAATTTTATTATTTTAACTTGCCTTCTTCCGCTTTTTTAGCCATTATTTAATGCATTCTTTTAACTGTTATCAATTAATGGACCTTGCCCTTCTCATTAGTCGACATAGTCGCTGAAGATGGTCCTAGTAAAGGCCCGAAACGTCCGGTCAATAAATGATTAGTGTAATCACCTGGGTCTTCATATTCCTGCTACATATCAGATTCCCAAGGACCAAATCAATTACAAGTATTATATATATATATATAAATATATATATATATATACATATTGGTGATGGAGTCGTTCCCTGGGGACCTTATTCGTAGTAGGAATATGAAGACATATGCGATGGTTATGAACATTTAATTTTCCGGACGTTTCGGTCATTAACGATGATCATCATCAGCGAATTATGTTGAGAGAAATTAGACAACCTGTTTGGTCTTCTTAAATTTTTGAAGGTGGATTCTAAGAAGTGAAATCGTCGGACAACGTCTTTATTGTATCTCTTCCTCAATGTATTGGTGATGGAGTCGTTCTTTGGGAACCTTATTCGTAGTGAGAATATGAAGACATATGAGTATGCGATGGTTACGAACATTTAATTTTCCGGACGTTTCAATCATTAACGATGACCGTCATCAGCGAATTGAGAAAACCAAACTGGATGTCCATTTCTCTCAACATAATTCACTGACCATGATCATCGTTAATGACCGAAACTTCCGGAAAATTAAATGTTCGTAACCATCGCATATGTACTTATATATACTATATTTATACGTTATAAAACGTATAAATATAATTAGGATGCATACCATTTTAAAGGTAAACCAAAAAAGACACTATAAAATAGTAACAAGAACATAAACATAGTAAATAGTAAACATACATATGTTCAGAATTTGACGAAATATAGTTTACTTTCATTAATGTGTCTTCTATTGACCTTGATAACTACAGCGCTAATTTTAGCCATTCCTAACAAGAGTTTTTGAAAATATAAGTTAGTTAGCTTAGCCCATTCATCCTACACACATTCAAATAACATTTGTACAATTGCATGGAGCAACCTTTTAGCCCCTTTGTCAAGCTTATCCAATGCTAATTCACTAAGGAAAAGATCGGGAGACTGTGTAGGTCATTCCATTATTTTCAATATACTTAGCATTTTCATTCAATATAATTTCTATGTAAATTTGAGGAGTGTTTAGGATCATTGACTTGTTGTAAAATAAAACTCTTTTCAATATGATATAGTCCAGAAGGTTGTCAATGTCGTGCAAAATGTTGCGATATTGTTCTCTTTTCATAGTTTCTAATACTTGAACCAAATATCCTGTTCTTTCTCTTCTAAGACAAACCCACACATCCCATTACCTCATCCAGGCTTCCCAGTTGGTACTGCAAAATCCTTTGCTCTTAGTGTCTCTCCCTGCTTCCTGCGCACAAACACCCTCCTTCATAACGAAACAATTGATTCATCTGTTCATAGCCCTTTTTAACAGTATTTGATCCTCCAGTGTTTTGTTATGTCTTTTTGCCCACAGCAACCGTTTCCTTTTGTTTTTTAGGGGCAGCAATGGTTTTAGGCCGCCACATTACCAAAAGGACCTACAGATCTCAACCTTCTATTTACTCTATTTAGAGACACTTACTTCTTTCTCAAATGATTTATCTCTGTTCTTAAATTTTAAGCACTTAATTAACTGTATCGTTTACTTGTTATTGTTAAGTGCTCATGCTCAGAATTAGTAGTTACCCTGCTTCTTCAAAAACGTTTTTTGTTGGAGTCATCACCTGTCAGTTTTTTTTCCTGCGAAGGAATACTACATTCCATATCTGGAATTTTTAAATTTCTAAGCTATTATCTCATTGAATATTTTATTTCGTAAATAATTTGATTTGTTCTCTTAGTTTTACTGGGAGTTCTTCGGTTCTAGGCAAATTAAGGGTTATAATATGGTAGTTTATTTAAATATACTCCCTGAATGCAATATTCTAAAAAACACAAATCAGAGGTCCGAACTTTCGCATGGAATAATGTGGTCATACAAAGTCTGAATTTTGTCAAAAGTGTTTAACACATTAACGCTAATGTGTAGTATTTGTGGTTTGCAACATTTATATTTCGGGATCAATCAGAACTAAGGTAACGTGATAAAAGTTTCACCTTGAAACTGAGACTGGTTTAAATGCTTGTGGGATGAGGAGGGAAGATTATCAAATGTCATAACTATGAAGAATACACACCTATTTTTTGTCAAATCCTTGTCATTCGGAAGCAATTAATGGCTCCTGTTTAATATTTTATATTGTCAATTTGTGTTTACCTTTGAATATATATATATATATATATATATATATATATATATATATATATATATATATATATATTCATCGAGAATTATTTGAAATGCAATGGCGCAATTACAATTATACGTTTAAAAAGGCAATGTTTTAGATAACTAAGCTATTCACCAAGCCCTCAGAAGAAGCTCTTCTTACACTCGCAAGAGGATATCTTGTAATTAAAGATGAAAAGAAACTGATAAAACTAAAGAGAATGGAAGAACAATCTGTGTTAAAATTATACTTAGGAACTAAAGCGTAAGGTAAAATTACCTTTCTTTAATATTCAAGTAATAGCATGTGAAAATAAGGTAAAAAACCCAAGTGTATACAAAACCAACAAATTCTTGATTTTCTTTTTATTTTAGGAGCCCTTCTGGCGACTGCCTACTTGGGCATAAGTCACCGTACACAAATTCTCGAAGTTGTCTTAATTGAGAAGGGAAATGTCCAGAAAGATATAAAATAAGTGTCTTACGAACATACATCAGACGCGCATACAAATGCGGTTCTTCATGGGCATTACTCCATAAAGAAATTCAACAAATAATGCAAGTATTAATTAAAAAGAGTTTCTCCAACACTATGGTAGACAAAAAGACAAAAATATTTTTGCAAAATTTGCATACGAATAAAAAAGTAGATAATAAGAAACGCCCAATAAATGTCTTCTATAAATCCAAATGTGTGATTCATATAAAACGGATTGTAGCAGAATGAAGTCAAATGGCGACCACGTGCCCTTCTGTACCCAGGTAGATCCTGAAATCACCGCATGGAGCTGTGAAAGCATGGCTGAACTTGGGCAAGCAGGCAGCCGACGCCGTTATCACACGCCCCAGCTGTATTTGCCTAGGGACCAATGTCATCGTCTCCCACGGCCCCATCTCCGCTAGCATTCTGGTTTTCCGCTCGAAGATTAAAATCCGTTGGACATTCCAACCAACGTTATCACGATTCCTCACTCCCCTTAAGGAGTCACTGACTTTTCCCCAAATTCGCACGCGCGTCTGGAGGCACCTCACCAGGCGCTTATATAATGTTTCGACTGAGTTTCTAGAGCAGCACTGTTAGACTTCCACCTACTCTGGCGAACGAGCTGAAGGACACTTCCCCCTTCCCCCCACAGCGGCGATTTCGATTCGAGCTGAAGGCTAAATCGATCCGTGCCATAGTCAATCGGCAAGTATCTCCATCCATGAACTCTGCCATTGTCAAACGGCAAGTATCCTTGTCGTGGTATGGCATTATATTACATCAATACCATATTATATCTATGGGAAGGGACCAATAACTTAAAGGCGAACTGAAAAGGGACGGAACACCACGAGTTTAGACGGGCTGAGTAGCGAGAAAGAGTGCAACGAGGTCAGGTAAATTATAGGCAATGGCAAAGCACAAGGTTATTTAAAGAGGCATGTACAGAAATATAATTTTATTTACATAAAAATAATGGGAGAATTGACGGGCAAAATTACATCAGATGAACGAGGAAGGGGGGGGGAGTAGTTATGAATCAGACTATGAAGTTAAACTTAATGTGTTACGGGAGGAGACTATTCAAATGGGGGGAATTAACGCAAATGGGTTACTAAAGGGGGTTGGCTTACGGAGGATTCCGGGTGAGACGTCAGGGTAAGGCTTCACGGATGTATTCTGCACGTAAAGCGAGGCTGCTTGAATCTTCTGAGCGGGATGTTAAAGTGATGACGGTTCTCCAAAAAAATAGGGGGGGGGGGGGTAACGTCCGGTCCAGGAGAGAGTATTTTGGCCACCCGAAAACGAGGGGCGAACGAGGAGGGCTTCGACAGGAGTTGACGAGAGAAGTCGGAAAAATCACTCGGTAGCGATCGTTAAATGAAATTACCTTACTGGCTGGGGCTGATTCCAATACACAAAAATAGTTCAGCTGTCACTTTGCTTTGTCGTTAGCACCTGACTTAAAAATAGGGGAATTTTCTTGGCGTCCGGGCGAAACTTCTCAATTCTGTGTCGGTTTCATAGGAAACGAGCAATATATATGTCTGAGGCTCTCCCCGCAGGGGGGGGGGGTTAGTGGGAAATAGCTCTACTTTCGAATTGCCTTGAATTTTCTTGCCGAGGCTATTCTAGCCCGTGTAAAGGTGAATCGTGGTGTACGCGGTTCGAGGCTACCGGTGGGGAAAGGCAGGGGGGGTTAGGCTTACTAATTTTAACCTAACAGAATCTTCAGGAAAAGAAATTCCACGTGGAATTTCCCACACAATCCTCATCCGTGAACTCTGCCATATTCAATCGGCAAGTATCCCCATCCGTGAACTCTGCCATAGTCACTCCACAAGCTTCGACATCAGTGAACTCTGCCATAATCAATCGGCAAGTACCTGACAAGGATTCCCGACTTTGAAGGCTCGACAAGTGTTCCCTCGTCTGAAGCAAGAGGTAACTAGACTTCTTTCATCGCATTCACTGTACCCCGACTGGCCCCTTTTCGACAACGAGCACTTAAGGTAATCGTATCCGTTGCCGCCTGCAGATTGATCTTAAACCTGGCTTACCCCATTGCTTCATTATTTGTGTGAACGCCCAAGTTTAAAATCCACCTTTAAATCACCAAACTGAATCTGACCTCTTTAATCCCTTAAATAACCTACCTGTATCTATTGTGGACCTTTAACCACATCTGGGAGACCATTCTCTTTAAACCCAATCTTTGTGAAAAATATACATATCAATTTGTTGTTAGTAAAGATATATTTTCGTCATTGTATTTCTTTTGCAACCCCCGTGCGTACCACTACTTGTTAATCTTTGGCTAACTTGCACTCTAAAATATTTGTTTAAAAGGACTCCGCAAGTTAATAATAAACCATCCTCACTTGACCCATAACAATTTTCCCCTTCACTAACGGTCTTCAACCAACTTCTGCCAAAGCCCCAGAGTACCTACGTATATATAAATATAGAGTCTGACCATTCCACGACACGGATGAAAGAACTAAAAAAAATATTATACATTAAAATACAAAATGTACGGATCCGGAAGAAAAGTTACAACTGATAATATACTACAAAACCAAGAAAATTAGCAATCACCTCATTAGCAATAACATGAGAAAAACAAAAGAAATGAAAGCCTCCAATGTAATTTACGAATTCAACTGCTGGCATGAAGACTGTAAGGTTCATTCTTCGAATAAATCGAATAAATACATTGGAATGAGAACCACATCCTTATCTCGTCGACGCACCATTCATTTTCAAAACGGCGCCATCAAAATCACTACCTAATGCATCACGGAACTCATCTCCCAAGAGAAATTTTAGTGCAGAACACCGTAATCAAACGGTGAACTGACCGCACTCGTACTTCTTAATCCAAGAAGAGAGACCGAGGCTTAATGGCTAACAGACGGCTGCGAAAAGCATTTTTTAAAACTCTTAACCGATTTAATGGATAAAACTAATGAAATTATCATTCCCCCGTTGTCTTAGGTGTCCTAATATGATCCTTTCCCCCCATTTCTCTTCGATATCCACATTCTTTGACCTTTTATTATTATCCTTAAACACATGATTAACGTTAGTATATATATGTACTGTTTGAGATGTTGAAACAATGCAAAATAACTTTGCTCAGAAGATGGTTAAATATGATCAAATGCTCAGCAGCAATAAATTATGACTATACGAACCCTTATTTCTAACCTGTTGCCAGGCAAAAAAGTATAATAAGAAAATTAGAGAAGCAAAGAAGAAAGTTAATGAATGCTCAGTTGGACCTGGTCTTTAATAAAACATGCCTAAAAGAGAAAATCGTACCTGCGGGTGATAATACAAACACCACAGGGCTACTCTATTTTATTTTCTGCCTTCCAAATAAATTTAAAGACAGAAAGAAAGATGCATAAACCTTGTATAGCTCTTTCTTTGTATGTGACATGGACAATGAGCCTTTAAATTGTGAGCCGGTAAAAGGATGTGGTATAAAAATTCCTTGGAGGTTCCTAGCTTAGGGAGATACTGAGTTTGATGGGGTAACGCTTTGTGCAAAATATAGTTACTGTGCCTGGTAACTTGTGGTAAAGCATCTGACCGGCAGTCAGCAGACCTGGGTTCGAGTCCCGTCCAGGAATTTTCAAAAAACCTTTTACCCCTGGCGTTTATTCTGTCTTCTCGGTAAAGGATCACATTCACTGTGCTGCTCTCTGCTCCCTTTGATTCTGGGTTCTTCTAATGTCCCTTTCTCGTGCCTTTAAAAAACTCCAGTTTCTTGTCTCATTTGCTCATTCGCGTCCAATTCTTCTTTCTCTTGTACTATATGTATATATATATATATATAGTCAGCTATACAAGGCTTCTGCATCTTTCTTTCTGTCTTCTAATTTATTTGAAAGGCAGAAAATAAAAATGCCGTAGCCCTGTGGTGGTTGTATTATCGCCCGCAGAAACTATATTTGCTCTTTCTTTGTATATATATATATATATATATATATATATATATATATATATATATATATATATATATATATACGGTAAGGGTAGTAGTAACAATTCCTTAATCCGCTAAAAAAGTCACCTGAAGTTCCTCAACCTTTTTATATTATTTCGCGGTTGGTATTTCGCTCCGTTGAGCATAAAACATTTTCCTTTTTCGCTTTTCTTAACTTGGGCGTAGTTCGAAACTGGAGCTCCTTCTCTACTTGACGTCCTCTCTGCAGCACAATTGATATTATAACACACCTGTGAGGGCAATTTGCGTGCTACGATCTTCATAATAATGAAGGTGGCGTTCTCACCTTTCACGTCCATGGCATTTAGGGATCAAAGATAGCAATCGTTCTCGTAGTGCACCATGGACGCCTTAATAATGACCTTGGACCAGTCACAACTCCTTTAAATGAGATCTGGTTCTCCTCTTACAAAAGGTCAGTCGTGGGAAGATCAGTAAATAGAGCTTTTGCCTCCCCATGCAGCTGACCTTGCAGATACGAAAATTTCTGTGCATCGATAATATCTTACTGTTCAGCACCGAAACACGTCATAAAACGTACTCCATTTTGGGGGGTTCCCCTATAAAAGTGCACAAGAAATAGTCACTAATTTAACTCACATTATCTTATGTATCTCCGGAAAAGAAAAAGATTTCAACATTTACTCAAACCTTTGTTGGCTGGCCTCGACCTCACTTCAGAATCTGCAATCCACGTCAATGTTTTTAACAGCTCTAGTACCGGCACTGAGAGCTTCTTTTAGCTTCTCATTCCTCGAATATTCACTCGCACACGTCTTTTAAATGTACTACTTCATTCGAGAAAAAAGCTTTGTATGTTTTAATTTAATTAAAGCAATTTGTAAAGATGAGGCATCTAAAGGTTTTATCGACCCTACTATAACCTAACATAAATTAAGATAACCAAGCCTAACCTAAACTAACCTAGCCTATTCTAGATTAGGTTGGTTAGGTTAGGTTATATAAGGGTAGAAAATAGGTTGGAGTGCCTCATGTTTACAGGACCCAGCCAATTTATTGTGTGAGGGTCTGCAGGATTTCTGTTTGCCCATGAACCTTCGGAGGAAAGGGATTGGACTAGGGAACAAACTCCCAAATGCAAGTCAGGTACTTCCTGGAACTACTTAGTCTCATTTGATTAAGGATTAATTACTTAAGCTCTGTCATAAGCAAAGACTAAAAGATTGAAAACAATGGCGAAACACGTAAACAGTAAGGAGTAGTTAATGACAAACCTGACCAATTATGACTGCACTACTCTTGTTCAAAGAACCATGTAGAACCGGAATAAAGACAATGAAAGAACAGAATAAAGAGGGCACGATCCAATTCGAAACACTATATAAAAAATATCGATCGTGTCAGATAGCAACTCTAGTTCATAGTTGATGAGCTAGTAAATTTCCATTAAACATTCATACACCAGGGTTCTGGTCGTCATCACGTTTCTCGCGATTGTAGACTCTCAACAACACAATTTTGTACAAATTGTCTCGGGGCCGTCCGTAAATAGCAGTGGGCTATGTCAGTTCAGTTTGACAAAAGCTTAAATTTACTTCATTAAAACATAATTTTTAAACTAAGGGAAGTAATTTACATTAGGACCTTGGCCAAATAAAAGTTTGCATAATTCCAGATCCCCACAATTCACAGATACCAACTCAACCGTTTTAATAAAAGCAAAAACAGGTTCACTCTAACTAATGAGAAGCAGGAAAAGGTTACAAAACTTCCCTCCCCCCCAGACTTCCACCAATTCACCTTCTTAGGATGATATCAACTTCAAAGTGTTGCTTAGTGATAAAAAAAATATTCCGGCCTAAACTTTGCATAATTAGTAAATATACATAATTTAATTTAACATCAATAACCAAATACTAGTTTAAGATTAATGAATTGCCACGGGATCGGGTTTCGAGTTAAAAAATCAAGTTTATTTTATCCAATAAGGTAATGTTTAATTGCTTAAGGTATAAGAGGCCAAAGAGGTTGAACTACAACTGTCTTCAATTTTCCCCAAAATGTAAAACTAACGCAATCCTGTCCTCTGTTGTGGTAGGCAGGGATAAATAGCGTCGCTCAAATTTAGTAGCCAAAGACAAATGCATCGGTCAAATTTAGTAGCCAAAAATGAAAAGCGTCGCTCAAATTTATTAGCTAAGTATGAAAAACATCGATCAAATTTAATAGCCAAGGATGAAAAGCGTTGCTCAAATTTAGAAGCCAAGGATGAAAATCTTGCCTAAAAATTAGTAGTCGAGGATGAAACACGTCGTTCAGATTTAGTAGCCAAGGATAAAAGGCGTCGCTGAAGTTTAGTAGCAAAGGATGAAAAGCGTCGCTGAAATTTAGAAGCCAAGGATACAAAGCGTCGTTCAAATTTAGTAGCAAAGGATGAAAAGCGTCGCTTAAATTTAGTAACCAAGGATGAACAGCGTCGATCAAATCTAGTAGCCAAGGATGAAATTGTCGCTCAAATTTGGTACTCAAGGAAGAACAGCGTCGCTCAAATTTAGTAGCCAATAATAAAATTATTACCCAAATTTAGTCACAAAGAATGAGAAGCATCGTTGTAATTTAGTAGACAAAGATGAAAAGCGTTGCAAAAATTAGTAGAAAAGAATTAAATGCGTCACTCAAATTTAGTAGCAAGGGATGAAAAGCTTCAGTGTAATTTAATGGCCATGGAATAAAAGGGTCGATCAATTTAGAAGATAAGGATGAGAAGCGTCGCTCAAATATAGTAGGTAAAAGGGTCGCTCAAATTTAGCATCCAATAAGGAAAAGCGTCCCTCAAATTTATTAGCTAATGATATCGGAAAAACTTCGCCTAAATTTTGTAGCCAAGGACGAAAACGCTGCTCAAATTTAGTAGCAAAGGATGAAAAGCGTCTTTAAAATTTAGTAGCCAAGGATGATAAGGATAAGAAGCGTCGCTCAAATATAGTAGACAAAAAGGGTCACTCAAATTTAGTATCCAATAATGAAAAGCGTCGCTCAAATATATTATACAGCGGTGAAAAGGGTCGCTTAAATATAGTAGCTAATGAAGTCGGAAAAACGTCGCTTAAATTTTATAGCAGAGGATGAAAACGAGGCTCATATTTGTTAGCTAAGAATGAAAATTATCGCTTGAATTTATAATCCAAGGATGAACAACGTCGCTCAAATTAAGTAACCAAGGATGAAATTGTCGCTCAGATTTAATAGCAAATGATCAAAAGCGTCGCTCAAACTTAGTAGGCAAGGAGGAAAAGCCAAAAAAGAAAGCGTCACTCAAATTTATTAGCCAAGGGTGAAACGATCGTCATTAAATTAAGTAGCCAATGGTGTCGGAAAACATCGCTTAAATTTTGTAGCCAAGGATGAAAACGTCGCTCAAATGTGGTAGCCAAAGCTGAAAAGGGCCACTGAAATTTACTAGCCAAGGATAAATAGCGTCAGGCAATGTTTTGAAAAAAGAATCAACAGCATCGGTTAAATATAGTAGCCAAGGATGAAAAGCTTCTCTTATATTTCAAAACCATGAAGGAAAATATTCGCTAAATTTATTGTCCAAGAATGAAAAGCGTCGCTTAAATTTGGTACCCATGAATGGAAAGCGTCGCTCAAATTTAGTACCCAAGGATTAAATTATCCGTCAAGATTTAGTACTAAAGAATGAAAAGGGTCGCTGAAGTTAAGTTAACAACGATCAATGCGTCGAAACTTTAGTAGAAAAGAATAAAAAGCGTCGCTCAAATTTTGTAGCCACGGATGAAAAATCTTCGCTGAAATTAAATGGCCATGGATTAAAAGCCTCGCTCAATTTAGTAGACAATGATGAGAAGCGTCATAAATTTAGTAGCTACGGATTAAAAGCTTGGCTAAATTTACTAGCCAATGATGAAAAGCCTCGGTCAAGTTCATTATGCAAGGATGAAAAGCATCACTGAAACTTAGTAGCCAAAGACAAAGCATCGCTTAGATTTATTAGGCAAAGATGAAAAGCATCGTTCAAATATAGAAGACGAGGATGAAAATGTTTCTCAAATTTAACAGCCACGGCTGATAACGGTCGCTGAAATTTAGTAGCTAAGGATTAAGAGCGACGGTCAATGTTCTGAGAAAAGGATGAAAAGCGTCGCTCAAATATAATAGCCAAAGGATGAAAAGCTTGGCTTATATTTCAAATCCATGGAGGAAAAGCTTCGCTAATATTTAGTGGCCCAGGCTGAAAATTACCGCTTAAAATTAGTAGCCAAGGATGAAAAGTGTTGCTCAAGTTTACTAGCCAAGGATGAAATTATCGCTTAATATTTATAAGTAAAAAATGAAAAGCGTCGCTGAAATTCAGTAGCCGTGATCAAAAGCGTCGCAAAAAAAATTAGTAAAAAAGAATTAAAAGCGTTGCTCATATTAAGTAGCCACAGATGAAAAGCTTCGCTGAAATTATATGGCCATGAATTAAAGGCGTTGCTCAACTTAGTAGAAAAAGATGAGAAACGTCATAAATTTAGTAAATAGTGATGAAAAGCTTTCCTCAAATTTAGTATCCAAGGATGAAAAGCATCGTTGAAATTTAGTAGCCAATGATGAAAAGCGTCACTTAAGTTTGTTACCAACGGATAAAAATAGTCGCTTATATGTAATAACCTCGCTCAAATATAGTAGCCAAGGATGAAAAGCGATGCTCAAATTTAGTATCCAAGGATGAGATTCATCGGCTGAATTTAGTAGCCAATCATGCATGAAATGCGTCTCTAAAATTTAGTAGCCAAGGATGAAATTCATCGCTCAAATTTAGTATATCAAAAGGTTCGATCAAATTTATTAGCCATGGGTGAAAAGCGTTAATTATATATATATTGTTCTATGATTGCGGAAAAACCTCGCTCATATTTAGTAAGAAAGGATGCAAATGTTGCTGAATCTAGTAGCCAAGGATAAAAAGCGTCGATCAAGTTTAGTAGACAAGTTAGAAAGCGCGCTCAATTTTTTTAGCTAAGGATGAAAAGTATCGATAAATTTAGTGCCCAGGATTGAAGGCGTCGCTCAATTTTAGTATCCAACGATGAAAAGCAGCGCTCAAATTTTGGAACCAAGCATGAAAATCTTTGCTTAAATTTTTTAACCATTGATGAAAATTTCACCCTAAATTTACTAGCAAGGGTTAGATGAACAGCGTCACTGAAATTTAGTAGCCAAAGATAAAAAGCTTCCCTTAAATTTAGTAACCAAGGACGTAAAGCATCGTTAAAATTTAGTAGCCAAGGATGAAAAACGTAGCATAAATTTAGTAGCCAAAGATAAAACCTTCACAAAAATTTAGTAACCAAGGACGTTAAGCATCGTTAAAATTTAGTAGCCAAGGATGAAAAACGTAGCATAAATTTAGTCACCAAGAATAAATAGCGTCGCTCTAATTATATAGCTATGGATGAAATTCTCGTACAAATTTAGTAGCCAAGGATGAAATTCGTCACACAAATATGTTTTTAAAGGATGTAAAGTTTGGCTTATCTTTAATAACCAATGAGATATGAAAAACTTCGCTCAAATTTAGTAGCAAGGATGAAAATCGTCGCTCAAGTTTAGTAGCCAAAGATGAAAAGCGTCGCTTAAATTTAGAACCAAAGATGCATGAAATGGGTTGCTTAAATTTAGTATCCAAGGATGAAAAGCCTTATTCAAATTTAGTAGCCATGAATGAAAATCTGCCATTAAGCAAAGGAACAGGGTTGGTCCAATTTAGTAGCCAAGGATAGAAAGTGTCGCTCAAATTAGTAGCCAAAGATGACAAGCGTCACTCACTATTTTTTTAAAGGATTTTAAAAGTTGCTCATAACTTATTATCAAAGGATGAAAAGCGTAACTCGAATTTATTAGCCAAGGCTGGAAAACGTCCCTTAAATTCAGTAGCCAAGGATAAAAGCTTCGCTTAAATTTAATAGCAATTGATGAAAATTATCGCTCAAATTTACTAGCCAATGGTGAAAAGCCTCACTCATAATTTTTAGAACAAGGATGAAAAGCGTAGCTCATAATTTAGTAGCCAAGGACGAAAAGCGCTCCTTGAATTTATAACCCAAGTATAAAAAGTGTCGCGTAGATTTATTAGCCAAGGATGAATTTCGTCCCTCAAATTTCGTAGATGAAAAGCGTCGCTCAAATTAGTAGCCAAAGAGGACAGGCGTCACTCACCTTTTTTAGGAAAGGATGAAAGCGTTGCTCATAATTTAGTAGCCAAAGATGACATGCATGGCTTAAAACATTAGCCAATGATGAAAAGCTTTGCTCAAATTTAGTAGCCATGAATGAAAATTGTCGCTAAAGCTATGCAAAAGGTATAGCAGTTCTCGGCACCTTTCAGATGCTTGTTCCACTGAGCAGATAGATTTATATCATCCTTGTTCTTTATGGCAAGTGAGAACCTATATATCTGCCCTTTGCCCTTTAACCTCCAAAGATGGTAAAAAAAAGGCGTCATTTTGATGGGAGGGGGGGGGCGCACTTGTGCCCAAAGATTTGACTTGCCCTCCCAAGCCTTCAAAATAATAACAATAATCTATTGTGCGAGCTGTTGATCTTAACAAGACAAAAAAGGCAAACTTGGTCAAAATAAGAAGTGAAGTGAGTATGATAAAATATATGATGAAGCAAATGAGTTTGCTATAAAACTAGGAGTAGATTTTCCAGAGCTAAACTCAGGTAAGAATGCAACAAATATCCAATAGGCTAAAAGACTATTTTTCCAACAGTACCCTTGGAAAATGAACAGAACAATTAAAATGTGTAATGAAAGTCAGCCTAAAGCAGCAATTAAAGTCCCAGTTGTATTTTTCTTTGATTGACAGATGCAATGCAGACTATGATCGTAGGTTTAGCAATAACATAAATCTCTTTTTCAGAGACGATCTTCTGGAAGAGGCAAATTATGCCTGTGGCTCCAGGGTTTTGAAACCAGAGTTATCCTTCTCTTAGTTGGACTTACTGTCGTCATGGCTACGAGCTCCACCTACCCGTCCCCACCGTGATGCCCATCTACGGAGGTAACCTCCCAAGTAAATAGTGTCAGCTTTATAAAAAAAAATTCAAACCTGGATTAGAACTGCTAACCCAAGGATTGTGGGCAAGCGCGCTAACCACTATACTAGCTCACAATTTCTTCCAGGGATTAAAGTACACACATTGATTCAGTCATTTTATTGTTCACAAGTTCATTCAGCAACGACATTACTTAAACAAAAGAAACCTGATGACCTATATGATATTTACAGTATTATGAACACATTACACACTGCATTTTCTGAGATATTAGGTATCTTGTGAATATTGCTAACATCCCTGTTACTACTGCTGACAATGAGCGCTTTTTTTTCTGTTCTTAAAAGAGTAAAAACTACTCGAGAACAACAACTGGAGATGACCGCCAATGTAGCTTGATTGATGTTGATGGCCTCTGGAAATAGTACGGTCAAGTCTTTTGAACTCGAGGAGCTGGTAGATGACTTGGCTCATCTGAATGAAGCCTCGTCGTTACCCTATGTTCTAGATGGGCTACAAAGGTCAAACAAGTTACTATTACATTATCATATTTATGCTATTTTTAATGTATATGCTAGATTAAATTACCTGAATTACACTTTTTTTAATATGATGCAATTATAGATTTTGGGGGGAAGAATCCTTTGGTATTGATAAATGTTTTTCTTTCTTTTGTTTAAATTTTTTATTAATTAAATAATGTTGGATCTATCATTTATACTCATTACTGTGTAAGTAGTTGCTACATTTGTATATTAATGATGATGGTAATTAAAATGTACACACATTTACAGTATCTTTTTCCTTGGAATTAAATCATAACATTTGTTTGGGATGATTATACATAATTATATATATATATATATATATATATATATATATATATATATATATATATAGAGAGAGAGTGAGAGAGAGAGAGAGAGAGAGAGAGAGAGAGAGAGAGAGAGAGAGAGAGAGATTTTATTTAACTCAATACAACTATTATATGGATTAAAATGCTCCAAAATGGGCACACATTTCCCCAGCTGATAGGGCTCGCTTCGGTTACCTAAGTTCTAGACCTTTGTCCCCCTTTCCCCGAGGAAAACTTAAAATGACGCCACTGTGGTGAAACCGCCTGACTAGAAGAGGGCAGTGTGGTGACGTTCGGGTTGAGAACAAATTCTGCCCAGGGTTATGGTACGAGTCCCTCTAGTAACTCAAAATTCTTGCTCCCTACTCATATCGTTACCCTTGGTCTGGGGGGAAAGTTTCGACCTGCCACGGCCCGACTGGACTTTGCGCCTCAAAGGTCTTACATTTTGGGATGTCTGGCTATCTGAGTGGGTCTTAACCTGGGCGGGCTTCCAAAAATTTCCTGCACAATTCACACGCTAACCGGCTCGCAAAACCTGCATTTGGTGCAAATGGAGGCCGACCTCTATTTCGGGTGTCAAATTATTCCTGCTTAATTTTTGGTTGATCCGAACTTGTCGTTGGACTTTTCGGTCACCGAACTTGACGAAAATGTACGGACTGTGCGGATCGCTGGGGCCCCTTTAGCAGACAGGGCATTTTACCTATCGAGTGGTGTGAAAGATCGCGTCGTGGGCGTAAATTGTCTGCTCGGGGTAGACTGCATCCAATCCTGGGAGATCTTCGAAATAAAACGCAGGGAAGGGATGCCTTTTTCTCCTGTGAGCTTGGGCTCATCCCATATTGGAGTGGAATAACGTTCCAAGGCCCCTCAAAGGGAGAGCTTGCTACGCCCACCCCCCCGAGCGTTAGGCGTCACCCATACGAATACACTCACTCAGTCCTCAGGACAAAGATTTAGCCTGGGAGATGGGCGGTACCTCTTCGAAAGCGAGAGGGGCAGAGATCACGGGTGCCAGCCGTAGCCAGGCTAGGATAGGGAGAGTTTCAATGATTTCTAGGGTAAATGGATGTGAGACGCAGACGGAAGCAAACAGTCATTCCAAACCCCTTCATACTCAAACTCAGGCGGACGTCAGCCAGGGCAAGCCCCAACTCTCCACCGTGGTGGTAACCTCCCTAGGTAAATAGTGTCCACTTTAACAAGAATCCAGACGGAGATTCAAACAGCCGACCCAGAGATTGCCGGGCAAGCACGCTAACCACTATAGTACTGATTTAGACGTAGAGCTTGAACATGTGTTTACCTTCGAATCTCTGGGCATTAAAGACGTTGATACGGGGTCCCTGGATACGATTAAAATCTCCCAATTTCATAATTCCATAGAAAAGAGGGATGAGGAGTATCATGTAGGACTCCCGTAGTAAGAGGAAATTTTGCTGGAGGTTCCTTTGAACTGTAAAGTAGCGTGCGTTGGGTATTTTAAACAAAGTTAGAGGTTCCTTGGGTCAAAAGTGGCTCACTAAAGCCTACAATGAAATTTCTAAGGGTCAATTGGAGGAAGGTATATTTGAGCCTATAAATGTGTCCATAGTGAATAATTAGCGCTATATTTGGTTCCCCCATAGACCTGTAATGAAAATCTGCTGTCCAAACCACCACTAAAATAAGGGTTATTCTTAACTGCAGCCTACGGGCTTTCGGCTCTACCTCTCTTAATGATGCCTTCTTTTCTGAGATAGACCTTTTCATGCCCCTTTTTACCATCTTGTGTCAATTCCGTTCGAATCAATTTGTCATTCCTTCGGACAAAAACCGCTTCTGTCTTCTTTGGGTGAAGAATAGTGAAATTGTTACCCATCGCTATTGTTCTCTCGTGACTTATTTCATCCTCTTTATACTTAATTACATTCTTAATTACCACCTCAGCTCCTATAATTTAAATCATTGTAGCAAAACGTTGAGTAATTCGTTTTATGTTGATAATTTGGTAGTGACGAACTCCGACCCTACCTTCATATATTAAATATATCTAGAATCAAACAAAATAATGTAACAAGGAGGCTTTGAATCGAGGTCATGGAACTCGAACCATCCTGGTTTCAAACAACTTTTCAAAGACGATAGTAGCTCGGAAACTCATGGCACCGGGACTGAACGCGTTCTCTCGTACCATTACGAATTATAAGCTGACCTTTTGTCAATCATCCCTCCCTCTTTTTACCTCGTCGCAAAATCTACAGGAAGCATACTCTCCTCAAGTTTCCACTTGGGAATCTATTTTCCTGACCATTAAGGGCCGACTACTGATGAATAAACTCTGGTCAAAAATTTTGATTCGGATTCTGAAGTAAGCGAAACGAGGGTGAGGCATGTGAGTCACTTCGTTCCGAATTGGTGAAGTTGAGGGATGTGAAAATTCTGCGGTTCTCTTTGGAAGACGATGGTAAAGCCTAAATAAAAGTATTTTGCGATGCTAGTAAGTCTTGTTATGGTTTGCTATCTATGCTTTGAATTCTAAAGAATCTCACATCATATTTTCAAAATCTAAAGTTTCCCCTATTTCCGCGAGAACGCTCCCTTCCTTGGAATTAATGGGCGTCGTTCTTGCCTTTAAGTCCCTCCCCTCTTCCTTGCATCTTACTCTTACTCTTTAAGATCTATTGAGATTTTGGTTGACGCTCAGATTGTATTGTCCTGGATTCTTCTCGACGACATAAATAAATTAAAACAAAAGTTGGTGTTTGTCAAAAACGACTACAAAATATCAAATTATCCAGAGAAAATTTACCTCTAAATATCACATCAACGTTTCTTTCAATTACGTTCCCACCCTTGACAACCCCGCAGACTTAATTACCCGTGGCCTCTCCCTTAAGCAATTTAATTGCAAATTAAATCTTTGGCTTCGTGGTCCTTTCTGGTTGAACTTGGAACAGGATAGTAGCCCAAGGTGGAATTGAAATGACTTAAGGAGTCCTCCAAATATTTTTTATATCTTCCCATGTAACAATTAAGAGTGATGGCGTGGCCCTCTTACCCCATCAAAATTGCTCCGATTTAAATAAACCTACCCGAATTAGTAGCCTTTTTCTAAAATATATTTTCCAATTAAGGAAAAAAACTAACGTAGATATTCATTCTGCCACTCGCTTGTATTGGATTTCTGTCATGCAACTTCAATACTTCCCTAATGACAACCAAATTTTCGAAGACGCCCCTAATCAAAATATAACCACAATTACTGCCCTAGTTAAAGACTTGGACTTATTTTTAGATCAACATGGTTCAAACAGAATTAAGGGGAGAAATGCTACTTCCAACTATTACGATTATGACGTCATTAATCGTATTTTATTGCGAAAGAACCATCATTTAACTCTCCTAATATTGCGCGATTGTTATGCGAAATGCAAACACTTAGGGATCTGCTCAACTCTTATTATGCTAGGAAGTAAGGTATTTGGGGTACCCTCTCCCCTTCAAACCATTAAAAGGATCCTGAGTGAATGCATTAGGTTCAAAAAGGTTAACTTCTTCGCCTTTTCCTACCCTAAAATGACTAATTTCTCAAGGCTCAAATGAATTTTGTCAAACCCTTTAGACACACAGGATTGGACTTCACCGGCCACCAGTTCGTTAAGCAAAATTATCTAACCATTAAAATGCACCTATTAATTTTCATTTGCCTCAACGTACGCCCAGTGCACATCGAATTGCTACCCTCCATGTCTACATCTTAATTTATCAAAGCCTTTCAACGTTTCTCAAACCTCCATGCAGTCCCAGATTTTATATATAGCGATAATGCCCAAACTTTCGAATTAAGGGGTAATCTTTTGTCCGATGCTTTGCTCTCTAATGAGTTTGAAAATCACATGTTAGCCAACAACATCAAACACTTCACGATCCCAACTTTTAGAGCCTGGATCGGAAGCACGTGGGAGCGTATGATTAGAGTGGTAATATCGTGCCTCTACAAGACAATAATAGGACGATCCAAGTTGGATCGTCCTATTATTGTCTTGTAGAGGCACGATATTACCACTCTAATCATACGCTCCCACGTTGGAACGAGAAAGACCTCATACCTCTGTCGCCTAGTTCCCTTCTCAAGTTTCACTGTAACACTAAACTCTCTTTCAAACTCTCTGAACAGGTTTACATTCTGTGTGTCCCAGTAACTAACCCTCACTAGGAATTAAACAAGTCCCCTTCGCACCTTACAAAAATGTTCGAAGCTTTCCAGGAAATGTGGTATTCCTTATATCTAATAAGATTGCGAGAGAACAGCCAAGACCTTTTTCATAATTCCTGAGTTAATCACGTGAAATTGGGAGACGTAGTTTTAATTTTCAGCTTATCCAAGGCCCGACCTTTCTGGCAGATGGGTCGCATCCTCAAACTGATCCCGGGTGAAAACAACAGGGTACGAATCGTTACCCTAAGAAGAGGAAATGGTTAGGTTTTATGGTACCCCATAAAATTGCTTTACCCACTCGAACTCTCTAATAACCATTCTAGAATGACAGGTGCAAACCTGCACCCAGCGGTCTTGAAGGTAAAGAAAAGGCCACCACAAAAGGGAAATTAAAGATAAGGGATTCCACCCCAAAGCAACTTGGTTGCTTAAATTACCACCCCTCCCCGACCTCAAAAGCAAGCTGCCCTGCGAGCAAAGTGTAAAATTAAGGAAATTCAAGACTAAGAGAACGTTCTTGAAATCAAATGCGCACTCCCCTTTCATAAGCGCGCTTGCCTATCATATGCCTGCTCCCATTTCAAATGCACGATCGTCTTTCAAATGCGCATTTTCCTTTTAAATGCGCACGCCCCTTTCAACTACACGTCCCCCATCGAATATACTTCAATGCTCATGAGTTTTAATAAATTTATAAATTTCGAAAACTTTGACAGCTTCAAAGTTTTATTCTGTGTGTGGGAAAGCTGTAAGAAAAGTGGGCCATTTGGACCTTGCCGCGCTCTCTGCGCTCCTAAATGTGCTAGCATAGTCGCACCACATCCCCCTTTTAGTGGTGTGATCGCCCCAAACTCCCTAGGACGTGAGGGAATGAAGTTTCCCTTCCCCTACCCTGAGTTCTGTCTCGAGAACGAGAATGAATCGTCACAACTCATCTTGAACTTGATGGAAGAACACCTCTTCTTCAAACTTCCCCTACAGGTTCCGTTTCTATCCCTTTAAAGTAGAGTCCTGTCTTTCTTGATGGTAAGGTTCAAATGCCGAAGCTACTCAATATGTGCACAATTTCATATTTCCGGGAGAACGGAGCCTGTCCTCCAAATTTCCCTTATATCAACTCCTCCCCATTTGATTTATTTTTTTAAACTTCGAACTGTGAACTAACGAGGGTTCTTAGAGCTGACCACGCTTAGTGAATCTTCTTTGAAAGGAACACTCGTATCTTTTCAAAACCACATTCTCTTTTATTGGTTACCATTTTTCCTGGCCTTTAGCCACCCCTTTTTGTATAATAACCTAATACGTTGGTTCCCGCCTTTCACGCTTAGCATTGAGATTAACACACATTCTAGATGAGTTCCCTTAAGTAACCTCATGGAACACATTCTAGATGATTTCCCGTAATCAATCTCACGCAAAATATTCTAGATGGGTTCCCTTAATCAATCTTACGCAGCACATTCTTGCTTGGTTCCACCTATGACCCACCTATTTCACGCTTAGCATTGAGATTAACACACATTCTAGATGAGTTCCCTTAAGTAACCTCATGGAACACATTCTAGATGATTTCCCGTAATCAATCTCACGCAAAATATTCTAGATGGGTTCCCTTAATCAATCTTACGCAGCACATTCTTGCTTGGTTCCACCTATGACCCACCGAAGGTTGGAAAGAAATGAAAACATCAAACTATTTTTAATATTGTAATCTTAATTTTTTAGTATAAAAAACCTAATCTATTTCTTGACCACAAAAGATTAAACAAATAAAAAAAAAATTACTATAAAACTTAAGTAATAAATTCTGTCTCAATTATATGTGCCAACGACAAGCAAGTTGGAACGACTGAATTAAATCGGATAATATCTAATTTTATGACACTTCTTATACCTGTCGGTTTCAAAGTTTCCATTGTGCAAAATTATAAAAAAACACAAATGGATACTCATTCTCCCAAAAAGTATTCTTAGATCTCACGCCCTCGCCCCACCAAAGATTTCCCTGCTCCCACCAGCAGGGCACAGCCTCAACGTTTGGAATCACTGCTCTACAGTCACACTATATTCGCTTAATATATAACTAACCTAACAAAGTGACATAGAATTTCAGCGTTCTAAAGGATTAACAAACACCACCTTAGGAGAAAAACGGGGTCGATAATTAAATTATGTAAGCATTTCACCCATACCTCCATCAACTACTCAGATCAACTTGCCACCCGATAGTATCTCCAAAACAACTGGATTGGCCATTTAGGGTCATTATTAACCTTTTTTTCACCATTTCTGTCTTTCCACTTGTATCTATATATTTCTCCCTCACCTCTCATTTTTCCTTAAGCTAAATTCCTTCCGTACTGACACAAGTTTATTTTACTTTTTAAACAAAAAATACGTAGGATTTATCCGGCTTCGTACCAGGTTCGATTCCAAACGACGGTAGAATGTCGAAATAGGCGGTGGCCGATTCTGATCAATACACACAGGCAGCTTCATCCACATACGTCATTTCGCATACAACTAGTCACAAGATCTGGCAAGGGAACCAACACAATTAGTTTCTTTATTTAGCTTTACAAAATAACAGATCGAGACTCAAAGCGAGACAGATTGACGGTATTATCACCTTAAGTGTTACCTCCATTGTCCCATTCTCTGTAGATTTTAAAGCGATTGTGGTTTGTGAATGTGAGGGAATGCCCTCGAAGGACCAACGTGAGAGGAAACCTCTCGGAATACCCCTTACAGCCCCTTCGCTCAAACCGCGTGCTCCTTAGCGTGGAAGTTTAGAATCTTCGAGAAGGAGGCAGTCCCGCGTTGAGTCACCCGACCCAGCTGTATTTGCTTTCGGACGCTCCTCGCCTTCCCCCTAAACCCCCAATAACGCCGAGAGCAGTCGTACTATCCCTACTTCATGTTTCCCGGGCATGTATATTCCCCAACGAGGGCAGCCATACTAACCCTACTCCTATATCATTAGGCAAATTTTGCTGTCCGATCTGACTCGTTATCTCGAAGTAAGTTTACATAGGCTGACGTCGAGAATCCTCTAACCATGCCTTTAGTCAGGCGCTGGGGCTATCTATCGGACCAACCACCCTGCGATTTAACCCGGAGTCTGCCATTCCTCAAATAGATTGAGAGTCCGCCAGTCCATCCGTTCAAACCGATTGTCTGTTTCCCCGCGAAGACTGAAACCCCTGTTCGAGTCGTACCTTGTCGTAAGATTTCACCAGAAGATCTCCTTTCGTGAAGCTGTGGCCCCTTTTCAGAGGAAAGCTATCGAGCCCCCTTCGTCTCGGAGAATTGTGCGGCCCCCCTCATCTCGGACCACCTTCAAGATTCCCGTTCCTTCGAGTCTGAGACTCCCTGCCGATCCGCAGAATCGTCTCGATTTGAGATTACATCTGTCTGGAACAGAGAAAATCTCATTCTTCAACATGAAGTAATCAAAACTCTATCTACTACTCAACTTCTTTAGGACCCCCGAAGTATCTTCTCCAAAACCTGTGCCGTTGGTCTTTCCCCGCCCTTAGATCACCACCACGCTTCCAAGTAGAGCGATCTTGCGTTGCAATCCCCTGATTACACCCCGTCAATCGTCACCCGCATCCACTTTTGGATTGACTCCCCGCTCAATCATAATTAATATCTCTTGTTCGAGTTAACGTTAATTTTGATCCTCCCGCTTAACTCTGTTATATTATAAATTGTCACAATTAACTATCTTTATCAAGTAATTTGTTCCCTCTTTTTGTATATATATATATTGCCCAATTTACAATATATATATTAAAATTATATCTTAGGGTCTTGTTCTTTATATATCCTTTGAACTGCAACTTGGCAAGCCATTAGATAAATCTCGGTCAACCGTAAATCGCACTCACAGGCGACCTCGGGTCGGCTATCTGTCCCTTCTTGTGTATGCGCCCTTGCGCCAAGCAAGTCTTCACAGGCATACCTCGACATATATATATATATATATATATATATATATATATATATATATATATATATATATATATATATATATATATATATAATATATATATATATATATATATATATATATATATATATATATATATATATATATATCATTATCCTTATATTAATGTCTGGTGTCAGGTGTGAGATTATTTTGTATTGAAGGACTCATTTACATTTCAAGTTTTCTCCCCAGTTAAGTTGTTCAGTAAACAGGTGGCTAAGTTCGTTCAAGGATATCTAAAGATAGTGGAACAAATTCTTAATTTTTTTTGCCTTTGATTGATCATTTTTTTTGTGGTGACCTGTTTTTGTCAAGTTTATTTTTGTGTGCGTGTTTTTTTTGGAGACGATCTCCCCTAAACCCGCCTACTAATCCTTGTGCAGGATTAAAAGGTCTATAATTACTGGTCGTATAGGGATCAATTTTTGAATTCTTAATTATTTTCATTTCTTTGTTGATTGCATACAATCATTGTGTAATTAAAGTGTCCGTTAAGATTTTGATACGATCGTAAGAGGCCCATAATCTTTTTTTGTGACTTCCTTGGACCCGCAGAGCGGCCAGACGCGCATTTACACCAGTAAGATTTTGTCATCTGAACGTTTCCGACAGCAAAGTGAGATCCTTGGGTTGTGAGAAATCATTTGGAAACCCTTTTCGTTAGCTCAAGGAATGAATCTCTCCCAAACCCCATCAGTAAAGTTGCCAACGTTTAAGGACCGCGAGGATTCCAGCGCCTAAATAACTCACTTTGAGAACATTTTCGGAGTGAAAATCTGGGACAGTAAAGCCGATGTAGTCACTCGACTACTCCCCCTCCTTAATACTCACCTTCGAGAAATTTTTATTTTGTTCCCCACCGAAGCCACTCGACCCTAAAGTCGGAATTATTATCGGCCGTTTATATGAATCCTGATTTCTACAGGCCAAAGTTCCGCCAGGCGAGGATAATTCCTGTCCGGAGCTACCGCCAATTTGGATTCATCCTTCAGAGGACTTTTCAATTCTGGTTGGACCCAGCCCAAGTCGATTTCTACTACGAGCCCCTATTTGATTTCATGTTACTGGATCACTTTATGGCTGCACTACTCTCCGAAATCCGCGCATTCGTGAAGGATAGAGGCGTGTCTTCTTTCAAGAAATGTATAGTAGAGGCGGATGTGCACGCATCAAGCCACCACCCATATCTGAAAGGCCCCAAGAAGCCTCACCCCCATCCCCCAAAAGTAAAGGTAGCATCTCCAAGTTTCTCCGAAGAACTAGCCCCCTTTATGCCAAAGTACCATCCCCCGCCAGAATCGAGGGATATTAAGCCCCTCAAAAATAATCCACCAGCGTCGGATTACCCTCGAAGGTCCATAGTATGATTTCCTGCGGTTTTTCCGGCCATGTAAGGACCCACTGTCCCCGAAACACACAATTCCGTTCTGCTCCCAATCAGCAAATCTACCAAATAATTGCTTCTTTCTCTCTCTCTCTCTCTCTCTCTCTCTCTCATCCACCCGCTCACCCTGAAACGCCAACAACTTCCCCAACAAGCAGTCCACTGGGACAGCCAGTTAATTTCATGTTTAATAAAAGCCCCCCTGGTAGGTTTGAGTTCAAAAATGGAACTGTTAATGGTTGCAGGGTGTCAACCTTCGTAAGAGACAACAGCTGTACTTACTTCGTCGTCTCAGAAAAGTTTCTCCCTCCAGTGAGCCCCGACCAGGATAAATTCACAGTGGTCAATGACTACTTGGAAGGAGCAAAACGACTCTCCGTGGTCCACTGCTATCTCGAATATAAGTACTTTAATGGTTGGGCCGAAATGATAGCAGCCTTCATTGATTTCTGCGCCGTATTAGTCGGCCAGATCTCGCAGCTCTCCTAAAAACCCCATCGCACAGCCAGTCATCACGAGGGCCTGGCGCTAAAGGATACCGCTCCCCGGGTGCTATTAGAATCCCCTTATGTCCCAGAATTTGCAGCTTTTCAAAATAAAACTTTTTCAAACGCTTAGAAGAAATACCCCACCCTCCAGTCCTTTTGGGAAAAAGCGAGAAATGACGAACGAGGATCTGCCCGTGGTCAAAGGGAAGTCGCCTACCTCATAAGCGACGGACTCCTTTTTCGCTCCAGTTCGGCTTAGGTTAAAACCCCAACTCGCTCGTTGTGTATCCCCCGTTTACATGTTCCCCAAGTCCTCCGAGTGGCTCACGATGGATTACTGGCTGGTCATTTGGGTCACAATTGAACAGCTCAGAGAATCTTCCTTTATTTCTTTTGTCCCGGTGTTGCCAAAGAAATTACTGAGTTTTGCAGGTCGTCTGACATTTGTCAAAAGACTACAGTAAAAGGACGAATACCACTTGCCCCCTTCCAGAAGACCCCAATTGTCTCGGAATCCTCACTCTTGTTGATTAATTCCCCGAAGCAGTCCTCCTTAAAAAGATAGATAGCGTGACAGGTGCGGAGGTCCTAAAATCTATCTCTTTCCGCGTCGGCATCCCGAAGGAGATCTTGTCAGACAGAGGTAGAGAGTTCACCTCTGAACTAATGGAATAGGTCGGCAAGCTCCTTATGACCAAACCGCTGTTCACCTCCCCTTTTCGCCCTGCCGCTAACGGCGTCTGTGAAAAGTTCAATGGTACTCTGAAGAGCATTTTGAAAAAGTTATGCCATGCTGTGCCCCGAGAGTGGCATCGATACCTGCCGGTTGCCCTGTTTGCCTCCAGATAAATCCTTCAGAGGACTTTAGGATTTGCGCTCTTCGAGCTTTTATATGGCCGAAACGTTCGAGGCCCGATGAGCATATTGAATGAACTATTTTCTTATCCCCGCCTGGATGAGAAGACCAAATCCTGGTATTATTACGTGTTAGACCTTAGACCGCTTGCAAGAATGCACCGATATAGCTTACAAAAATACGGACCTAAACTCGGAAAAGTATAGCACCCATTTTGGATGTTAGGTCAAAGGAAAGGCGATTAAAGCCCGGTGACGAAGTGATACTCATCCTATCCACGGAGACAAATAATCTTTTGTCCCAATGGAAAGGCTCCTTCCCAGTCCTAGAACCACGTAGGCCTGCAGATTACGTAATACAGACCCCTCATTGAACAAATTGTTTCATGTAAATATGCTTGAGCGGTATCACCGCCGCGCCTGCATTAATAATATAATTTTCCTTGACAAAGATGCAGTAATGGAAGCCTCTTATCCATGTGAGCCTCTAAAATTAATTCAAACCTTATAGGTTGAGTCTGATACAAACTACTTTCTCTCTTCGCTCCCCAGTTCTCGTAAAAATTCCACCTCGGAACTTGATTTAAATCCCCAGCTGGAACCCCCTCAAAAGACGCAATTGGCTCTTTTGCTGACTGAATTTCCCGATGTAATTTTCGAGAAACCTGGTTGCTCTTTATATTTTGAGCATGATATAGCCCTAACCACCCAAAAGCCTATTTGATCCAAACTATAACCATTGCCTGTTCACCTGCGTCCTACTTTTAAAGCCGAATTAGAAAACTTGCTAAAATTAGGGATCATTGAACCTTCAACGTCGGATTATTGCTCCCCCATTGTTATGGTATGAAAGCCAGATCAGTCTTTTCGCATGTGCGGAGACTTTAGAAAGCTGAACGCCGTAACAGTTTTAGACGCTGAGCCTACATCTTTGATAGACCACAGCCTACATATATTTAAAGAGGTTAAATTTTTTTAAGAGATATACTTGTGTACTGCTTACTATCAAATCTCCCTTAAATATAGTACCCGGAAATACACCGCATTTCCCACAGAAAAAGGCATAATGCAGTTTAGGCATCTTCCTTTTGGTTTGGTTACTGCCTGTGGTAACTATAATTACATGATGCGCCGGATACTGGATGGAATGAGTAACATTTCATTTTACTTTGATAACGTTTACGTGGCCAGCGGCACATGGGATTAGCATCTAACCTCCATACGCTGCCTCCTCAATATAGGCCCTAACAATGGTCATTTTGCCTACCGCACTATTAAATTCCTTGGTTTCTACATTGATGAAAATCAAATAGCGAATCAAAAGGAAAAAGTGAAGGTCATCGCCGACATGCCTATTCAGCGTACTAAAAGGCAATTACGCTCTTTTCTCGGATCGACATCCTTTTAAAGGCGCTTTGTCCCAAATTTCGCCGCTTTAGCGTCACCCCTTAGCTCCCTACTACAGAAACGTTACCCGGAGCCCCCTCTCATAAAACCCCAAAGCGACCGCCCAATTCCATCAGCTGAAGGAAAAACTAACCTCAGCAAAACATGAAGTTAACACTACCAGCAATAAACAGCTATAAGGTGAGTAAACAATTGTGCGTTGCAGGTAAATTAGAACAGCTTAACAATACACCCCACGAAATAATACTCCCATTAAGTGTGGCCTAATTTTATAACCAAATTTTTCAAAAGTTTAATATAACAACATAACATAATTTCACGGATTACAAAAGCCATAAGGGCCTATCAAAGGTATCTGCATCTGTCAAAACCCACTCACAAAATGCATCCATATAATTGTGCCAGATCATACATATACAATTAGAACCATCCACGAGAATGTGTCAAATCCAAATCAATCATAATCTTCAAAAATAAAAAAAACTGCATCCATACGAATGAGTCTAGAATACCCTCCCTCCCCCCAAGTTAACCCTCCCTCCCTATATAATCATCTAATCTGCGTTTGAAAACATTCCAATTTGAACTGTTACTGTCTCAGATGACAAACTATTTAGTAATATACCACTCTATTAATGAAAAAATATTTTATAACATCCAACCTGCAACTCTGTTTTTTAATTTGTAAATGATGAGCCTAAGTCTTATTACTACCTTACAACTCAAATAACTTCATAAAATCCAACTTATCCATCCTAGAACAGATTTTAAAAAGCTAAATCAAATCTCCCCTCACACATCTTTTGAATGAAAACATATTTAATACCGTCTGTCTATCTTCATATTCAAGTTGCTTCAGGGAAGGTATTTTTGTTGCCCTTTTTTGTACTGACTTTAGCAGGTTGATGTCATGTGTAAAATGTGGTGACCATGCTTGTATACAGTACTCTAAATGTGCCTTAACATGTGATTTGTAGAGTTTAAGGATTACCTCTTTACTCTTGTAGCTAACATTCCTCTTAATGTACCCCTGCACCCTACTTGCTCTATTATGTGCCTCAATACACTGCTTTGAAAACTTCAGTGACCTACCTACTAATACACTTAAGTATTTCTCATCCTCAACTTAATTCAGCCAATGCTCATCCATTTCATAGTTAAATTCCTTATTATCCCTTCCCATGTTGATAACTTTGCATTTTTTAAGATTAAAAGTCATCTGCGACTTCTGACCCCAAACTAATAACTTATTTAAGTCACTCTTCCGTTAAAGCTACCATCAACTTCTTCGACTACAGCTGCCAATTTAGTGTCATCAGCAATAATTGATACTTTGCAATTTACAGCCTCCCCAAGATCATTTATATAAACTATGAATAATAAAGGGCCTAGGTCGGATCCCAGATAGGCCACTGATAACATCCCTCTAATGTGACCTCACCCCATTCAGCACAACTCTCTGTTTCTTGTCTTTCAGCCATTCAGTTATCTAATTCAAAACTTTACCACATATACCATGCATTTTTAATTTATGAACTAGTCTCTTATGTGGAACCTTAACAAAAGCTTTGCTAAAGTTGAAGTAAATTACATCAACATTCTCTCCTTTATCAAATTGTTCAGTAACATAAGCCATAAAATCCGGTGAATTTGTTAAACACGATCTACTTCTTCTAAATCCATGTGAGCATCATTTATTAACCTACTATTCTCTAGCTGGTCAGAAATCCCCTTCTTATCTATCTTCTCAAGAAGTTTACAAACTATAGAAGTTAAGCTTACCGTCCTTAAGTTATTCGGGTCCTCTTTACTTCCCTTTTCAAAAATTGGAACTACATTCGCTAATTTCGAATCATTAGGAATTTATCTAGTGATCTAGTATACATCTTCCCAAGAGCTACTGCAATACTATCTACACCTTCTTTAATTAACCTAGAATGAATGTTGTCTGGGCCAGATGATTTACTAGGATCTAGCGATCTAGTATATATCTTCTTAAGAGCTACTGCAATACTATCTACACCTTCTTTAAATAGCCTAGAAGGAATGTTGTCTGGGCCAGATGACTTACTAGGATTTAACTTCAATATAAGCCCTTCAATTAGTTCCCTGTTGACATTAATGGTATTCAACACTACTTTCCTTGGCCTAGAATTAACATCAATTAATCTATGTAGATTCTCTTATGTAAATACTGAAGAAAAATGATCATTAAGAAACTCTAATATTTCCTCATCAGATTCTTTCAAAATAGCTTGATATCTAATAGGCCTTATTTCATCACTGTTAGATTTGTTATTAATTCTATAATAGCTAAAGAATTTTCTTGGACTTTTATTATTATTTTGAGCTAAATTAATTTTTTCTACCCTTTTGCTTTTATTAATTATCTTATTTAGCTAATTTCTGGCGACCTATAATGATTTAAAATTTCAGAAGTACTTTCTCTCTGCAATCTCTGGTATGCCCTTTTCTTCTCAGAAATTTCCCTAGCTATCTCCTGATTCCACTACAATGGTTTCGTACTTTTTTTCCTAATAACCTTCATTGGAATATACTGCTCCTGGACTATGTTTAATATAATCTTAAAAGTGTCTCACATGTCATAAGTATTCTTGCCCCTGAATTATATATCCCACCTAATCTGATATAGCAAGTTGCGTAATTCATCGTAATCACCCCTATCAAAATTGCAGTTTGTTGATGTTCTACCTTTCACTATTCTCAAGTTAAGACGAACCATCTGATGATCACTATTTCCCAATGCTTCCCCGACAGTTAATTCCTGACCAAAGTTATCATCATTTGAAAGAACCAGATCTAATATATTGGCACCCCTTTTTGGTTTATTAACATATTGGATCAAAATATTATCCTCAAAGCATTCTATAAACTTATAACTTTCTCTGTTCCTTACTATCATATTTTCCCAGTCCACAGAATTTAAATTAAAGTCACCGAGAATAACTGTATCTACTTCACATCTTTCATTTATTTCCCTGATCATTAGCTCATCAATACAATCAATCTGTCCAGGTGGTCTGTAAAAGACTCCCAACTGTATTATCCTATTTTTAATGACCCTAATATCTATCCACAGTGACTCAATTTTTTGCTTTATAGAATTATTTAAATTTGAAGAAATGCTATTTCTGATATAAATAATCAACCCACCACCAGTCCTATCTCTCCTTTGACTAATAATGTACATATCATAACCCTGTGGTTCAAATTCACTGAGTTGTCATTAAATTTATTTTCA
Organism: Ceratothoa steindachneri; assembly: GCA_963969495.1. Classification (NCBI taxonomy): domain Eukaryota; kingdom Metazoa; phylum Arthropoda; class Malacostraca; order Isopoda; family Cymothoidae; genus Ceratothoa; species Ceratothoa steindachneri. The sequence goes on from OZ018325.1 coordinate 116,811,962, forward strand.
TTAACCCATAATTCTATTACACATATTATATCTATATCTTCATCAATAATATAAGTGAATAACTCTTCTCTCTTATTTCTAAGACTACGAGTATTGGTATAAAGACAACTCAGCCCTCCTATCTCTGAAGCACCTCTTTTTTATTATATACTTTCCACTCTACCTCCTCTGCATCTCTTTTCTTTCCCTGCCTCACCATGTTCTCTTATATTTCCATGACCACTATCACTAACTAGTTTCCCACCTGCAAAGATCCAACGAAATTATCTAACTCCTGCCACAACACGTTAACCACACCCCGGCTTAGATGGAGTCCATCCAATGCATGCAATGCCTTATTCCCATAAAACCCATTCCAAACATCTACAAACACTAATCCCGACTCCTCACACAGGTCATTCACATACTCAATCAGGCCAATTGCACAAGAAAACCATTCGATCCCCACATCTAATCTCGGAAGCACACCTGAAACAACGCCTTTCATTTAACTTTCAATCATCCTTTCAACTAACCTTTATTACCTCACTTGTAACTGACATGAACCCACCTTCTTTACATTTTTTACTGACACATGCGCAATCACAACTGCATCCCTCTCACACCCAGACACCAGCCTCTCATAACTCTCAGACACATCATTTACACCAGCAACCGGCAAACAAACTCTTACTCCCTTCCATTTCTCGCCCTAAACTTCTTATCTAAATATCTAATCTGAGAGTCTCCATCACAACCACCTCAGTCATACTCCTAGTGCCCCTAGGCCTATATTCACCCTCCCTCCTGTTCTCATTCAAGCTACCACTTATTTCACTTTCTGTCACAGTCACATCAGACAAATCACTTTCAACCTCTTCCTCTCTCAGGGCATCGAATTTGTTAGTCAACCTAACAGGTTCCATGTCCCTCTTACTCAAACACCTTACCTGTCCTAACCTATCCGGATAATATTCACTCACCATTCATCTTTACTTACATCAGTCACTTCTTTCTCTCTAGTCCCTAGTCTATTATTATATAATTATTAGTCCATCTTTATGCAACTTAATCACAGTTATTATCACGTCACTAATGCAATAACCTTGTTTCCTTGTGCCATATATATCATAGAAATAGGGCAGTATTGTGATTGGCTATTTGTCTTTTGCTCATCAAATCATGGCGGATTTTAAGGTTGGAAATATTTACTTGGGTTTCAGTTCACTTCAGGGAAAAGAGAATAGAGATCGCAGTATATATATATATATATATATATATATATATATATATATATATATATATATATATATATATATATATATATAAATATATTAGTGTAGATGGGTAGTAGTCTTTATTGAATGCTAATTTTGTTGAAGACCATGGTATATTTCGACTTAATGAATTTCCTTATTTTCTTTGACAACTTCCTATTCATCTGTCTTTTTTATTCCATCTTGTTAATGGTAGATCACTTGTCCTATATTCATTTATCTTTTAAATGAATGTGTCTAGTATTAACCAAATTAAATTTCTGAGCTTTCGATCTTATTCGATCATCTTCGGAGCCTCTTTATGTATTCTTTCTTCCTGTACCGATGAAATGTGTTGGAGTCAGAATCGGACTGAATGAAAAGAAAACAGTTTTTAGGGGATATTTATTCCCCCTGGCTTGAGCGCAACGTTAAAGATGACGAGCCAATCCGGTGAGTGGAATTTTAAAACAAATTTATTGTTCGATTCCAGCTCAACGCTTGACTATGGATGGTCGGCTTGTCTTCGTTTATTAAGATGGCTTCCAAAATGTTCAGTCTAGCTTTATTTTCATCTTTTCTTTTAATTACGGTGTTATCAACTAAAATATCTCTCATTAAGTTGATGTTGTGCGCGCTCTCCATATGATTTTTAGGCCCTCCGCTTTGCAGATGCATCGTTAAACGTCTCAAAAGGGTAGTAGTTTTCAAGCCAATATATTTTGAGTTATTATAGAGCTTGCAGTCTTTATTAGTGACTTTAGTTTCGTCGAGTTTTGGCAGCTGTTGTTTTTCATAAAGCGATTGTTGGCTTTTATCGTTTTATACTGTATATATATATATAAAATACATAGAGAGAGAAAGAGAGAGAAAGATTAGTGTAAATTGGTAGCAGACCTTCTTGTCTGCAGATATTGGAATATTTCCACTTTACTTATTATATTTTTTAGTTCATCTTGTTGTAGGTAAACAACTTCTCCTACGTTCATCTATTTTTTAATTGAAATGTGTTTGGTAAAAACCAAACTTGACTCAAATTGCTGAGCTTTCGATCTATGCGGTCATCTTCAGAGTGTCTTTCCTCCTTTATCGTTGAAGAATGGTGGAATCAGAATGAAAAGAATAAGTTACTTATAAGTATAGAGTTGACAGAATTGAGTAATTTACATATAAGTAAAAAATTTACATATAAGCAAAACAGATTAGATTAATAGTGGTGAATATACATACAAAAATAAGGGGAGCAGAGAAGGGAAAGTTGCGATCGAGAAGTAAGAAGAACGAAACTCCAGGAACTGTGGAGGTCATCGATCCTTTTTATTTTATGTACATACTCGTAGTTATTATATATATTTCAGAGTTATATAAACAAATTATCGTAGCGAGTTGTTACATATTATTTATTTTTTATACAGTATGTTATATTATATTTCTTATTTATACATTTTAAATTACTTTATCTCTTATTACTCATTTTCTTTCGCTTTCGATTAATACCGTTATTTTATTCTCTTTGTTACATTTCTTTATCTTTAAATTTGTATTATTTAATGCTACTTTAAATTATATCCTTTTGCTTATTCATTTTATTTTAATAGCTATATTTTATCCAATATTATTTTTATATAATTTAAGTTCATTTATTAGTCTTTTCATGTTTTAGATTAGTTTTTTATTTCTACCTTTTCCAATATTTCACAATTTTGACTTTTGTCTTATTCTATTTACATTATTTCACATTAGTACCAATATTTTATACACTTTATTATTTTTAAATACTTTACCTTCTTATTAGTCTATTCATTTTCTCGATTATTTTATTATTTCTAACTTATACTAGATTGATTACCCAATTTTATCTTTTGCCTTATACTATTAATATTATTTCACATTAGTAATTCACTTTCTTTTTAATTTTTCTCATCGTTTTATTCACTTATCATATTTTGCCTTTTCGTTTATTATTTACTTTCACTTTAATTTATTCCCATCGTTTTATTCACTTATCATATTTTCACTTTTCGTTTATTATTCACTTTTATGGGTCACTTATTTGGCTATCTGAGAGGTCTTTTGTACATTCTTAATTATCTTGAACACATTCAGGTACACTGTATGGATTTACGAGATCGGTATGTAAAATGTGCCTTCCTCCAGTAGTCCTGTTATTTCCTTTGGTGAGTAGGGTCCCTTGTGGGTCCCTCGTGGGTCCCTCGTGGGTCCATTTGAATTTGCCCATTCTTATTCCTTCTGTGAGTTGTTCGATGTTTCCTTTCAGCGGTCTGCTTACTGGTGAACCAAAGACCTTGAGGGACGCATCCTCTGCGTTAAAAAGGTAACCCATCTCCAGTATTTTCTTCTTTTCTGTGAGAGGAACTCCTGGGTACTTTAGGATTTCTCATTGTCGTGGTATAGAAAGGCCCGAATGATGGGCGTTCGTACGTATGGGTTGGTTACGTACTTCAAAACACCGTGGTTAAGTTTCCTCTCTAAGAGTGCTATATTTTTTATTATTATTATGATTATTATTATTACCTTAATCTTTGAGGGTTCCTAGTGCCTTGCTCAGCGTTTCGAGGATTGAATAAAAATGTTTATAAGAAAACTAGACCTTTCATTAAAAACATGAAACAAGATTGAAATTTAACACACAAACTACACAAAAATGAATTAAACAAATTTAAGTGAGGCTTACTAAATTACACAATAGAATTTGCAGTAATGGTTGACCCACAGCTCACTTAAATATTAAATGCAAACTGACCTTCCACAAAACAGATACCAGGGGTTTAAATACCTTTCGAGAATCCACGAGAATCGGGTTTGTGACTGACCTTGAACTCAATTGTTATGTCACCTCAAGAATGTTGTTTCCGGGCTGATGCGTGGATCGGCGGTTACAGATGTGTTTGCAAGGAAAGTTTCTTCTACCCTTCGGGTTACTCTCGGAATAATTTGCACTGGCGAGCGAGGAGCTAATGCGTGAATCATTTGACTCGGAGTAGTGCTTGAGGGAGTTCACTTTGGGGTATTCCTCAAGGTCGAGGACTATCTTTGTGCTTTGGGATACACAAGGATAGGGGGTTTCTCTGACGAGAGTTAGTTAAACTTGCTTCTTAAATCAAGTTAACTTAAAGTTCGGTGTAACCACCAGGAGCTGGCTCGAGGATGAGTTTTTTTATAAGTCCCTCTCGTTGGTTTGCCGGGCTCTTTTCCGGGCTTCGCTGTCTAGATCTATCTAACGATCTACCTCTTCCAGGCTTCTAAATTCAGTCTAACCCACCAGGAACTTGCTCCGGATGAGCTTCTTCTAAGTTCGGCCTCTTGCCGGTCTTCGTCTTTTTGATGACTCACGTAATCTACCTCGTTTTTCCAAAGTTATTTAATTTTATACTTCGCCACCCCATTGGAGGGCAGGGGAAGAAGGGACGGGGGTGCATGGACAGGCTGCACTAAGTATCCTCCTCTAACGGTTTTTATCAGGGCGTCTTTCAGCTAGCCCTCAGTGGGACCTTCTGGCTTTAGGCTCCTCTAATTTCGCATATGCGGTGAAATTGAATATCAACTCTTAGGAAAAATCTTGCTGTTTTAACTCATGTTAGGCTCACGAGTTGGACATGTGCTGATTAGTGCATTAGGTGGTCTTGGGTGGCCTTTCAGATTCTCTTTGAGATGAGGGGAGAGAGGGGAAGGTTAAGTGGTCGGGCTACGCCGTCTCCACTGCCAGGATGTTGTGGTTAAAGACCAGTGGCTCAATTGTGAGGGTGGGGTATCGATTCCCTTACACTCATCCTCGTCCTCTTCTTCTGTTGTATGGGTTTCTTTTACTTCGTATTCTTCGGTTTTCTTTTTCTTCTTCTTTCTCCTTCTTTCTTATTCGGGTACTTCTTTTGGTTTTCATTTTTTGCACCTTCTTCTTCTTCTGTCAATTCCTCCTTTTACTGTAATTTTCTTTTTTTCTTGCTGCTCGTCGGCGAATTGTATTTTGCATATTTTCTTGGAGGCAGGGTTCAGTGGGAACCATAGTTTCATTTTTGCACTATTCAATTGTAGGAGCTGATTTAAATCTTCCGCGAACATACCTGTGTGAGCCAGGTTTGCTAGGTGGGCAAACATTATCATAGCCATTATTTCGGTTCCTTCCTTTGGCATGACCAGTTTTGACGGGGTTTCCGTGTTCCTTGGTGTGGCTGCATCGATGTAAGACATTGACGTTGCCTCCTTTTCCTTTTTCTGTTTCTTTTTCTTTTCCTGAATCACCTTTTTTCGGATGGGGCATCTCATTGCCATGGCTTTGTGTTCACCACCGCCGTTGATGCGTTGGCCGATCCAGTTTAGTTCACCCTCGTAGGATGCGGACGGGGAACCGTTTGGTTTCCTGAAGGGCCGGCCCCATGGGGCCCGATGATTAGTTCTCCTTTTCTTCTTCTCGCCCTCGACTTTTCCTCGATTAAGAATAGTTGCTTCCTCTTGCGAGCGAAAAATAATTTGTCTGGCGGAAAACGTTCTCAGAACTCTACCTTAAAATTTCCTCGTTGGCCCCGAGCAGACATGATAAAAATTAGTCTCAAATGATCTGTTAATTCTATGAAAACAATGATGAAGTGAAATGAAAGGGAAAGTGGCAGAAAAGGTTTTAGATCCCCCTGCCCCGCCCCCCATCCCCCGACCAATCCCTTCCTGATGAGGGACCCGGTCGGAGGAGGGAGGCGAGGACCGGTTCCACCGTCGCCCTCCTCCATTGGGGCCTGAAGGCACTGGAGAAAAAGAGCTCCAGATAGGGGGAGAGAGGGAGGGAAAGTAGAAAAAAGTAAAGATAAGACACTGAAATAAAGTGAAATACTTGAAAGTTGACCAAGATGGTCTGTGGACTTGCTTAACGCGGGACCCGGACCCCGGTGTTTTTTATGTTTTCCTAGCTTTTAATTATTACTATTTGCTGTACCTGTCCCTGGTGTTAGTGTTTGTCTCGTCTTTGGATAGCGGTAAAGGAGGAAGATGATTGAAGTGGAAGGAAGTTGGAGGTTTGCAAATAGGCGCAAGTTGCGTGCAGCTCACGCTCATCTCTGTACTATAAACAAATTTTAGAGTTAAGTTCGAAAGTTTGTCTGTTTGTTTATTTCTGTGGTTGTTTTGTTAGTATGTTATGTGTGTATGAGATAAGCATTTAAGTTTCTATGATTTATGTAGCATAATTCTCGTATCTGTATCTGTTGTGTAAGTTCATGTTCCGTTGTTATTTATTTGTTTAGTTTTCTCTTCTTTATTTATGTCGCTCTTCCTTTTCGTTCATTTGCATTTTTTTGGTTAGTTTTGCCATTCCTTGTGGGTATTAAGTCCAATCCGGTGAGGTCTGTCATTATTCGTTAAATTTTTGTCACAATCGGGTTTCCTTATTTGGTTTACACGTAAATCTCCTCCTCTTCCCTTTGGTCCGCTTTGTTTTTAATACTAGGAAGCAGCATATGTTGTCTCCTTCCTGCTCCTCGTGCTATTTGATTGTTTAATTCCTCTCCTATTTCTTTTTGTGTTTTTTCTCTGTTTTTTGGCTCTTTTTTTAATTATTTTATTTAATGGTTTTATTTTCGCTTCGTTGTGTAAGTTTCTTTGTTTTTTCCTCTCTAATCGTCTTATTCTGTATACGTTGCATTCTTATTAGATTACTTCTTGAAACCGTATCCATGGTAATTGTCGGATATATCAAGGTAGGTTGTATCATGGCCTGATAGATCTTTTTATTATTTTTCATGTTTAGATTTCTTAATCTGTAGAGTAAAGTTAGCATGCCTTGTGCTTTGTTTATACCTAAGTATAATTTTAAATGTATCTTTATTCATTTTAATTTTCCATTTGCGTTCATACTCGTTTAGATTTTCTATTTCTGTTGCCTTTACTCTGGCTTGCATCTGTGGGTTCCGCTAAACACAGGGAGTTAATTGAGTGAAATTATCTGCGTATTGTACGAGTATGTTCACACAACTCTCGTTCCTTGATGGGAGAATGTCTGAGGTATACAATGAGTATAGCGAAGGACTTAAACACCCTCCCTGAGCGAGGCCCGAATTAAGCTTAAATCTTTCAGTTTGGTAATTCCTCGTGTCTATGTATGCATATCTTTTCATGACGTATTCGCATAAAAATTCTTTCCGGATAGTTGTTCATTTCCAGATTTATAATTTTGTGTTGTATGCCAGTTTCCTAGACTTTATCGAATGCCTTCGATACAATGTCGATACTGCATTTCTATCCTTCCACTTTGCTGATTTTTTCTGTAATTATGCTAAGGGCCAACTCCGTATTCCTGTTCTTTCTGAAACCGAATTGTTGATTGTTCCAGAGATTGTTTTCTGTGAGATATTAATTTAATCTTGTGCTCAGGATTTTTTCAAACATCTTCCCGCTGAAGTCGAGAAGGGATATAGTTCTGAATTTTTTGCCCTCTGAAGGTGGTTTTCCTGGCTTCGGTATGAATATCATTTTGGCTATCTTTAACTAATCGGGGAAGTATTCCGTGTTTATACGGGCGTAAAAAGAGTTCCTTATCTCCACGAGTATATTATCCGGTGCTTCTATATAATTTTTTCTGGTGAGGACCGATTTTCCAGAGGCCTTTTGTTTAAAATTGAAGCTAGTGTTATTTAATTCCTCGATTGTGATTTTGACGTTAAAACGTTTGTTCATAAGAACATAAGAACATGAGAAAAGAAGGAGACTGCAAAAGACCATTCATGGCCTACATTTGGCGGCTCCTCTTCTACGTAGTGATGTGGAAAAGTCCTCTCAATCCGTTCATTTAGTTCGTTAATTATTTGGTTTTCGGAGTCTATATCGTAGTTTTCGTTTTCCTCTTGTGGTTTCAATGCGTCCTATCTTTTTCCAAAATTCTTGGGTCATTAGCTCGTCGACAATATTTTGAATGGCTATGTCCCAGTATTCTCTTTGTTTGTCCGATATTGCAGTAAGTACTTCCCTTCTCTTCATTCTCAGATTACGGTATTTTTCTCTTGATATTCCATTTATTATGATGTTCTCCCTTATCGTTTTAATTTATTCATTCCTAGTCTCCATTTCGTCTGTCCATATAGTGTATTTAATTGTTTTGTGGTTGTTTCTTGGTATAGAGATTTCGTCGGCTGTTTGTATCTGCGTCCTTATTTTCTCTAAGTCATCGTCGAATTCCTCTAAAGTGGCTTCATTTAATCTATTCGGTTCGTAGTCACTCGATTCTTGTCTGTATTTTCCCCAGCCAGCTCTATGGTACGCCTTCCACTATTTTGCAGGTATTTGTAGTGGTAGCTGGTTTATGGTTAATAGCGTTGCTATATGGTCGCTGCTGAGAACATCAACAGGTTCCATATGGTAGTTAAAAGGTGAATTCTTTGCCGGGCATCACAGTAGTTGGTAGCCTGTAGCAATTGTTATATTAACAAGAGGAACAGCTTTGCCACTCCTCCTTACAGAAGGAGCTTGCGCTTCGCTGGCAGACTTACGGTCTGTGTCCTACGGCTTATTTTTTTTCTCCATCTAAATTTGCTCTAATAATAAATTTGAATAAAATTTTCTGAACTTCACGATTTGTAATTCTTTTAGTTTTAAAAAATCACAGAAATTCGATACATATATTTATTTCTTAAATTCACCATTTTATTTTTTTATATTATAAAGAAATTTTTAGAAATAACTTGTTAAAAAATTTAAATATACTTAGGTGACAACCGAACTAGAAGAAAAAATCTTATTCAAACCTTCAAAAAATCTCGTTCTTACCTCGATTGCGAGGTAAGATTCGATTAGTCCTTGTTTTGTCTTGTACTCTTATCCTATTTTATGGCTATTGCTGCTCCGTCTTGTTGTTCGTTTGTGTGATTAGTTGCTATTACGTTGTGGTTCCATATTTTTAGTTTGTGAGTCTCAAGGTTAATCCCGTGATCTGAAATTAGAATGATGTCGGGATCTATTTCTATAAAAATATTTCCATATGCCTTTTTTATCCTTCCACCATTCGTATTTATCTGTAGAATTCTTAATTTTCTATTATCCATCTTGTTTGTATGCTCTTAAGCGGTTCTTCTTTTTTTGAGGAGGGGGAGAGTGGAGGTGTACGTAAATTTATTTGTATCTTTTTGTGGTATCTCTGCCGTTCATCTCTGTCCTTGCTGAGGTCTGACTTTTATCCGTTTCACAATTTTCCGTTGGGATTTCCGGTCTTTGGTCGCATGGCGAGGTGTCCCTAGTCAATTTTGTTTTTTTGTTTTTGCGTGTGTTTTTTTTAATGTTTTTCTTATTACTCTCGTCAGTGCTGCTTTCAAATTCTGTTTCCTCGCTTTCTGTGTGTTCCTCCTGTTCAGATTCGCTTTCATTTTTTTGTGTTTCTTCCAAGAGTTTCTTTTTTGTGTCTCCTGAAATTTCTATGTTAAATATAGCCGATGAGTCATTATTAGCGGGAATTTCATTGGCTCTAGCTCGTTTTCCATGATCATGGAGTTCAACGTGGGGGCATATTTTCCGAGTTAAGGAATGGTTAAAATGTGTGAGGGGAGAATGCATGTCAGTGTTTTTACGTTCAGAGTTCCGTCAAGCGTCACCTGAGTGGTTTTTCCGTTATTTTTCGCTGCTGCTGTCGCAGCATATGAGGTGTTTCTTGCTTCTTTTCGTTGTGTTTCCATTTTTTTTCTCTATATTATTTCTTTTCGCTTTAGACATGTCATTACTATTGTTCTGTGGCTCCCTCCGCAATTATTATACTTTTTAATGGAGTTTTTGCAGCTCCTCCCAAAATGTGGGCCACCTCATTCTGAACATATTTCTCCTTCCTTTCTTGAGCAAATTGCGGTAATGTGGTCTTCCATTTTGTAGCATCTAAAACAGATTTGTATATTGTGATACTGGTCCCTTTGAATGTTACATTTGGGATTCTCATACTGTATGCGAGGATTCCCTTCTGTAGTGCCTTTATTGCAATCTTGGTTGACTCGCACTCTATTTTGAACACATGTGTGTGTTCCTTAATTTTGATTATGTAGTGTATCTTCATCCAGGGTTGTTGTCCCATTATTTCGTGATTTATTTCATCTTGGGAGTGTTCCCCCACCCATGATTCTACCTTCCAGCATACAATGCTTAGGGTGGCAATAAGCTCGGGTGGTACTTAATGTCGAAGTATGGCCAAGTGTAGGGAAATATGCGCACACAGCCTCTAAGGTAGGCCAAGCAAGGGGACAACTGTTATTGTTCTAAGAGTGCGATTTGAATAGATAGCGGCAGCTGCGTGACCAAGGAATATACCAAACACAATGACAAAAATAGATTTTAATACTCACTAAATAAAAGGCACAACGATAAATATGGATATATATATATATATATATATATATATATATATATATATATATATATATATATATATATATATATGGATACAGGAAAAGAGGGGAATTAGGTTTCGAATACTAATTAGATAACTTGGGTTATGGAATGGTCATAATGGGAGATTTAGGGCAGTGAGTGATTTAGTTCCTTTGAACCTCGAGAGTAAGGTGGGGCAAACTTGGCGGAGGTCTTGGCGACTCTGATTACTCACGAGTGGTAGCCACAAACCTGCAGCGGTTAGGGCTACTTTCTCGAGCTTGTGTTTTGCGAGATGCAGGCTTCTTTTCCTCAGAAGGTCACCGAACGAACTTCGAAGGGATGGGGGGGAGGGAGATGACTTCTCCACACTTGATTTGAGCAAGCTAACGAGCCTCTTGCCATTAAGAGGTCATCAGAACAACTTTGGAGGACGGCTTCTCCAATCCTTGATCCAAAGGTGGATGAGAAAGGGTGACGTTGCCTCACGAGACTCTTCTCCCTGACCCGAAAATGCGTGTGTGATGCCCAGCTTTTCCATGGCTTGCAACCGTGACTGAACTTCTCAGAAGAGAGCTTCATTGAATTGAACTCCGTATGGGGCAGTCTCGTCAAACCAAATCTGTCTGTAATCCTGGAGCGGGCGCATATATACCCAGGGTTCTCCAAAACAGGAATAGAGATTGAGACCTTCTCTAACCTTCGTTATCGGCCGTGACAACCCGAGCATCTCCTTGTGGTGAAGTGTCAAAGGCAGGGATCAGTGGGCCAGACAGGCGACCACGACGAATCCTACAAAGTAATCTCTTGACCCGAGGGGCGGGGGCGGAGGTGAGGAGATTAAGACGGCCGGGAGGTAGCCACAATTTCAGCTTCATGCCTCGGTGTGACATTCGCAGAGACCTGCCGGCGAGTCCAAAAAGGGTGAGGGCGGAAGGGGAAAGGAAGTAATGGCTTGATTTCTCTTCCGAAGTAATATCTTAGGAGGTAGGGAAATAATATTATTCTAGGGGATACCTCTACACTTTAGCTTCTAAGTCAATTTCCCTTAAAGTGATGGTTCTTGCTGATGAAGGTAGCAGTTAAATTTTTCATGCCCTTCTCCCCAAGAGAGGGAGGTGCTCTGGAAAATAAGGTAGTAGATTATTTACCCCACTCCACCCGTGGGAGAAGCCCCCTATCTGTTCCTAATACTATCTTGCCTGCCTGTTCTGGAGCGCACACTCCTTGACCACTCTACCTAATTAGCCCTAGCCCTATAAGCGGTCTTGTAGTCAGATTCGGGCTCGTCACAGATAACCGGGCTCATTTTCTGGCCCTTTGACGGAGTCTCCTTTGGGAGTTCACTACACCATAGTACTGACTGCCTCTGAGACCTTGCTGGTGGTTAGGTTATACTGTGCTAGATACAAATAAAGTAGGAGAGTTTTAGAAATAAAAAAATGTATAGTATAACAGGAAAATTTATGGATATCACTGTTTTGGGGTGAATCCCCGCGAATTAGAAACAGAAGGTGTCCACAATCAATCCGATTTGCTCATTTATTTCTTCTTTCTTCTCTCTGGTATATACGTAAACCTATATAGAAAATGCTCTCTTCGCAAAGTTATTTCAAGTCAAAAGATTGATGTAACTTAGCAGTGCGTAGATCGCTGTGAGTTGTCAGATGAACTGAGCCGTCAAAAACTTTGTACTACGTCTTACCTCTTGAAAAAGTTATAAGTTAAAAGTATATAGTTAGAGTAGAGTGGATAGTAGGTGCTAAGGTAAAGTGGTGAAAAGGAATGAGTATGGAATATTGTTGTTTGCTGGGTGATCAGCCATCTCTTGTTCGTTCTTTATTATCGTTTTTGTTATTTGAGTTTAGTGTGTAGTTGTTGTTGTTGATTTTGTTTTTTTAGGGATCAATCTTCTACGTGGACATCGGTACGGGATTGACTCCGACTATTGGTTTCCTTTGGAGTTTGACGTTGTTAGGCTTATATAGTTGATTGAGAGGTATTTTTGGATACAATAATAGCGATCTGCATAATGCATTATAAATTTTAATTTTGTTTTTTGCGTTCAAACTTCTGGGTTGGAACAATTTTGTGAGATTGTTTTATGCTTGGTTTATTCTTTCATTGATATGTTTTTTTTATATCCGTTAGAAGTTATTTTTAGCCGAAAGAACCTTGCCCTCTTGTTTGTATCTATATCTCTTTTCTTCGATAAGTACTCGCGATGATTTGCGTCTTCCCACTGGTACGATTATAAACTTGTCTGGATTAGTTCTGATTTTCCATTTCTTTTCATAGTTGTTGATATTTGCGATATTTGCTGCAGTTATTATAGCCATCGTGTGTGGATGCCTATTAGGACTATTGGCGATTATCGAGATATCATCTGCGAAATGTATGTATATAGTAATTTCAAAAATAGGCTTTTGTGAATCGTTTGTGTATATGCTATATAGAAACGGACTAAGGCATCCCTTGGGGTACTCCCTGATATATCTCAAGTTCGGGTCCCCAGTGGTCTTTTATTTCGATCTGTGCTCTTCGATCCGTTACGTAATCGCACAAACATTTGGTTATAATTCTGGGAAGTCCTAACCTTTTAATCTTATATTTAACTCCAATTCGACATACCTTGTCAAATGCTTTCTGAACGTCTCTTAGGACAAGGTCTGTGTATCTCTTTTCGTATTTAGCCTTTGCAATCGCTTCGACAAATATTGCCAGTGCTGTTTCGGTTACTCTTCTTGTTCTAAAACTCGTGTTGGTGCTGTGGGATTAAATTGTTATCCTTGAGATGTTATCCTCGAGCCTCTTTCCAATCATTTTCTCTAAGAGTTTAGCCATGGATTCGAGTAAAGTTATGGGTTGGAAGTTTCTGGGTTGATTGGGGGTTTACCTGGTTTGGGTAGGCATATTATTTTTCTTCTTTTTAAGGCATCGGTGTTGTAACCTGCGCTGATTGACGCGTTGAAAATGTCTTTATTTTTTTATAGAAAGATATTCGGTGCTCGTATTAAATTTTCGCATGAAATACCGGAAACTAAATCATCCGTCGTTGGTACCTTCTCGGAATCGGACTTAGCCGCTTTGCTCTGTACGCATCTTGCCTCTTGGAAACAGCAGGCAACGAAAACGGTAAGCCAGAAACAAACGCCACCAGAACCATACAGGACGGCTTGCAATGAGGTGCATCGACCAGGGCAATCGCCGTCGTCCACCTCCAAATTCGCTCTCACCTGTTATGATTGAATCATCACCGAAAATGATGGCTTAAATACGCCCCTCCCTCGCCAATGGACACGCACCGTGGATGAGACTATTCACGCAGCCTTGATTCAACTATGCCTTTCTCTTGACAAGACATAACTGCAGGTCTCGGGGAAAGGAGGTTTACGGTTTAACCCACTCCAGAACCCGAATTCAAGAGGCTACTTGGACATGGGCCAAAGTTACAAACTACGTGGGGTACTAACCGTGCCCTGCATAAGTTCCGTCCAAGACCATAAAGAATATTTCAACCGTCTCTATTCATGTGGAAGGTAACTCTGAATTAACCAAAACCCGTCCGAGGGGGCGGCACCTACAGGTTGGGGTCGTTGATTCGGTCCTTTCCCATCATCAAGTCCGCCATGCTTTTGCAATCCCTGAGGATCCTACCCATATCAATACTCATCGTTATCATCACTCATCTAGGTTTCACTTCGCGGGGCGAGTCCAGCGTAGGGCGGGGTCCCTTCTCTGAACGAAAAACACAAGACTTTCCTCTCTGTACACACACACTCACCTAAAACATGGCTTAACTCACAACCCTACACTTATGCCAAAAAAAAGATTACACACCTACGATAACCCACGCTGAAATTCTCCTTCTATCATGAACATTGGACACCCCTTTATCTAACATCACCAACACGCACACTGGGCTGACACTGAAATTAAGGTCGAAAAATGACGCCCACCACTTCCACTCCACCCTAAGAAACACTAACCACTACACGACGCTACGCAACACAAAACAAAAACATCAAATAAGAATGCGCCGCACCAGCCCCATCTGGCTTGGATTCACTACGGAGAAAATACTCGAAGCCCTTAAAGAAGAGTCCGGGGAAAACATAGTCCTGGACCTCTACTACAAGAGACACAAGTCCTGGGCTTTAATCACGCTCCACAAAATACACACAAATACACTGCTCAACCAGAGAATTAAGGTCCTGGGCACCCAAACACTCACTATCAAATGGAGCGCCAACATAACATACGCCTGTACCAGAACAGTGCCCACAGTGTTACAAGACCGGTCACCAGACTGGCTCCCACAAATCAGAGCCAGTCTATTTTAAGTGCGGTATAAAAGGTTACTTTTACACCGCATGTGCACACGAGACCCTCCGCTGAGTAAACTGTGATGGTGGTCACGTCGTTGTTATTTTAAGATGTCCTTACATTAAACAGAAGCGCGCTGACGTCATAACTGAACTGAGGAGGCCACAACACACATCGACCAAAAACAATCACGCCACATCCAACTCAACCAGCACCGCCCTAATACCTCTACTCACAAAAACTTACGCCACGGCAGTCAGTGGTCAGGGGGATAACCACACAAACACATAGCCACCTCTCCTACCAACTCCCTCACACTACATTTACACTAATACACACCTAGCCACCGTAATTTCCACGGTGGCAAAAGACATATCTGTGGGTGACCCCGCACATACGCCATGGCACTCAACCAGCTTTATGCTGCGAACGCTCTTGGGCAAATTGTCTTCCAGAAGACATTATTCACCCGACTAGACGCACCGAGTAACACTCAGCCATCGCTCCTCCCTACGCATACCATACACAAACAACAAACACGTAAACGCCATAACACACGACCACCGCTCCTACCAACTCCTCCCTCCCTCACCATTCCTATCCTCCATCTTGATCCAGTCCCTGCTCCTGCCCCCTCTTCAGCTCCTACTTCCAATCCTTCCCTAGTTCCTACTCCTCTGCCTTCCCCAGTTCCTACCCCTGTCCCTTCCCCAGTTTCTACTCCTATTCCTTCCCCAGTTCCTACTCCTACCCCCTCCCCAGTTCCGACTCCTATCTTTCCCCAGCTCCCTCTCCCGCTTCTTCCCCAGCTCATACTCCCTTCCAAGACAACACTCCTCCTACCACACCTCCTCTCTTGATTGATGTCCCATACCCCGGGCCTGGCCCATCTCTCATAATTACCATCCCTCTCTACAACACTGACGATACACCATGCACCTACCTCTACCTTACGTTATCTCTGGAGATCAATCTCACTCCCACCTTATTAGGCCCTCCTCCTCACAACTCCTCTCCTTCTTCTCTGCCAGCCCTAACTACCTCTTCATCATCCCACACGGACCACCACCCAAAACCACCAACTCTTGATCCCATAGCAACATCAACGCAACATTCACTTCTAACACTGGAGCAAGCAGTGTCAGAAGCCTCTAAGCCGAAACGTGAGGCCCCGAGGCAGAAAACCACCGCTCGCGACTTACGCTGAAACAAAAAATGGCGGTAGTCTGTAACACGTTATAAGAAACTAACAAGTCTTCCAGACCCGTCCGCAAAGCAACACTTCGGCACACTTGTCGGAGGGAATACGCGCACATAAACAACAAGCACACACAGCATCACGAAGACGTGCCCAAGGTGCAGGCGCCTCTCACTTACACCAAGCCAGCCCTCATACCACCCCAGTTATATGCCCATTGAAACATACGCACATTTCACCTTGCACCGGTGTGTCACCACCTGGCATTTTACTTCCTCCTTTCCCTCATGAGTTAATTTCCGAACGGCTACTCTTCGACTAAAGGATCTCCTGCCACACAGGACTCCCTCATCTTTTGCTTTCTATACAAAGATTCGATTCGATTCGTTTTCTTTTCGTTTAAGTCCTTCGCTATACTCAGTTTATACCTTGGACATTTCCCCACCAAGGATAAAGAGCTGTGTGAACATACAATATGCAGATTATTTCACTCAAATAATTCCCTGTGTTTATCGGAACCCTCAGATGCAGGCCAGAGTAAAGGAAACAGAAATAGAAAAGCTAAACGAGTATGAACGCAAATGGGAAAAAAAAGTATACATTTAAAATTATACTTATGTATAAACAAAGCACGAGGCATGCTAACTTTACTCTACAGATTAAGAAATCTAAACATAAAAAATAATAAAAAGATCTACTAGACCATGATAGAGCCTACCTTGATATATCCAACAATTACCATATATACGGCTTCAAGAAGTAGTCTAATAAGAATGCAACGTATACAAAATAAGGCAGTAAATATCATTACGAACACGCGACCATTAGAGAGGAAAAAACAAAGAAACTTACACAACGAAGCGAAAATAAAACCCTTAAATAAAATAATTGAAAAAAAGAGCCAAAAAGACAGAAAAAACAAAAAAAATAGGAGAGGAATTAAACAATCAAATAGCACGAGGAGCAGGATCGACACAACATATACTGTTTCCTAGTGCTAAAAACGAAGCGAACCAAAGGGAAGAGGAGGAGATTTACGTTTAAACCAAATAAGGAAACCCGATTGTGACAAAAATTTAACGAATAATGACAGACCTGAACGGATTGGACTTAATACCCACAAGGAATGACAAAACTAACCGAAAAATGCAAATGAACGAAAAAGTAAAAACGACATAAATAAAGATGAGAAAACTAAACAAATAAATAACAACAGAACATGAACGCACACAAAAGATACAGATACGAGAATTATGCTACAAAAGTCATAGAAACTTGTTATTAACATAGCAGGAAAACAAATAATGCTAACAACGGTTTGAATGCTTATCTCATACACACATAACATACTAACAAAACAACCACAGAAATAAACAAACAGACAAACTTTCGAACTTAACTCTAAAATTTGTTTATAGTACAGAGATGAGCGTGAGCTGCACGCAACTTGCGCCTATTTGCAAACCTCCAACTTCCTTCCACTTCAATCATCTTCCTCCTTTACCGCTATCCAAAGACGAGACAAACACTAACACCAGGGACAGGTACAGCAAATAGTAATAATTAAAAGCTAGGAAAACATAAAAAACACCGGGGTCCGGGTCCCGCGTTAAGCAAGTCCACGGACCATCTTGGTCAACTTTCAAGTATTTTACTCTATTTCAGTGTCTTATCTTTACTTTTTTCTACTTTCCCTCCCTCTCTCTCCCTCTCTGGAGCTCTTTTCCCTCTGTTCCTTTAGGCCCCAATGGAGGAGGGTGACGGGAGAACCGAACCTCGCCCCTCTCCTCCGACCGGGTCCCTCCTCAGGAAGGAATTGGTCGGGGGTGGGGGCGGGGCACTGGGATCTAAAACCTTATCTCCTACTTTTCCTTTCATTTCATTACTTTTCATTCTGACTCGACCATTCTTCAACGATAAATGAGGAAAGGCACTTTGAAGATGATCGCATAGATCGAAAGCTCGGCAATGAAAGTCAAGTTTGGTTTTAACAAACACATTTGAATTGAAAAAAGAGATGAACATACGAGTTGTTTACCAACATCGAGATGAAATAAAAAAGATAGTAAGAAAAATGGAAAGTCTCCAAAGAAAATTAAAAAAGGCGAAATATACTATGTTTTTTAACAAAATCTGCATATATATATATATATATATATATATATATATATATATATATATATATATATATATATATATATATATATATATATATATATGGAAAAATATCCAAGACAAATTGGTGCGGTTAAGGTAATGGCATAATTAGACAACGGCTCTGCTTCAGGTCCAGCAGGTGATCCTATCCTCCTTGAACTGGAAGACAACACTTAGAGATGACCCATCCTTCATCCTTGGGCTGAAGGATGGGTCATCCCTAAGTGTTGTCTTCCAGTTCAAGGAGGATAGGATCACCTGCTGGACCTGAAGCAGAGCCGTTGTCTAATTATGCCATTACCTTAACCGCACCATATATATATATATATATATATATATATATATATATATATATATATATATATATATATATATATATATATATATGACAACGCTACCGGCTGGTGCACGAAATATAAAGATTTTCGCTGTTATAGCACCGCCGTCGGTCGGAACCCAAGAACGGGTGCCAAAGCTCAATAATGCGTATTTCCTACATAGATTTCCTTTACGTCCGCGAGCGACAAACAATTTGGAAACCACTGATATAGGGTATACTGGTACACCATCGGCAGTGTTCCTGAAGAGAGGAGACAGTGGGTATGTTGTATTGAGAAGACAGGAAGAGAAATATAGCAATGTTGTGATTGTCCATTTGCAGGATGATGCGCGTGCAATTACTTAACCCCACTATAGTGCGTATCAGCGTATCCGCACAATTGGCAATCATCTCATGTCTCTATGCCGGTGGAGGGAGTTGTTTAAGTTGGAGGATTCGTGATCGTACGATGGGGGTTTAAATGGCTAAAGGGAAATAATTGTTTAATGAGAGTATTTTCATGTAGTTTTTTTTAGGGGATGTTTTATGTTGTGGTAATTGCTGAATGTAATGGTGTATTAATGATGTTAGACAGTGCGATTGTGTTGGGTGTTTTTCAGAATTTTTTGGTGTTTCTTCTGTAATCAAATAGTTTGACAAAACATTTCCTGGTGGTTTCTGTTCAAGAATTTTGTTGTTTATTTGCTTGTCAAAAATTTGTAATTTTGTAGTTGTTCTTACCTCTGGTGTTGTCTGATAAGGGTGTGTTCTTACTTCTCGTGCTTTCTGATGAGGTTGTGTTCTTACCTCTCTTGGTTTCTGATGAGGATGTGTTCTTACATCTGTCGCTTTCTTATAAGGATGTGTTCTTACCTCTGTTGCTTTCTGATGTGGTTGTGTTCCTACCTCTCTTGCTTTCTGATAAGGTTGTGTTCTTGCCTCTCGTACTTTCTGATAATGTTGTGTTCTTACCTCACTTTCTTTCTGATGAGATTTTGTTCTTACCTATCTTGCTTTCTGATGAGGATGCGTTCTTATCTGTCTTGCTTTCTGATAAGGCTGCCTTCTTATCTGTCTTGCTTTCTGATGAGGTTGTGTTCTTACCTGTCTTGCTTTCTGATGAGGATGCGTTCTTATCTGTCTTGCTTTCTGATAAGGCTGCGTTCTTATCTGTCTTGCTTTCTGATGAGGTTGTGTTCTTACCTGTCTTGCTTTCTGATGAGGATGCGTTCTTATCTGTCTTGCTTTCTGATAAGGCTGCGTTCTTATCTGTCTTGCTTTCTGATGAGGTTGTGTTCTTACCTGTCTTGCTTTCTGATGAGGATGCGTTCTTATCTGTCTTGCTTTCTGATAAGGCTGCGTTCTTATCTGTCTTGCTTTCTGATGAGGTTGTGTTCTTACCTGTCTTGCTTTCTGATGAGGATGCGTTCTTATCTGTCTTGCTTTCTGATAAGGCTGCGTTCTTATCTGTCTTGCTTTTGATGAGGTTGTGTTCTTACCTGTCTTGCTTTCTGATGAGGATGCGTTCTTATCTGTCTTGCTTTCTGATGAGGTTGTGTTCTTACCTCTTGCTTTTTGATGAGGATATTACTTCTTACCTGTCTCAGATTTCAGAGACTTCAGTCGTTGCCCTTATGGTAAGTGGCAACGACCTCTACCTCAGAGGAGGTAGGGTAGGCCCTACAGGTGAAAATATGAGGACAGTTATGGGTGCTGTCGACGACTGTGGACTGAAAACCCGCAGACGCGTCGTGGTGGGGATGCTCCCGAGGTGGGGTCCAAGCCGGACTGCCCACTTGAGGAACATGTCGCTAAACAGGCGCCTTGCAGACCTCTGTACAGCTGAGGGTGTCTTTTTTGTGGACCCGTACGCCGTGTTCTATGGTAGAAAAGACCTCTACCAAAGGGACGGGGTGCACCTCTCCTTTAAGGGCAAGGCGTTCCTAGCCAACCTCATCCAGGATGTCGTGGAGCGCACCCAAAGGAGTGTCCGGCCCATTGGGAAGGCGGACGTACGCCAGTACGCCCGAGTCACTTCCCAAACAACCTTCTCGGAGGTTGTCAAAAATGGTGCCACCACGACAAACAAGAAGCCGGGAAACGGAAGAGTATAGGGAGTCCTACATTAGGGGACTCCCTGAAAGTTCTTCTGTTCAATGCGAGGTCAATCAGGAACAAGTTTTCTGAGCTCCGTGGCCTCGTAGCGACGGAAGAACCCGAAATGGTAGCCATAACAGAATCGTGGATAAAAACCTCAAACCGAAACTTTGAAGGCGAATTCACGGTTTCTGGCTACCAACTCTCCAACAAAGATAGGCCAGACAGAGAGGGTGGCGGTGTAATGTTGTATGTCAAGGATACAATCAAATCTACGAACTCCAACGTTATATCCGACCACGAGCTCCTAGGCGTTGACCTAGAGATCGGTCCTGCCAAATACAGGACCCTGCTGCTCTACAGACCCCCTTCCCAACCTGTTGAGAAGGACAGGGAACTGTACCAGCTGCTGGGTGAGCTGGTTTAAGGCAGAGTGTGCATCGTTATGGGCGATTTCAACAGCCAAGTTGACTGGGAAACCAGAGCAGCCTGTGGCGAGAGCGCACTACTCCTGGAGTTCACCAACAACGAGTTCCTCACTCAATGGGTCAGAGAACCGACGAGAGGAGACAATATCCTCGACTTGGTCTTCACATCTGAGGATGATATCGTTGAGGATATCTCTGTAGGCGAAGAGCTCGGTGGCAGTGATCACCAGCTAGTTAGATTTACCGTCAAGATCCCGAAGGTAAGGTCTGTTGCCAGTCAATCAAAGAAACTTGACTTGAGAAGAGCAGACTTTGCAAGCCTTCGAGCTGGACTGACTGACGTAAGGCTAGAAGTGTGCGATGCCGTTGAAGACTCGTGGAATAGTTTCAAAACCACATTCATGAGTCTTCAATCGCGTTTCATCCCTCTGAAATGCCCCCGTCTGTCTTCTGTTCAACCTAAGTGGTTTAATCGAGAAATCGGCCAACTGCTTAGGGAGAAGAGAAATGTGTACCGGCAATCGAAGATCTCGGGTGACTTTGACGAATACCGGAGGCTAGCCAGGAGAGTGAAGTCCAGCATAAGGGCGGCTAAGCAGGCTGAGGAACTCCGAGTGGCGAGACTCTGTAAAGAGAATCCCAAGGAGTTGTTTGGATATGTGAACAGCCGTAAACCAATCCGTCGAACGATTGGCCCTTTGAGGAATTAGGAGGGGACATTAAAGCATTCAGATGCAGAAAATGCTAACCTCCTCAACGACTACTTCTCTTCAGTGTTTACTGAAGAGTGTGGTCCCATTCCCCAGCCGACTGATTCCTACTCGGGGGAAAAGCTGGAGGCAATGGACTTCACCGAAGGAGAAATAAAGAAAAAGATCGCTGACCTAAAGACGAATAAGTCCCCTGGACCGGACGGGTTTCTACCTAAAGTGTTGAAGGAAGTGTGCGATGAAGTATCACGACATCTGTGCGCTATCTTTAACATGTCAATCCGGACCGGATGCGTTCCTAGAGACTGGCGTGAGGCGGAGGTGACTCCTATCTTCAAGAAAGGAGACCGAGACCAACCGTCGAACTACCGACCTATCAGTCTGACTTCGATAGTCGGTAAACTCATGGAAAGCTTCATGGTGGACAAAGTGACGTCGTATTTAGAGTCAAACCTGCTACTGAGGAGTTCCCAGCACGGCTTCCGAAGGCAACGGTCATGCCTGACGAACCTTGTGGAATTCTTCCACTTCGTTTTCAGTGAGCACGATCGGGACAAGGCGGTGGATGTGGTCTACCTAGACTTTCAGAAAGCCTTTGATAAGGTACCACACCGCCGCCTTCTCCGGAAAGTGCGAGCGCTTGGCATAGACGGAAAGGTAGCCGGCTGGATCGAGAACTGGCTAAGTGGCAGACGGCAACGGGTGGTGGTAAATGGGCAGTCTTCTGAGTGGGTGCCCGTTACTAGCGGGGTGCCTCAAGGTTCTGTCCTGGGACCACTACTATTCATCATCTACGTCAACGACATGGACGGTGACATGGTTGCCAAGATTTCCAAATTTGCCGATGATACCAAGCTTGGTATGAACGTTGCAAAGGATGGAAATACTGCCTGCCTGCAGGAAGATCTTGGGAAGATTGGGGAGTGGTCGGACACGTGGCAAATGCCTTTTAACGTGGGGAAATGCAGAGTGATGCATATCGGCCACAGAAACCCCCAATCTCAGTATATCCTTAAGGGCACTGCTCTTGAATCGAGTGACACTGAGAAGGACTTGGGTGTAACAATCACTAGTGACCTCAAGTTCTCGAAACAGTGCATTGAGGCGGAGAAAAAGGCCCAAAGGATGCTAGGCTATATTAAGCGCCAGTTTGGTTATCGGAACCAGGAGATTGTACTGTGCCTGTACAACTCACTTGTCCGACCGCACCTGGAGTATGCCGTACAATTTTGGAGTCCTTCATTGCGAAAGGACATCGCGAGATTGGAACGCGTACAAGCCAGGGCAACCAAGCTGATTCCCTCTATCCGACATAAAAGTTATGAGGATAGACTAAGGGAATTAAATCTGTTCTCGCTGGAAACCCGTAGACTGCGTGGTCAGCTCATCGAAGTTTTCAAAATACTTCGAGGGTTCGACAATGTTGACTACCGGGATATTTTCACACTGAGTGAGAACAGAACGCGCAATCACGGCTTCAAACTTGAACTGAAGCGTTACAACCGCAATCTGTGTGGAAATTTTTTCACCTACAGTATCTGCGGTAAGTGGAACGCACTTCCAGTGGAAGTTGTCAACAGTGAATCTGTTGACCAGTTCAAGTCAAGACTAGACAAGGTCTTGAAAAGTGGCCGTTTAGGGACGCAAAACAATTGAGCAGCCTTGTGCCCGCTCGATTGCAAGTCCAATGGTACCCTCTTTTAATGGACCGTAAGGTCTCCTAGGGTACCTTTTTTCCTTGTTGTTACTCCTTGTTGTTACATTCTGATGAGGATGTGTTCTTACCTGTCTTGCTTTCTGATGAGGATGCGTTCTTATCTGTCTTGCTTTCTGATGAGGTTGTGTTCTTACCTCTTGCTTTTTGATGAGGATATTACTTCTTACCTGTCTTACCTTCTGATGAGGATGTGTTCTTACCTCTCTTGTTTTCTGATGAGGTTGTATTCTTGTCTCTCGTGCTTTCTGATAAGGTTGTGTTCTTACCTCTCCTGCTTTCTGATGAGAATGTGTTCTTACCTCTTTTGTTTCTGATGAGGTCTTTTGTGTTTGTGTGAATTTGAGGTTGTCTATTTTCTATTGCTTATATAGATGTGTTTTGTCTGCATTCTGTATGAAGAAGTTTAAAATGATATTTTCCTTGTTTAGTCTTTCCAAGTGTTGTTCGAATCGATTGTGAAAGTTTCCCAGTTGACTCTTTTGTAATTGTATAAGTGTGCTTCTAATCAACTGGTTTAATTCCTTTTTGTTTTGATAATTATCAGTAGGGCGAAATCTCATAAGAATTTAGCCATTTGCCAGGGTGTTGTGGGGCAGAGGGTGATGTTTGTGGTGATGGGTGATAGAGGGTTTGATGGGGATATGATTATGAATTGGATGTTTTTTAAGGAGGCTGGAATTGTCTGTCTATGACTTAATGTTATGTTGTATCTATGGCTGGGTTGTTTCCACGCCAAGCAGACGCCTCGGGTTTGAAGTCGCCACTTAGGGTGAAGTTGGATTGGGTGGTGACGTGGGGAGAGGGGAGAGAATTTGCAATAAGAGTAAGTGATGATTTTGGGAGGGAAGGGGACGTAAGCATTTACTATTGTTGTGTGGAATTCGTTGCTGTTCCACACTTCTTTGAATTATTGCATTTTTTGTATTGGGGTCTTATGTGGGGAGCTAAAATTAGGGTGTGCACTGGTATATATAAAGCTTATCAATTTTTTTACCAGGGTGTGTAATAAGCCATCAATTTCCTCAGCTCAGCCATGCCTAATGGGGCGACATTTGTGAATGAAAGTGTTTGGGATTTTGTTTCATGAAGTCGCATAGTTCATGGTTTTCCATTTTATTATCATGCATAGTCAATATAGTATGTTAAGGCTCTTTGTATGGTGTGTGGTAGGTGCTACTATACGTATATGAGGTGTATGAGGATACGGGGTCGGCAAGGCGATAATGGAGAAGGGTATAGTGCCAGGGAGGATAAGTTGTTGGCAATGATGGTGGTTTTTGTGGCGGAGGCGAAGCAGTGAGGGAGTGCTCTTGAATATTGCCATTTAAGGTTCTGGTTCCAGTGGGAAGAATGTATGTTATGAGAGGCTGTAGGGGATAAAAATAGGGGATTCAGGAGCACGTCTATTTGTTCGAGTAGTATTTTCTGGAGGCAAGTGTTGTACATATGAAGTAGGTCCAGCTTTTGTGAGAGTTGCATCGAACTGAACCTTTAGTCTGTCAACTCGTGGTGATATATTTCAACTTTACTCTTAATATCTTCAGTTAGGAGAATATGACAGTGGACCACCGGAGAGTCATTTCTTAGTGTTAAAACTGAGGGTAGTTAGAGGTTTTGGTGGGGAATGTGGTAGTTAACTGGGTGACCGTGCCACTCCCATGATCACTTGCTCCATAGAGGTGGAGGCAGTGGGCTTACTCGGCGATTTTACTACAATGGATTCCTCTTGCAGCTTCTGAGCCATGGTTTTACGATCCAGACGCCGCCACTTCCTGAACATTTAATAAGATTGTCTATAGCAGTTTATGCTATCTTTTTCCCTTCCCTAGTTGCGGGCGTAACCATGGCGATGCCATTCGATTACCCTTTGCTCTTCATATTCCTTGCAGGAATTTCAAAAGCACTTTTCTCCGGACTGAATATAGTGTCGCACACTATATTGTTCTTTGGTCCAACCACACCTTGAATATGCTGTCCAGGCGTGGTCTCCTTATTATAAGAAGGATATTGAAGAACTTGAAAAAGTTCAAAGAAGGATGACCAAGTTGGTACCAGAGTTGAAATATGAGAGTATGAGAGTAGATGTAAAGGACTGGAAATAACTTCACTACAGCAACGAAGACTCCGTGGAGACCTAATTGAGGCATACAAGATCATTCATGGTTTTAAAATATTGATATGAATGACTATTTTGAATTAAATACTAGTAATACAAGAACAAATACTTATAAATTAAGGAAGACAGAACATATCAGAACTGTCACAAGAGCAAATACATTTAGTATTTGTGTTGTTAATCCCTGGAATGATCTCCCAAAGTATGTTGTCAGTGCTCCATTAATAAGTGCCTTCAAGTAGAGACTTGACAATCACTGGACCTAAAGTAACTAGTAATATGAATCATACTGGGAATGTCTTAATTTAGTAATAGTTGTGTTAGGTGAGCAAAGCGAGAAATATTTTTCTATTTTTGTTTCTATACAGAAACAAATCATTATATAATGATAATAACTAGGATCAAAGTGACCAATAAAAAGGAAATTCGACATTTAATTTAAGTATTTGAAGGAAGCGGACCTGTAACGGTTACAACTCTGATAATTTAAGCTACTAACGTCCAATACTTTGTAAAATAAGTTAAGGTGGAACCAAAAAGACAAAGACTTATTTTCCCACTAATATCAAATAGGTAAGTGTCAAATAGGTAAGTAACTAAACCTTAACTAATCCATAAAAGTTGGTCGTTTCAGCATCAATAAGTAAAGTCAGAGGATGACCTAAAATACCTTTTTTGTACTACATTGTGTTTACCATTTCTACCATCAGGATAATACATTTTTTTAATCGTCCACCAAGTAGATGAAAATTTACTATAAATAGTGGGCATCCGCGTTCCTTACAAGAGTCACTGAAAGTCCAGTCTGTCTTCTCAAGACCTAGGCCTTGACAAGCATCATGTTTGCTACACAAAGTGATTGAGTGGTCGGGAAACTGATTGAGATACACAAAGGGATCATGTGAATATTTTCATTGAGCTGGTCAAATATATCGTAGTGCGTCGTCCAATAATGTTGAAATACGGTTTAAGGAGTGGTACTCTTGTTTCGCCAGAAAAACAATACGCACTTTATGCAAGTCGCGAAAGCTAAACCTGAAAGGAATAATATGATAAAAAATAAGACGATTGAGAGTTATTAAACATACCACCAACACCAATTCTTTTACAAAGAGAAGAGTGAATTTCTTTTCTCAGTATAATTTCGTAACCTCCCTCAAATTTTAGCAGATAAGAGTGTGAAACAAACACGATTTTAGGAGGGAAAGTATAGCTTAGAGTTAGAACACGAGGTATTATTGTGGAAAATCAAATATCAACGTAAGTTTATTTTATAAAAGAGATTTGTATATAATACGGTTAATTATTATAAGTGAAAATATGTGGAAAGTTCAAACCCCTTGTAGGAGTTAAACTTACATTCTTCTTTTACAGCATGGCAAGCAGGTTGAATGAAAACAGTTTGATAAATCGTGGAATGGTGTACTCCACGTTAAAAAAAAGCTACAACATAAAATCATGAGAGATTGAGCGCTTCCCGTTCATATATACAGGTTTCACTCAAGGTGAGAGTTGTTTTCACAAGGGTAGCAAGAAGGTCGTTTGCCCTCCAGCATAGCAAATATCTTCTACTTTTAAGCTGCCCGTAAAAATAGCACAGTCTCAGTCTCATTCACGCTCATAAAAGAGAGGCAAAGGGCCACTTTTATGTTCCCCGTCACGTGCCGCCTCTAACCATCTGGGCGGACATTTGTTTTTTGTTGTCGAAGCTCAAACTCATTTCAATTTAACTACGACTCAACAATTTAGGTGACAGAGTATTCATAAGTGACTGTAGAAGCCCTTTCCCAATGGCCATATGCGAGTAGGGGGCGTCGTTTTTTTCGAACTTTCGAATTACAATTATGAGGCCTGCTAAAATATTTCAATATAACTTTAGAATTCTTAAAGATATTTAGTTTAGTATAATTTATTTTGGTTGGGTAAAAGGTTTGAAATATAATGGCAACATATTTATTTAGTAATTTTAAAATAATTTTGAATTTGCCTTTTTTTGATCCTGTAAATTTTTTTAATGAATTGCCGGAATAATCACGAAAAATAATTGCAATCACGTGTTAATATATTATTATAGCCTATAATAAATGTATATCGCTGCAACCTCATACTTTATTTCAATCTGATATTATATAGTTTACTCTCTAATGTTTAGATGTTTAATTTATAACTCTAACATTTGGTTGTGATAATATATTTTTGTCAATATAATAACCACAAGTGGTTACCCTGTATTAATCTGACTGGTTAGCATATGTATATATAATGTATGACACAGAGAGATACAAAGAGTAAAGAGTCACCCACAGTCTTAGGATAAAATATTTTTATTTGGATTCTTGAGGCCATTTTGATTTTTTATTGTAATTATTAAACATCTCTGGAACGCTAAATTTTAAGGGAATTTCAGATTTTCAAAGAAGATGGATTGTTAGCCATTCTGAGGCGGGAATGTCCAAAGACAAATTGATAAGAATCTTCGAATGTCCCTTTCTTCTGTCCACATAATTTATGTTTAATTTAAAGGAAGAGTATAACATCACCATAGTCATGACTCTCTTGTCCTTGGCCTTTGGAAGATGTATTCGCGCTGTTCGAAGATCCATTCAGAACAACCCTAGGTTACAAGTTCTGAAGTGGTAGAAAGATTTCCAATCAAACAAATGCTATCAGTAATTACCTACAATCTATTGGGTATTACTCGCGTGTATCCAGGAGTAAGTTTCTTTTAGATATGACCAATATTAATGTAATGTAATTTCTGATGTAATTTTGCCCATCATTTCTTTCATTATTTTTATGTAAATAAAATTATATTTTTGTACATGCATCTTTGCATAACCTTGAGCTTTGCCATTGCCCATATTTTACCTGACCTCGTTGCACTCTTATCTCGTTATTCCGCCCGTCTAAACTCGTGGTGTTCCGTCCCTTTGTCGGTTCGCCTTATAGTTATTGGTCCCTCCCCCATAGATAAATATGGTATTGATATAATGTAATGTCATACCAGGACAGATCAAATGACTTCTTTTGCTGAGTCAGTCACGTAACACAAACCCAATAAAAAATGTGTGGCGAATACTAGACATGACTTTCCAGAAAAGCACGATTATAATTGCTATTAAAATACACATTAAATGGTCGTAAATGCCACAAGTTGGAATATCAGAACGGATTATATCTATGCCTAATCGAGTTGCAGCTCTAAAACTATTAGAGGGAAATCTATAATGCATTTTAATGTACTTAATTCTTCAAAATTATTTAATTCTTTAAATTTACAAATAAAGATGCACTTCAGTAATTAACTCGCTGTTTATTTACTTCTTGCATGTCTCTGTGTATGGTTTAACAATATATCTTATATACTTGGTATAATTAATGCATTGCTTTTTTGCTTACTTCGCTCAGGGAGATGTAATGAGATATGTGCTACTACTAAGAGAACAAAGTAGGAAAGCTGTGAGAAAATGACTAGTAACCTCGTAAAAAAGAATTTTAAAACTAAAGAGTTTGAAAAATATTAACGAGCAAATACCTGTTTTGTCCGACCAGTTGTAAATTCAAGAGACAATCATAAGAGCCGAGAGAGCTAGCAGTAGGCTATTAACTTATATTGGGTGGTGAAACTTACTTTTCAAAGAGAAAAACTTGACAAGCCCCTTGACATCTGCAATTGTATATTTAATATTGTTATTTTATTTTAATTTGACCACCATGAAGATGTTGCTTGTAACTAAGATGATCCTCAAATTTATATGATTTTAATAGATATGAATCTTTGTGAATGAATTTGCTTTCATTAGAGGTCAGAAAAACAAGACTGGTTCTATTGGGCTGCATCAGATTAGCTTAGCAGATTTTCATGAGCAAATCGAACAACTCAAAAGCAGAAGAGACAAGAAGAAAGGAGAAGAAGAATTGCTGAATATCAACAGACAAATAGTAATAAATTTCAACACAATTAAATTAAAAAATTTTTGTTGTTTAGAAAAATAAGAATAAATAGCTAATGCTCAAGATGTAAAAGATGAGAGCTATGAAATGACATTAGCAAAACAGAAGACGTCTTCTGCTTCCAATATAAAAACAAAACATAGTGTACATGAGACATAATTAATGTGGCTCTGCAGAACATCAGATATACTGTTGGCTTGCATACCAGGGTTTTCATTACTAGTTGCATCTTTACAGTTATAGATAATAGTTTAATCAATAAAGAAAAAAAGGACTTGTAGTTGATCAAGATAAATTCAAAAGCCCCAAGAAAAGGTTACGAAATCCATGTATCAGGAATTTGATAACCTTTGTAAGAAAGAGAGAAATGGCTACAAACCTTTTGAGGCCTGTGAAGATACAACTAAACTTAAGAGCACTATTTGGTTTATAGCGAGTAAAATGGAATATATATTTACCACTTCACACCTGGAAAGGGTTCATAATGTTGAAAAAATAAAGAATTTATTGCTGATACTCTATTTTATTTCATGAAGGGCATTGATTAGCGTATGTATGCCTTTGGAGGTGACCTTACAAATGTTACCACTAATTGGGCAGAGTTCAAACTTAGTTTTAAGCAAATTTATTTTAATTATGCCTTCCACACTAACGAACTACCCCTGCGACATTTGATCTAGGTGCTGAATGTGAGAGCTTCGTCTAAAAACTTGTAGAAAGATAATAGTGGCAGGATACTATACACTGCTTGTGGAAGCCTGAAACTCAATACACCGTTATCACACAGAATTTCAGTGGTCAAGACAGATCAACGCAGCTGTGTTTAACTTGGGGTGCTTTATTACAGTCTTCCCCCAGTTTGATAACGCTGTCCCACTTCCAGAGGGCAGCCGTGTCCATCTTCACCCTCTTTGGGTAGAAGGGAATCGCTCTCATTTTCCGTTCGCCTCGTCGATGCCTAAGATTGCATAAGCCGTCTCCGATATCCCTTTTGGAGGCCATCGTGGGCGAAGCCCTCTCTCAGCCATTGCTGTGGCCCCTATTTAAGGTGATGTCTGCAAATCCTCAGCAGACAGAAAGAATCCGAGCTTCTTGCCGTCCAGACCTTAGTAACTGTCTCCCGTGAAGTGATCCCCTCTCCCTTGTGATTTCGTTAGCAGATCGTCTCTGTGTAATCCGCCCTGATCAGATGAAGATTACGGAAACCCGTTTATACCTCGTAAGATTGTCCTGGGTTTCTCTCGTCCACTACATTGATTGAGACGTCCTCCTGCCGTCCGCAGATTACTTGCCCCTGGAGCCAAGGTAATCTCAACCCCTTTCGGATTCTCTCTGGACGCCTTCGCATCGAGACCCGATCGACGTAGACCTGGCTATTGGTCTTCCACATCCACAGTTCATCCCCAAGAAGTACCCAAGAGTCCTTTCCTCATAAGTCCCACCTTTTTGTTCCCCGTCCTAAGAAGAATTCTCCAGTTGGTGTAACGCCAATATACTTGCTAAATCTTCAATTCAATCCAACTTTTTGGATCACTTATATATTTTCCCGAACCTAGTTTCCTTAATTTTTTCTTGTCATAACATTCTTTTGTCGTACTGATTATAATTTAGATTTTCATATTGTTCTATGCCCTTGTTCTTATTATTTGTATTAAAGTATATTTTTGCAGAGGTATTTATCATTCGAATAACCCTTGGACGAACCTGGCAAACGTATTCCCTTTTAAAGAGCCAATCTATAATATCGCATTGTAAGTAGAAGGTCCTTATCTTTTTCCCAATTCAATTGTAACTGAGCGTAGCGCCGATAGTGGCTGCTTGACGTACAGTAGTGTGTACCTTTAGAGACTTTTTGGTCACACGCCCTCGTCCCTCGACACTCCTATAGAACTTTATTGCTCTTTCATTCACAAAACTGTCATTAGGAAAGGAAAAAAGTCTGGTCCTTCCTTAAATTGGTTCTGTAAGTCATTTAGTGTGGTTTGCGATAGAAAAGCAAATATACTTTACTGCATATGTTTTCAAAATATGACCTCGAAGATAAAGTAATCAACAACTTAAGACAGATAGTAAACTGCAATGTGGGCACATACTCTCCATACTTGTTCAACATCAAAGTAAAATACTCTTAGATGGAAGGCTCAAACTACATCTTGTTTCTCATTTAGTTGGTTAGGCTGCAAAAGAAGGTTGTAGTGGATGTTGTTTTGACAAACATCGAGTGCTTAGCATTCTAAGCATTCATGATAATCCAGGCACACCTGTACTTAGATGACATTGGAGAGAAGATAGCTGGGGTTTGAAATATTGTTGACATGGGAGGGAGTGATGATTAGAGATAATGAGACACCGGAATATCGTTCACTACATTGCAGGAAGACACCTCTCATCCTGTATACTACTCCATCTTTTATACAGCTGAAAGATTGATCCTACATGGGTAGATAAACCCTTTTAACCCATAAACTGACTAATGATGGTGTAAGAAGCTCATTGACGAGCCTATGTACGTTACATAGTCACCCTGTGTTGATCAATTGAAAGAGGGGTTTATAAACCAAGTCAAGAGGCAACAGGAAAAATGAATACACACGAGAAACTTGAGGCGTATATCAAAAGTCAAGAATCCATCACTTTTTGATGTATAAAATCAAATGAAAGTAAGATTAGATGAAAATTATTTGATTAAATACTTTCTTAACTGGTGTCATTACGTTGTAATATTTTGGGAGGAATAAAATACGATTTATACTCAGTAGGATATGTGTTATGCAGAGAAGATTAAATAATTTATAGAATTAGCTCCTACTTTGGCAAATCAAATTGATATATGCTGTTTCCTAGAACAGTTTATATATCAAAAGAAACTTAGAACTAACAAGCTTTATGTTGTGCAATAAAAAATATGATAGCAGCTTTGTATTTTTAACATTCTAAAGCATGTTTAATAAACCATCACTAAAGAAATATACAAGAATTCCTTTTCGCCATACAAGATTACACATTTGTACAATTTAATTTACAGAGCAATCCATGTCCTTTTCTATCCGACGACCATCTTGCTGAGCCAAGGTTTTCCATTTAATCAAATCCTGTCGAGTTTCCTCTTCAAAAATTGAAAGGATTCCAAAGACCTTCATTTTCTTCTTGATATTTTCGCATGGCATAGAGTTTTACCCCAACCTACTTGCAATGAACTATACATGATGAGAAATCTTCATCTTGTGTGTAAATTAATGTCAACCCCAATTTAATTAATCTCATTCTTATTTACTCTTGTGGTGGAACTTTAATTCCTCGTGTTTGCTTCTTAGCGAAGGAAACTTGTTTCATTTGAGATCAATTTGAGGCAAGATTCATTAAATCCCTAGTTATCTTTACTCACGGGAAAATAAATACCGGTATTCACTTTAATTTGTATGCCCTAATTAATTAGGGAAGTTGCCCATACAACTTCACCCTAGTAAGCCAAAGAATATTAATGGAATTCTAGCGACCTGGAATGGGCAACTTCCCTGAATCATTAACTGCAACGAAGGCAGGGTCCCTTTTAGAAAAAAGTCTTAATTTCATGGTAGATATCTGTTTAAAGCGCGTCAATGGGTGCCATTAATGGAAGCCATTAAAGGTACGGAAGAGATAAATCTTCTCCGAGGATTCCCTAAATTGGAAGAGAATTTCTATTTTCAAGATCCTTTTATAAAGTCTTCCGCAGACGTCAGCAACATGAGCAAAAGGGGAAGCTTACAGAACAATTGCCGGACAAACACACACTTACACACACTCTTTTTGTCTCACACACCTACACACACACACAGCCTACAGACAAATAATAACCTCGACAAAAGACCACTTGATATCGCCAAAGAATAGAGTTCTATCCTCCCCATTAAATATAATTCCAGTAATACTTTTTTCATATTTTTTGCACACATTTCCACTTGTAAGGTTGTTGATATTATTACTATTATTACTAACAAAGTAGCAAAAACAAACGCGAACCTTCTATTTTGGTTAAACAGTTGGCAATTTGAATAAGTGGTAATACATAGCAAATGGTCAGGGGAAGAGAGCGAGTGTGGCAAAATTTCATAACTTGATCCAATTAATTTTCGAACAGTGATTTTAGAAGTGTTGGGCGAGGGTTTCCGTGCAGCACAATTGCTCTATCGCTGTCAACCACACTCGGCTGTTTCACTTAACTTTGTCTCATACACTATTTTGACTGCATGCATTTGCATTAATGAATTCCACTTTTGCACAAACAAAGAGACAATTTTACCATTTGCAAACCACTTTGCCATCTTCACACTGCATCAGGCAGGCTGGGAGACGCTCCTCAACCACGCCAGGCGAGTGACTGTATGCAATTGGGTAAGATATGACGTGCCTCCACAGGCACGTCATATCTTACCCAATTGATACTTTTGCGACGGCAAAAGTGAACGTTAAAGTACCCATTTGATACATTTCACTTTAAGTCTGTTAATTTGGTCTATTGGATACATCCATTCGGACCTGTGAGGAAGAACGCTTCTCTTAAACGTACAAAAGTCCGCAATGAAAGCAAATGCTCAGCTGTGTGATTGAGAAGAGAATATTGAAGTGTTTAAAATCCTCAATGGTTTCGACGATACCACAAATAAAAAGGGAATAAAAATCGATCGAAGAAATTTCCCTTTTCGCGGCAGAGAAGAAATTTCTTAATAGAGTTGTAAAGTTATTAAATTCGGTAATAGTTCTCAATACCAACTCTCTAAATAGGTTCAAGAACCATAAAATGGCTATTATAAACCGCTTAATGAATTTAATTAACGGGCCATGAAATCCCTTTTTCCTTATATAATTATTTTCCAATAGAAACTCGACTTTACTTTTATTCTGAGAAGTTTAATTTCAGTTTTAAGCTCGACCTCCCAAAGTATTGCTCACCACAGTATTATTCTCCTCTACTAAAGTAATATACCTTTCTTCTTATCGTATTACAATTCTCCTCCTCTCAAAAAAGTATTAATCTAGTACTCTCACTATATAGTATCGTCCAAAGCAAGAAAACAAAATACAAAAATCTACAGTTTCTATTCTTTTAAATTTACCTCTGATTGTGTCTAAAGTTCATTTCGGAGAACAGCGGCTAAAAATGTTAAAAGAAATGTGTATTAGAGAAAGAATGCATCCAAAACTAGAGAAAGATAAGGTATAAATGCAACCATAACCAGAAAACAACATAATTATTTCATAGACAATTGAAAAAAATATAAATAATATCTCAACAAGACATTGTTTTGAATGATGAGATCATCTTCGACCGCATGACTTCACCTTTTTGTCGCATTGTTCCATTAAAATACACATTAAATGGTCACAAAACTCGATATTCTCATTGAGCTTTATTATGCGTCAAATTACTCCCTTTGAAAGATTACAATGTCTCTAATTGTCATAAAGTGTCATTCCGTCTTTCTTCCACTGGACAACTTTCTTTTTGAACGATTGGTCGAACTTATCTTGTCTCGCCATCCAGATAAATAGGTAATATATCAATACTAATCTACAATACACGAAGGAAAGGAAACTCATTGAACTAAAATGAGTTTCAGAAAATGAGGATTTGAGAATTTTGTTTTTCTTTTGGAAATTTTACTTAATAGTTTTGAATTTAAGGTATTTATGAAGATAACCAAAGATACAGGAGCCAAAGCCGACCCATGAGCAAAGCCACTAGGTACTTTGTCTAAATCATACGAATCTCTATTTATTATTCTGAACTTTTCTATAGGAAGTGTATTCAAGATTCTATAAAGTCAATTAAAAAGGACAAGCTACAGTTAGTTGGGAACACAGGAAGTATTGCACAAATCCTAAATCGGATATATGTATTCTGAACCGTTTACGCTGGAAGACATGTCACATTCTTATTTCCTCCGTTGTAATTCTTTTCAATGATGAAATCATGCTTGTCAATCTTACATAAGTGCTCATAGATTGAACTCTCAAATTATATAGACAAATTGAAAAGTACGAAATCCCTGGGTCCAGATAAAATTTCTCCAAGACTATTAAGGAGTTAAAAAAACGAGACCATAGAGTCCCCATAATAATTTTTAATAAATCTCTAAAACACGATAATGTTTCTGAATACTTTAAGTTAGCAAATGTTACGCGATTTTTTTAAAAAAGGGTAGAGGAGTGATCCCACTAATTATAGACCTATAAGCTTCACGTCGGTTGGGGGTAAGGTTTTGGAGTAAATTGTGAGAGACAAAATCATTAATCTCTTAGATAAGTAGATATTTATTAAAGATAATCAACACTGATTCAGAAGATGTCGCTCTAGTTTAACAAATTTGTTAGAATATTTACACAATATAAAAATGAGGATATTCATTAAACCGGGGAATTTTTTACTTTGACTTTTAAAAAAGCGTTCGATTCAATTCCCCATAAGAGACTTGAAAAGGTTCGATCGTGAGGGTTAAGAGGTAGCCTATTACGATAGGTCAAAAACTGGCTTACAGACCGTAAACAAAGATTAATAATAAATAGAGATTCGTATGATTTAGACAAAGTACCTAGTGGCTTTGCTCATGGGTCGGCTTTGGCTCCTGTATCTTTGGTTATATTCATAAATAACTTAGATTCAAAACTATTAAGTAAAATTTCCATGTTCGCGGACGCTACTAAACTAAGTCCTATAGTAGAACACGACCCAATTTGAAAGGAGGTTTGAGAGGATCATTTTCACCTTTAAAATCGTTTCAAATTGAAACTCTCTTCTAGCTAATGTAGTTTAAAGTGTATCAATCAAAACGATTAATAATAGATTGGACGAACACTTAATGAATTTTTAAAGAACTCGGAATAAAACCATAATATATTCGTGCTACGGATCATGTTTTTTTTGTCTAAAAATCATTTAAAATCCCACCTTACCTTACCTTAACCACTTTCAATACAACTAGCCATACAGCAAACTTATGGTTTTGTAGCTGGTTCCAAACTAGTGCAGGGGGAAATCCTTCGGCAGGGCGTAATGACTTGATCTCCGTGATGCCTGCTGCTGCGAGAGTCTTGAGTGAATATGTGAGAAGAGCTTCTTCCGAAAGGTTAATGAAGAGCATAGTTAGCTATAATATTGCCTTCTTAACCACATAATTATGATTGCGCTATTACGAATAATTCTCAGTTTATAAGGCCTAAGTAAAACGGTTAAATGTAACTTATTTATTCTCTTCAGAATCAGGGATAACAATTAAAAATGCTGATTGATAGACAATTTTTTTGTTTGCCTTAAGAGGCTGGGTTATGTGTTAACTTCTCGTATATATATAGGAGGGGGCTCCATCCGAGGGCTTGATGAAGAACTTAGTTCACTATAGAATTGCCTTCTTGACTACATAGTTATAAGGGCGCACTTGAAAATAATTCTGGATTTATAGGGCCGTGCTTGAGTGGATAAAAGTAATTTTTCCATTCTCGTCGAAAGCAGTGATAACAATTAAAATAGCTGATTGATAGAAAAATTTATAGTTTGTCTTAAAAAGGCCGGCTTATGCGTTTTGTTTTCTTGCCTTTGAGAAGAGCTCCTTAGAGAGCTTGATGAAGAGTTTAGTTTGCTACAACATTGCCTTCATAAACGCTTAATTATGATTGCGCCACAGCAAAATATATCTCGATTCACAGTGGGAGCTAGAAAGAACAAAAGTAAATTATCCATTTTCTTTGAAAATGGGGATAACAATTGAAATAGCTAATTGATATACAAATCTTTTATGTGTCTTAGAAAAGCTGGCCCATGCATTATCTTCTCGTGACTGTGAGAAGAGCTCCTTCCGACAGATTTCTGAAGTGATTAGCTACTTGAAACATTGCCTTCTGAACTGATAATTTTGATTGCGCAATTACAAATAATTTTCACTTCATGAGGCCGAGCTCGAATGGTTAAAAGAAAATTTTTCATTATCGAAATCGGAGAAAATAATTAAAATGGCATAGTGATAGATAAATTTTATGTTAGTCTTAGAAAAGCTGGTTTATGTGTTATGTTCTCGGGAATGTAAAATCAGACATTTCAGAAGGGTTGATAAAGATCTTATTTAGCTACATCTTTGCCATCTTTAACGAATAATTAGGAGTGCATAACTGCAAATAATTCTCAATTTATAAGACTGTGCTAGAATGGAAAAATTTTCCATTGTCTTTGAAGAAGGGGATAAAAAATAAAATAGTGAATTAATAGACAAATATTTTGGTCGTCTAAGAATAGCTGCTTAAGTGCGTAAGTGAAGTTATTTATGATCGTTATTTGTTCTCAGATCTACTTGGCACTTGCGATGTATGCTCTTAGTCTGAAAGCGAAGGATATATGTGAAAAATTGGGGTGAATGATAAAAAGACGACGATGCGGATTATTGTGTAGGATTCGAGGAGTAAAAAGAGAAAAGAGATATTTGAATATATATATATATATATATATATATATATATATATATATATATATATATATAACGTGTTTCTTAAGTCAAGAAAAACGGATATTGCAAAACACAAATTCAAGGACAGCAAAGAAAAGCAGAATGAAAGCAACTATCCCAGTCAGGAAACGAACCCTGTTCTCTTGATTGTCGAATAGATTTACCTTAATTAAGCTACCAGGCACAGCATCTCAAACCCACCCATACTGAGATAAAAATACTTGGAATTATTTTATATTTTATTTTCACCCACTGTCTAGCTACTACCAACCAGGTCAGCGCAGTAGAAATTGGGGGGATACAAATAACTCGACGGGGACGGACTCCGAAAGAGGATGCACGGTGATTGCATCCAGGGAGATTAAGGGGGGGAAGGAGTGTAAATGACGGGGAGACTCACGTAAAGCCTAATTGACTGGAGGCTTTGGATACGACGAGTAAGCTGGGCACTGCAAGTTCCACTTGCAAAATTCCTTCTTCTTTAACCTCGCTGAGAAATGAACGAGGGAATACTCAAGACGAGAACGAAGTTGATACTCGAGTGATAGTTGCATGTCCGTGTCTATCGTCTGTCGGGTGGCAACTCTGGCCTTAGGTACGAGTGAGGCCGGGTAGAGAGGTGCCTCGTCGCGTTCGTAGCTGGAAGCCGTTCGAAGGCGGGGCAGGGCGTACGTGACTGCACGTGGATGCTAACCAAGACGGAGCTGTGTGGTACTAATTTCTAAAAGCTTATGCCGAAAAAATTATACTGTCTCGGCGGAAGCGGCTCGCCAGGTGACCCCCAAAAGGGAGCATGGGATATCATTAGATTTGGCGCACCAGAGGGGGGGGGATATTCACGGCGAGCATCACTTGCTCTTCCGAAAGTTCCCTACGCCGTAGGTCTGGCGCCGATCAGGCGATGTGATGGGGGAGAAGGGGAACCCAAACGGATCACAGAGTCCCGCAACATTCTATAAGGCGGCTCTTTGGGTTCGATTGACCCAACCATTTTTGATGAGAGCGCCAGGGTCATCTGACCGCGCAAAATTCTCGCTGTCTCCTAGGGGCTGTCTGAGGGTGCAGGTGTATCTTTCTTAGGCGACACGGGTGAATCTTGGGTTCTAGGGAGAGGGGCTAACCTTCTCTAAACATCAAGTAAAAAAATAATAATAGTAATAATAGAGACACGAATATTTATCAATAGCCGGGGTCAACATAGTCTCGATAACCAGGGGCTTACATACAAGCATATTAAAAAAAGGTCCCATAATACAAAAAAGGTACATACGAACAGGGTAACTTATCAAAAAATATATACACAATAATAATAAAATAATGGGACATATTCTTATAAGGCATTACACAAAACTACAAGAATTATTCAGGAATATATACCAAAGTAATCCATTTAACGTTACAATTAATTAATGGGAAATTACTCCGGAGACAAATCCAGGCGATTTCTGCTTAAGCTGTCAGCCAGGCATTTGGGGGAACCCTTAATGTATACAATTTTAAATTGGAATTCTTGAAGAGAAAGGCTCCACCTCATGAGGCGACCATTTTTGTTCTTAATGTTCCGTGGGTAAGAG
Organism: Ceratothoa steindachneri; assembly: GCA_963969495.1. Taxonomy (NCBI): domain Eukaryota; kingdom Metazoa; phylum Arthropoda; class Malacostraca; order Isopoda; family Cymothoidae; genus Ceratothoa; species Ceratothoa steindachneri. The sequence continues at coordinate 116,851,612 of OZ018325.1, forward strand.
AGGGGTTTATGGTCAGTGTCGATAATAAACTATTTACATAATAGAAAAATTTTGAACTTTTGGATGCTCTAATTGATGGCAAGAGCTTTTCGCTCGATTACTGCATAGTTTTTCTTGCGGGAAATGAGTTTACGGCTCGCAGACGCGATCGGGGAACTTTCGCCATTGTCACCATACTGGACGAGAACACATCCTATGCCATCGTTACTCGCGTCAGTCCGTATGCCAAATGCTTAAGGGGTTCGAGTAAGTGAAGGACCGGGTGTCCAGACGAGGAAATCGGGGGAATTTTTCTCGATGGGCTCCCACAGGGGTGCGGCGATGGAGGCAGAGTTCAGAATTAAACGTCGGTAGATGGTGGCGGACCCAATGAATGACCTCAACTGCTTCTTTGTTGCTAGCAGTGTCATTTCGACAATTACCTTGATTTTGTCAGCTTGGAGAGCCAAATAATCGTTTCCTATGTGTAAACCCAAATAGTCAATAGTGCTAATGGTGAGGCAGCACTTATTGGAGTCAATCGTGAGGGCAAGAAGGGCAGCCAGATGTTAGGCCCATTTCTAGGTCACCACATAAATGTTGTCGGAGTAGAAGGTGACGTGGGGCAACTCATCCAATATTTGTCTTATCATTCGGTTATAATTGCTACATGCCGTCACGAACCCAAAAGGTAGTCACCGGAATTGTATCAAGCCCTTGTCGCTGGAAAAGGCCGTGTACCTCTTTACCTCTTTTTTCAAGGGAATCTGGTAATAGGCCTTACACAGATCTAATTCTGTAATGAATTTGGCCTTCTCGAACATGTGCAAATTCTGATCGATGAAGGGAATCGGTTCAGCGTCGAACACGGTGACGGTATTTAACTTCCGGAAGTCGATAGACATCCGGTAAGAATTGTTCGCCTTTTTCACCATGACGACCGTGGAAGAATACTGAGACTCCGAGGGCTCTATAATACCCATCTTCAATAGCTTGTCTATCTCCTCACTGAACGCTTTTCTTAAGTGAATGGGGAGGGGGTACGGCTTCAAACGGACAGGTTCCTGGGTGGTGAACCGAATACTGTGCTCAAAGTGGGTAGCACAACCAGGGGTATCCGAGATTACTTCTGTGAATTGGGTGAATAGCGCTTGCAACTGGGTCTTCTGAGCAATCGAAAGCTGAGGGTTTATACTCAATTCGGTGGATGAGGAATCTGGGATATCTGGTAAGACGTGAAGACGATATTTTTTGTCTTGTTCTACGCATGCGACTTATAACACGACCAAGGGGTCAAGCTGGTAGATGGACTCCAAAGCGGATTCCTCGTCCAGGGTCACAAGTTGGGTGGCAAAAGCGCGTCAATGGTACATATTAAGCATGTTCACGTGGAATAGCTTAGTGCCAGACAGGGTTTGGATCAAGTAGTCGACGGGGCCGAGTCTCTCGATTACTGGGAAGGGGCCCTCTCATTTGCCCAAATGTTTGTGGTTCTTCGTGGGGAGTAGTAAAAGGACTAAGCCAACGGGTTTAAATTTTTGTTCTTGGGATTTACAGTCGAAGTAGGTTTTATAATTGCCCAAGTTTGGCTTGGCGTTCTGATGCGCGATCTCTGCGCACTTTCCTAACCTAAGCTTGTAGTCTGGGAGGTAAGCGTAGGAAGATTGAATCTCCTGGTCTAATTTGGATTTGGAGAAGAGCTCCTATAGAATGCTCAGGGGCCCTTTAAAATTACGCCAATACAGAAGCTTAAATGGGGCAAAACCTAAGGTTCGATAGGGAATTTCCAGCTATGTGAGAAGTTGTTTGGCGCACAGTTTCTTGAGGATGTTCTCGACGCCGTAAGTATGGCGCCCATATGGCGATGTGACGGGGGGGAAAGGGAACCCAAACGGATCAAAGGGGCGCGCGACAGTCTTTGAGGTGGCTCTTTGGGTTCTACTTACCCGACCATCCTTGATAAGAGCGCCGGGGTCATCCGACCACCCGAACTTCTCGCTGCTCTCTTGGTGCTCTCTAGGAGTGCAGGTGCATCTCAGGCGCCACGGATAGACGTTGGGTTCATAGTAGTAACGGCTTTACCATCCTTAGCAGCTGTCAGATAAGGGCAGTAGTTATATTGAATAAAGAATCAAAGATACTTAAGTCAACATGTCTGTGGATATTATTAAACCTATAGATAAAAGCTAGTGACGAGTACTGCCGAAAATAACAAATCACTAAAACATATGAAGCAAAAACTAGCACTTAGCATACAGCGAATGATAACACAAAAATGCGAATAAAATGGCCAACAAGAAATCCTTACAAAGGAAGACAAATGAAATCGCATACAACAACAAACCATTTGACCCTTACGAAATTGCATGTAGACACGTAGCTATGCTAAGTTTACTAAACTTCGCCGCTTTGATTATTTATATTCGCTTCTCTGATAAGTTTGAGCTAAAGTGTTTGTCTAGGTTGTGTTTAATCGAATCAAATGTACTACCATCAATGGCTTTACAGAAGAGACCTTTCCATAAATTAACTATTCGGTTGAAGAAATATTTTTAGACTAACTAGATAAACTGTTTACCTAAAATTTTTCAACCGGGTTCCCTTATGTAATTTTATTAGTCGATTATATAGTACTTGTTACAGTTCATATTAACTCTAGCTTTTATGGTTATAAATACTTGAATTAGGTCTCATCCTAGTCTACGCTGGATTAATAGGAAGATATTTAATTTTTTAATACGGCTTCGTATGGCTTCTTTTTTAGACTAGATATCATTTTGGTAACTACGTTGAATTCGTTTTAGCTTATTTATATATTTTTGGTAGTAAGGGCACCAGGCTTGTAAACATGTTCTAGAAGAGGCGGCACTAAAGATTTCTAAAGAGTAACTATTACTTTTTTTAGATTTATACTCAAATGACCTTCCATTAAAGCCAATTATTTTGTTCGCTTTCATAGTAAACTCTGTTGACTGGGTTTACATCACTCGATAATGTTACTCCTAAATCTGTTTCCTTGTTTACGCTTTCCAATGGTGTGTCCTTCATTAAGTAAGTTGCTCTTTTTTCTTTTGATTGCCTATGTGGCGAGAAATTACCACAAGTAAGGAAATGCTGTTCTCTTTTAACTTAATAACATCTGCATAAGGTGCTGTAAAAATTTACTGTATAATTGCTGTGGAGAATCCCTTGGCAATTCACTTGCCATTCTGTAAACAAAGAGTTTTTAGAAAAAAGAAGAATTCAAAACTTTGTCCAGCTTGATTCGTGTTTCCTTTTAAATAAAAGTGAAAAGAAAGTTTAAGAACTACATACCTTTCAATCTTTTATCAAAATAATACATAATGTTTACAAAAGTCAAATCCAATAGACCCACACAATGGTTCGACTAGAACGGGAGTGTGGACTTTTTCCTGTGTTAAAGGCAGCATTAAGTTATCTGAAAGCCGCATTCAAAAAAATTTGTCCCTAGTGAGTATATAACTAACTACTATGACTATGTATCAGCTTAAACCTGAAAAAAATATCAATTCTAAAGTTAACTAAACGTTTAGTGAGTTGTTTTCGTAGGAAAGCAATAAAATTATATGATCTACAAAATTTGAATGCCGTAGGTTTCCTATGGCCCCTTCAGACTGGAATCAGCCCCCAGAAGAAGTTAGTTTAAGAAATTGATTTAGTAGCAATGGTTCTATGTAGGATTTTTCCATAATTGAAATCATCCATTATGAAAAACACTCGAATCAGTTACATCTTCTCTGTACTAGTTACGCTACGAAAAAATGAAGAGATTATGGGTTATGTTGATATAATCTCTTATATGTGTTTAATTAACTAGCTGAAATAACAAATAAAAACTAGGGAGATGAATATTTCAGTTTTGCCAAACTATGTTACAGTACTTCTCGATCAGATTTTCGAACTCTGAACTAGGAACAAAAATAAGTCATAATTAGCGTAATATAATCAAACTTTACTGGAGATACTGAAATAATTTCTTTAAATTTAAATAAATAGCTAAAGAGAATAATTAAAAGCCAATCTTACTGACTAAAAATGGCATTTCTGAAGACAAAAATTAGTAAAAATACTTTTGCTGAAGACAGAGCAATTTAAAATGATGCGCAAGAGATGCTATGCAAGTATGTCTTCCCTATTTAGACTCTTTATATTAGTTTCAAGAGATTAATGTCGTTTATAGACTTATAAAATAAGCTCCTAGAGTTGTTTAAATTATTCAAAATTTATTGCAAGTTGTTTAAAAATAACTCCAGCAATGCTGAGGCATTTTGTAAGCTACATTTTACTATAACCCATCATTACTGATGTCGGTAAGCAAAACCCACATAAGGCATATCATGTTTTATGAATGCATGAAAGCTGCCATACTGTAATTGACCCTAATTATATTAATGCCTTTGTAGAGTATAATCCTGAACGGAACATTCGTGAAATAGCGAAGAATTTTTTATGATAATCATAAAACAGATTGTAATCATCCTATAAAGAGTGTTTTAGTCCCTCATGAACTATATGAAGGACAACGTTTACTAAGTGAGAATATTTCTCCAGCTCTATTCTTTCGAAATGCTCGTGGAGCCATTTAGGGATAGAATTTTTACTGGAAATGAAAAATGGGACCAGTATCGTAATAATAGGCACAAAAATATAAATGCTTGATCAAAAACAAAACCCCTTATTCTTCCTAGAATTGGCCTCTAACAGCCGATGGCTATATTTTCAAATTTGGGGATATGAAAGGAATTTATTATTAAGTTCACAATCCTAAGCTACTCGTAATTCCTCCTTCATGGCAATGCACGTCCTCACAAAGCACTTTTCACCCAAGGAAAAATAAGGCTTTGGGTTAAAAGTTTTTCCTCATCCTCCGCATCACCAGATTGTGCACTATACGATTATCTTTAATCACCATTATTGCAAAGTTTACTCCGATGTGAAATAAGTGGAAAAGGATATCAAATAACATTTATATTTTATTAAACCGAATGAATTCTCCACTAAAAGTAAGTACTGCCTAGTTAAAGAATAGCAAAACATTGTTACTAATGATGGATACTACTTTGCCAAATTAATATATTTCTTTGGTACCTACCATGACCGACGATGCTGGTGCGTTGCAAAAAGTATCATTAAAACCGTCACTCCATAAGAGATTATATATAAAAAGACTATCGAAAGGTTTATGCTGGTTTGTTTAGGTTTTCTATTTTTTTTTAAGTCGTTTTGCTATGGTTAAGTGAATTGTTTCTCCATAAATGAAAATATGAATTATTATGACGTCCTGCCCCAATGCTGATCAATATTGGTTCTCTACCTATGTAGATAATCAATTCTATTTTAGTGGGTTTTTTTCAGAAATTAAAGTTTTCCCTTTGCTATTTTCTAATTTTGTAGAATAACATCCCTTCAAAAATAGAAATTCCGAGTAAAATAGATCTGTATTCTAGTTGTGCCGTTAACGAATTTGAGTTAAATAATAAAGACATCGGAAATTATAAATCAGCGAGTAAAACCGGGAATCCATAGTAAGTGATTAATCGAAGGCATAACTCTCTCGGTTGCAGTGAGTTTACTTGTTCAAGTGTTAATCACAGTTAACATTTTGTCATATCTGTTTAAGAAAGGATCAGCCTTAAAAATAAATAGTGGTGGATAATGTCAATACTTCAATCTCAAAATTAACTTATAAATGCGACCAGTAAGGAGCCAGGAATTTGCTCATACCGCCTCATCCTTCAAATAACCTGGCTTCTTTCATTCGTTTTTTACCCTACACCAAAAAGTGAAGTCTCTGTTTAAACAAAAGAATCTATTTTCCAAAATAGATTCTATCTATTTCAGATACGTTTCACCACCAAAATAATAATTTACAGTAGATATTTCTCTTCAATAAAACCCTCTTCCAAACATTTTCTTTGAGTGCGACACCATCAACAAATCTGATTTTATTTAGACAAAAAAAGTGCTAATCCAAATGAAACATTTCTGATGAGTATTAGCGGTAAGTCAGTAGATCGAAACCATCACTATTTATTAAGTTTATCTAGTACTACAGATGCGGTGTGGTTGCGCATTGTCTTGCAGGTTGTTTAGTGTTGCATCTTTTCGGATTAGTTCAACGTCAAATTTTCGCGGTTGAACAGATGTACTTCAACTTTTTTGTAAGGAATTATATATATATAGATATAATGATGTGGCTTCTTGTTTGAATAATCAGTTCGTTAATATAATTGAGAGAAGGGCAGCTCCGTGAATACAGAATTAAAGGCAAATATTGGTTTAATGATGAATATAGAAATGCTTATATTTAGAAACAGTCAACTTATTTGGTTAAATAATAAATATGATCTTGGTTGGAGAAATTTTATTCTAGGTTAAGAGCAAAGTCTCAATCTATTTATGATTCACCGGAGAGGGAATATAATAACGGTATAAAAAAAACTATTTTTTTTACTAGCCAGCCTCATAAATGGTCGGCTACTTGGAAGTTTCCTCTTTTTGGTGCTGATTCGAGTATACCACTTGTACTCATAGCCGATGGCCGCATCACAAATTATTCAAATGATAAAGTTGACCATTTCCCTGATATATTTAACAGATAACATTTTAATGAAAGCATAATTGTACCACCAACATGATTTCTGAAGGTGAACTTAAGTTCTTCGTCATTTAAGACTTCTTGGTCTTTGACTTTGATGGCCACGATAAGATTTTGCCTTTGCTTTTAACAATGAATGCATATGTATTAGCTGCTAAAAGAAATCTGGTTTATTGCATAAATTAGTTAAGGTTGGTTGTTTCTATCATTATGGAGGTTAGAGAAGAAAGCACAACTACCTAAAAGGAGGAGTGACCATCGACCCCATTTGATCAGTATTGCCCAATCTCCATTAATCCAATATTGTAAAAATATCTGATAGGCTAATGTTAAAAAATTTTTTAGTAAATTTGTTGAGAGTAACGATCTCCGTCCTAACTTACAATTTTGGTTGGGCAAGGATAATGGTACTTGTGATTCGCATTTGACCCTCTCTTCAGACCTTCAGGAAATTCTTGATTTTAGGAATGAGGATCGGATGGTTTGCTTATACTTTAATAAAATTCATAACTGATAGCATTCAAATTCTGGTGGTTGGTGGGCAGCTTGTTGATATTAGAAAGTCATCTGTGGTGTTCTTTTGGGTAGTGTCCTTTGACCATTTCTTTTTACACTTTATACTTGACATATGATTTGACGTAGCGAACAAGCTGTTATGGAAGCAGATGAGGGCGCATTGGTTACCAGTATACCATCCATCTCCATATTCGAGGGTTTCCTTTAGTGAGTCTCTGAATAGAGATCTTATACCTAGTAATTAATGAATGGTTAAGTGGTGGCGTATTAATTTAAATTCACCCATAATTAAAAACAAGATCCCTATTTGGTCCGGGACAGCTTATCTACAGCATTCTGATTTATACATTGATAACACTATGTTAGCTACTTGTAACTCGTTCCCCAAATATTTTTTTTAGGGGGAAAACTTTTAATAATAACTTAATTTTTAGAAACATATTCGGAATGTTATCTTGGGAATATCACAAAAAATTGGTATTGTGTGAAAGTATTTTAATTTAAAGAATTTAGGGAGGAGGTTAATATGTTAAATTACTTCAATTGTTTTATTCTTCCTCTTTTGTTTATTGTACATCACTCTGTTCTTCTATGGCTGTTTCACATCTTAAACTCTTAGATAGAAACCTGTCTGCAAGTTTCTAATTCTAAATTTAAAAAACGATTTAAGGCATGGTCGTCACCTTAATTCTGTGTATGTTGCATACGATATGCAATTTTCTGGATCAGCCATTGCATACATCTATGCCAGTTACCTTTTCTAGCATAAGATAGAACACTAATCAAACCTCAAAGTGTTTTATTGTTCCCGCAACAAGGCTTTGGAATACGTTTCCTAGTGGTGTTGTTCTCTCGATTGATGATCAGGAGTTCAAATTCTGCGCTCATTCACTTTTAATAAATATAATATATCTTTGTTTTTTACCTGCGGCGAAGCCACAGGTCAAGGTGTCGCTTTTTTTCAAAAGGAGTAAAGTTCAATTGTACCCATTTAGAGCCATGAAAATAACCTATATGACCATGTGCCATATGGTTATTCACAATGAAGATTTCAGATTTGGCACTGGGTGGCGCCATCTAGTTGCAGAAGCCTTATTTAGTCATTAAAAGGCACTTGTAAGTGATTTGAACTATGGGAAACCATAAATGCAATATCCATTTATCATATCACAAAACGCCGCAGGTGAGTGGAGGGACTTTCCCTCTTGTTTCTATCATCTGTTATGTACAGTATCTTGTTTTATGCATTTTTACCTAATTTCATACAGTTTTTTTATTTTCCGTAGCAGGTTGCATTGCTTTATAGAGCTTGGTTATTCATATTATTCTGACTTCTTCAATTGGGTTTCAATTTGAAAAAATAATAATAATGAAAGATTCTTCGATAACGACAAAGCACTAAGAGAAACTTCAGCAGTTTTTGTTGTTTTTTTGGCTTCAAAATCTAAGGAGTTTTATTCTTAGATAAAATTTTATTTTGTTCGGAAAATCTCTTTGAAATAGATGGAAACTATTTCGTAGGATAAATCGCTCCGCACCGAGCGCCAATTTCTATTTCTGAACGTCACCGCTCTTTGTACCAACTTTCCTACTATAAGTTTATAATATGGAAAACCGTGACCACCTTGCTAATTAATCAATTAATCTTCATGTGTGCACTTTACATTGTTAACAAACAATTTAAATCATTTTAACCGACCAGCAAACTTTAATTCTTGCTAAACTGTAAATTTTGTTATTGAGAACAAGAACAAAACTTCGGAACTACAGCCTAAAGACCATAATTTATCTCATTCAAAATGCCACCTTAAAGTGTACTGATGTTAATATACCACATGCAACTTCTCTTCACATGATCAGGCAACTTAGGTATGGTGGCCCGATAAAATTATCGGGCCACCTATATATTGTCTTAGTTGGAATATAGCTTTATGAGCCTTACTCATTTTGATTTCAGTGACACTTGATTTTCGTTATCGTTCCCAAATTCTTTTTCTATACTGTCCTCTCTTAGGCGCATTATATATGTTTTTTTAGTTAACTTACCTTCCGATAGATGGAGCTTTACAAATAGTAAAAGAAAACTCTATTCTAGAAGGGGTGACTACAGTAAAGGATGGCTGGCAAGATGAAATAAGCGTGCGCTACGTATGTATGTATATATGCTGTGTTTGAACGTAGCTTTTGGAGCTATATGATGGCTTAGTCGGTAAGGCGCCTTCCTTCTTTTACTCATTTTGATCTCAGGGGACGTCAGACTCAGTTGTTCGATTCTCCTCACCATTCCCAAATTCTTTTCCTTCACCTTCCTCATTTTTCTAACGCATTATAGATTTCCAGTCACAATAGAATGTTTTGCATTACCAATATCCACATCAGTAAATAAAAGAAATGAATGCTAAATTAAATATGTCAGGTTGAAAATTTCTAATTCTGCAAATTAACGACTCAGTTTTGGCCCCCCAAATTATTTTTAATCTATTCAATTCGCCTACCTGAAGTATTGTCTCTTGCTATTTATTCGGCGTGGAAAACAATATTTCCCAAATTATTAGCACTTGAAAGTATTATTTTGCGAGCCATTGCGCTATTACTTGCCACTGCTAGCCCTGTCGACATGAAGTCATAAGCCTTCGGGGGGAAAAGAGATTGATCGCACTGATTGAAGAAATATCCATTCCCCACGAGGGTGATTAGCAACCACATTTATGTGAGACGTTAATTTAACTACGATGTAGAGTTTTAGGAGTAGTACGTTAGTTTTGGCAATTTCCTTTTGTTCAAAACAACCTCTCGATGACAAGATGGGTGACAATCTATTTTTTTTATAAGAATATAAGTCTAAATTTCCACAACATACCTCGTGAAGATGCTATATAATAGATATTCATAATATATATTATATAGTATATGCGTATTTTTTTAAACTTCAAATATTAATAACAAGGTTGTTAGTCTGTAGAATGTACAAAAAAACATATATTGAATGAAAAGAGAAACGGTAATCGAAAGCAGGAAGTGTAAGACAAGCGATCAAAAGTGACCTCCGCGCATGAGAAATTTAATCCTGGAAAGAACTTAGATTGCCAAGTTTCTCCAGACACCCAATAATTACGTCATTATCAAGTCCTCTTCTTGTGACATGAAACCAAACTGAACCTCATTAAGACCCAACCATTGTCAGTTTCATTACCGGTTTAGGATAAAGTAATTACGAAAAATGTCACGTTCTGCTTTTCCTCCACGTCAATAAAAGAAACGGAAACCAGGCGAAAGAGGAGAATAAAGAACAATAAGAAGGTGAGAGGACAATATTGCTTCATTCTATATAAAGCAGATGTCAATAAGGAATTGGATGAGTGTTTGTTAAATACATAAATGTAAGAAGAAAGATTAAAATGGTGAGTTAAAACCAATTGGACACTGACTGACATGAGATATCCATTAACAAGTATTGAATTCATGGTGAGTGTGGTATGTAGACGGGAAATGCATTTGAAGGACACCAGGTGTTAACTAAAGCTTTAATAAAGCGAATTTGACGATGAAACCTCATGGTCGTAGAAAAAACTAGTGGATTTGAGCGCCGTGAATGCGTTTAGAGTGAGAGTTAATCCGAAGAGAGAAAAGAGCGCCAGAAGAAACTCGTCGGAAGGGAATCAAAATTCCCTTTTGTTATCATTGTTTTGAGACTGGAAATAGAATCCATTCACTTCCAAACTAATTTCTAAAATAAAAATTTTCCATTGAACTGCGCCTTTATTAACTTCCCTGAAAGGATCAACTCTAATTCTTGACGCTGGAAGCAAAGAAAGGAAACTTAGGGTGGCATAAAAATTGCTCAAGTGCTCGAAACAGATCGTTATAGTGAAATTTTGAGAGTGATGATTCGAAGCTTTTCTCAATTTCCGGTCCATATTTAAAAGACCTGTCGATATGCCAAATGATACCAAGTAACGAGAATGTATTTTATATCGTTAGAGCTAGTTTCCTTTATACCTATAACCTGCCACCCTCTTTACGAGGTAGGTCTACCATCACCTGATGAGAGCAGTCCATTAGTGCTACCCTTTGCTTTTTTCACATGTTTTCTTGTTCTATTTGTATCCTTCTCACAGATTCCTAGCTTTAATTTGGACATATCGTGTCCATTTCAGGCTCTCCACCATTTATTAAAAAAGATTTACTTTGAACAAATCTTCCTAAAAAACTCAGTGAGCTTTATACCTCTGGGATTCAGAGCGACTACAGGAGCTTGTCATTGATGGAAGCAAGCTGATTATTTAATCCGAATAAAAATTATCTAGTAGGATGCTACTTTTATTTAAATGACAGGAGTTGAAGTCATGGTGTTTTTCGTTCATAAGCAAAAGAAACTTTCATACATAGTCCATGAATGAGAAATATACAAATATTATGACAAAATATTTTTCATGTATCTAACCATCCATTCGAGGCGTTTATACAGCCACGGCGAGAAGTTTTGGGACACCTGGAATCTTTCCTATTCTTGGTTTAAGTTTGCATTTGTCCAATGCATCTGGAAAGTAAAGTATAAGTACAAACTTACTTATAACTTTTTTTTTATTAAATATCTAAAATCACGATGCTATTGAGATGTAGGATGTGTTATATGATTTCATATAACACATCATATATGTTGATTAATATGATATTCTATGTCTCCAGGATCTAATAATATGATGATAGCTAAAACACAAATTATACCGTGGAGAAAATATGTCTGATATGCACGTTGCACGAAGGGTAAAGGGGGTCTCAGTGGACGACAAATCACCCGAAGATCGGCAGGTCACTTTCCGGGGTGCCAAAGTGTTGAATAGGATCCTATAAAGTGAGAAAATCTAAGACTGACCTACTTCTGGATGACCGAGGGCCTGTAAGCAACGTTACGACAGGTCGCTGCATCGCATGAGCCTTCGGGATCGTATAAAACAACACTAGCTGAAACATGAATAGACAGAGTACGGCCAAGTCAATGCACCCATCAGAAGAGTCCATCGCAGTCTGCTTGAAAAGGAACTAGAGTATGTATAACCTACAAGAATCTGCTGATCGATCTTCAGCATAAGCGATGTAGATTGGCATGGCCACGTGCTGACCTCAACTGGGCAATGCGTCAGTTTTGAGCTGCATATCAACTACATGGTTGGGTTGTCTCATCTTTTGTGATTGCACCAAGAATGCAAAATGTACCAAGCTCTTTTGAGACATTACATGCTGCGCTTAGCTCGATACCTCTCCCGAAATGCCCAGAAAATGGTCTCCCAGCAGGACGATGCGCCATGTCACAAATCTGTTTCCACTATTCAGTAGTTCCGGGAAAACGATATCACGGTGATGGACTCGGTCCTTTAGTCTCAGGGTGTGAATCCACTGGGAAGCTTCTAGTGGGACCCGAAAGAGGACGTAATACTTCGTCAGCCAGCCTCCAATAAGTAACCGAAGGCACTCATTACCAAGGGGTTGGCCACCATCACAACCCTCAGATGTGGCACCCCCTGTGGAGGGCATGCCCAGAAGGATAAATGCCCCCATCACTGCCAAGGAAGCCCCACACGCTACTGCACTTCCTCTATAAGTTTGGTGCTGCTGTAATTTTCAGTTTAATTTGCTTATATGTTGCAGATGTTATTATTTTTCTGCAAATATAACTTATTTCTTCCTATCTTATCCTCTGTTCCGGAACCCTGGTGAATGAGTATGAGTGTCCCCTATTAGAGGCGCCCATAGCCACATACCCCTGAGAACAGCTCACCTGCGAATGTCATTCTGATCTGTATGTGCATCTCAGTATACGTTCATTGGATCTCCTCAAGGATGGCAAGGTGTAACTTTTAAAATTTGCTTCAAGTTGAACAAAACAAAAGGTGATCAACCACGAAATTTTAGGGTCATTAATCATTAAAATGTCACAACAAAATATTATTAATTACAATTAACGATTATAAGGAATCAAAGTAGAAGATGCAGCTGAGGATTGCGTGCTTTCTAGACACAAGTGCCCGCCGGTGGGTTTGTGGCTATATATCTATAGATGTGCTGGTTGTTTGGGGCTTAACAAACAAAAAATACTGAAACCATTGCCATGGCGATACGCTAAAACCATCAGCATCAAAACAATATAGGTAGATGATGAACAAGTTCTTTAACTTATACCGGTCGTATCTGGGGTATGTTTTATGGACATTCATCTCTAATCGGATTTGCCCATCTATTTATCTCCACTCTTGTTAAATTCAGACGTCTCCACTCAGCTTTGTCTATCTATTCATCCCTTCTCAGGTTGAATTCAGTCGTCTCCACTCAGCTCTGTCTATCTATTCATCCCTTCTCAGGTTGAATTCAGTCGTCTCCACTCAGTTCTGTCTATCTATTCATCCCTTCTCAGGTTGATTTAAGTCGTGTCCAGTCAGCTCTGTCTATCTATTCATCCCCGTTTAGGTTGATTTAAGTAGTCTTCACTCAGTTCTATTTATCTATTCATCCCCAGCCTGCACGATTTGAGTCTTTTTCACTCGTATTTTCCTACCTGTTCATCTCAGGTAGCTCTGATATGAGTCGTCCTCCCTCCCATCTCTCCATTAATTCATCTCCGCTCATTTTCATATCTTTCGTTTCCACCTGGCTCCACTCAGCCAGAGAAGAACAAGTTCTTCTATTAGGCACTCATTCGCGAGCCTAAAATTCATCTCCGCTGGGCAATGTCAATGAAGCGGTGAAGGAGTAACTACGGTCAAGTTGAAGGACGCAAGATGACCACTAGACCGCTTACATAATATAAGGATAAGGAGTCTATGCCCTCCTCAATCTTCACTTTCACTAGTTTCATGTTGTCCCAGCAAAATGATAGTTCCTTGTTATAATCCCACTTCTTTTTGTCGCGGCCGACTCTACATCTCACTGTGTCGGCCGGTTGGTCTTCGTTTTGCTTTTTTGGGGTCTTGATAATAACATTGTAACTATTTAGCCGATTCTAAGGAAATTTGAAATCCTTATGTTGTTTTCCATTATCTGTCGGCATGAGCTCACTCCACGCCGACCACTTTTAGAAGTTTTGAAAATGCACAAAACGTTCAAGTCTGCTCCCCAACTTAGGTGCGCTCGCCAAGACCAAAATTTGCGGCGGCGCTGCGCACCGCCCATGCCTACGACACCCCTAGGACCGTTGGGGACCACAAAGTGGGCAAAGTTTCAGGCAGCTAGTCGCCAAGGTGTGACGGGATCTCAAATAACCTAGCCCAGCTCCTAAGAACCTTTTACCTTCTGGCTTTGTTCAATTACATTTTGCTCCAAGTAGTCGTTTGTGTTACACGATTAACTTTGTTTTTAAATATTTGCTCCAGGAATGTGGAATGATCTGACAGCTAATTTAATCTTCCCTTATTGCGTTGGAGCCTTAAATTGTGTTCCGAAGACCCACCTCTTCTCACAAGTGTTTTTATTTTTGGTAGGGAGGCGCTATGGGAAGTCTCGCAGCCTCGGAGGGCGCACTTATAGTGTCAAATTCTTTCAAAGTTAATTTTCGGCCGTCGTTGAGAGCTCTAATTTGGAAGGGTGGTAGAAGAAAAAATCATAATGGCTTCTTTCTTAGGCCACCTCGCCAATCATACTGGAAAATAGTTGTTTGCTGGTGGATATTTTTATTTACAAGAAGGAAAAATACCAAGAGGTGATCTTTCAACCAGAATGGTGGCGAATAAAGTTAAGTAAAAAAAAATTAAGGTATGTGGAAGATACGTAGCTCTTCAACCCGTTAAGAGTGTTAGCGGGAGAGAGCGCATCCCTTCTAAAGCTTGATGGAGCAGAAAGAGGGTGGCGCGCAGTAGGATTTTTACTCTAATAGATGTTTGCGTTTCTCATTTAAAAACAGCAGAACTTTTGTTTTAATTCTCTCCGATGGCATTAATATTTTGAATTGTGAACATGGAAGCCTTTGTCGCAGGATTTTAAGTAGTTTCCGTACCAACATTTCGCTGGTAGGTTTGAATACTAGACTCCTTCGTACAGCTTTGTCGATCTAGCTATTTTTATAACTCATGGCTACTGAATGTCATCCCTAATGTGATTTGAGTGTAGCTTAAACATAACTTCTCGAACCATTGCTCCTTTTCGATTACTTTCCTTTGTTTTGACATTTTACTATTACTTGATTCATGTGAACATTCCCATTGCTACTTGTATCTATTTCTCTCGCTACATTTTAGTTCCAAGAGGCAGAGTACTTCCACCATTCGGGTTGTTATCACTAAATGACGACGAAAGAGTATCAGAATTTTAAATACTCGCTGATGGAGTTCGCTTATGTAGGGAGCCCTTTAATGGTTAGTAAGTGCAACATTTTTACCGGTTCTCTTAACTTTAACGCCTCTTAAATATGTTCGCTCTTCTATAGAAATTTGCGTAAAAGCCTTTGTTAATGCCTTTACGCGGGTTTGTCCTTTCAGGTTCCTCTACCCACTACAAAATGGCATTTACCTTCTCTCCTTGCCGTAGTTCAAAGCTAAGGAAGGTAAGATATGATCAATGCGACGCTATTTTCAAATTAACAAGAAATTTATCCCTCGTTGACAAAAATCGAAGATAAGAGAATATCATGCGAACGGACAAATGTGAAATTAATGCTGTTTAATATTCAAATTGATTCGTACCTCCTTGATTTTATTTTGCTCTCTTTCTAGGTTTTATAATGCCTGGGCTACTCTGGAGTCTCCCATGACCCCCCCCCCCTTCCAACGGGGGACAGAGTGCACCTACTCCCTGCACGGATTTTTTCGAAAAAAGGAAATAAAAATATTACTGCAAGGAATAAATTATTCCGTTTTCTCTTTCAATGTGGTTTAATGGATTCATTTTCATCATTCTCTCGTGCTACTTTGAGAGATATATACATTTGTATATCTGCCACGCGTTTACCTATTCCTCATTTATTCTTTGAATTCCCAATTAATTTTCTTTTCTTTCATAGTCTCCGTTTGAGCTGGTGAAAGTGTTCCTTAAAAGCTATTCTATTCAGAGAATTTTTTGGTTCTCTGCGTAGCGTAGTGTACTAACGGCATACTTTTAACTGTGATCAAAGCGGGGCTCGCTGCCTCAGTGTGCCTGGTTCGAATCGCTTCCCTGCAAGGATTTTTCGAAAAAGGTAATAAAAATATTACTGCAAGGAAAAAATTATTCTGTTTTCTCTTTCAATGTGGTTTAATGGATTCATATATATATATATATATATATATATATATATATATATATATATATATTTATAATCCTTGTGTGCATTATAATTTTCGTAATTTTAAACTTGTTCTAAATCTATCTTATAAACCAGAAGATGGGTAAGGTACCCGAAACGTTGTATTTAATTAAATGAGAAATTTTACATGTCTTATTTTGGGATTTATCCTCAACCTAAAAATAAGCCTTCTTAGAAGCAAACCTATAGAATATATAGGCTCCCGTTATGGACAAGATGGCGTTAAGCTTTTTCAGCAAGCATCCAAGCTTTCCTGTCGCCTCAAGAAAGTACAACTTGTCATTCAATTTCTGGAAATTTGTAGGTCTAACAATGTTTATCCCAACTTATATAATCTTTAAACTTTACCGTAAGTCTCAGTGTTCTTCCGAATTTTACAAGTCATCATTGGATTATCTCCTCAATAATGAAATCAATTTCAAAATTTCAACTTTTGCATAAAACCCAGAAAAGTTATAATTCCTCCCTTTCTAAATTGCGCTCAACCTTTTCCATTTGTGATAATATTTGCTACCGTTCAGTTATTGTTAAAGAAACTAACTTTTATTCTTCCCAAGTCACCTGAAAGTGTCATTCATAACCTATCGGATTATAAATTATCGCCACGTGAATCTTTTCTTATCTCACTGGTCTTCAATTTAAGTAACCTGTTTTTTCTCACAAATTCCCAAACTACTTCCAGTTTTGGGAAAAATTCATTTATGATATACAACCTCTTCCTATACTTGTGAACTTTCAACATCTCAAATCATCTTTTTTCCTACTTACGAATGAATTTTACATAAAAATGAAAAATCTTCGATTTAGTTACCTTTTCATACAAAAGAATGATTTCCAGCTTCTTCGTGACCTCGGAAACAATCCTGATGTTTTTGTCACCCAGCCTGATAAAGGTAACGGTGTTGTGATTCTTAACAACTTTGATTACATTAACAAAATGAATAACATTCTCTCAGATTCATCTAAATTTAAACTTCTCAACAAAGATCCCTCGAAACTTTCCCAAATTCTGGATGATAAAGTTAATCGTTTGCTTTCTAAATTTAAAACTCTAAATATCATTGATGAAGGAACTTATAAACAACTTTTTTCTCCTGGCTCCAATCCCGGACTTATGTATGGCCTTCCCAAAATCCACAAGCCTAATGTTTTCCTCCGCCCCATACTAGCAGCATACCCAATGGCAACCTACAAGTTGGCTAAATATCTAGTACCTCTACTTAACCCTTTTACCATTAATCAATACAAAGTTAACAATAGTTATTCTCTGTCTGAAGAATTCAGGAACTTGAAACTTCCTGGTCCTCACTTTTTGTGTAGCTTTGATATCTTCTCCCTTTTTACAAATATCCCCGTAAATGAAACTATAGACCTAATCATCCAAAAGGCCTTTCCAGAACCGGATTTAACCTTTCATACATTCACCCTGTCGTTTTTACGGTCTCTTCTTGAACTAACCATTATAGACAACTTTTTTCTGTTTAACAACTTCATCTATCAACAGGTTGATGGTGTTGGAATGGGTTTTCCCATGGGTCCTCTTCTTGCTAACATTTTTATGTCCAACTTTGAAGAAGTTGCTTTGAGAGAATGCCCTCCTGCTTTGAAACCGATATTTTGCCGTCGTTTTTTTGACGATACTGTTCTAATATTAAAAACAGAACAACAGTCTGTTTCATTCTTTGATTATTTGAATCATAGCCATTCCAATATAAAATTCACAATTGATAAAGAAATAGATGGAAAATTACCATTTGGGGATTTTCTCATATCCCGTTCCTCGCCTAACTTCACCACTTCCGTCTACCGAAAATCCTCCTTTTCTGGTCTCGGCATGAACTTTTACAGTTTTTGCGATATTTCATATAAGATCAACAACATCAAAACCCTCCTTCACCGTGGCTTTCGGCTTTCATCTGATTATTTTCTTGTTCATTCAGAATTCAGTTTTCTTAGGGGTTATATTCAAAGGAATTGTTTCCAGCCCTCAATTGTACAAAAATGTATCCGTCAATTTTTTGATAAAATATACCATCCTCCACAACCAATTTCCTCTGTCCCCAAGGATGTCCGCTATTGTCTTCTCCCTGATATTGGCCCACTCAACCTACCCTTACGCCGAAAACTTAATAAGCTTTTGAAAAGATTTTACACACATAACAACTTCAAAATAGTTTTCCTTAACAACTTTCATATTGGAAAATTTTTCAGAACTAAAGACAGACTTCCACCTGAAATGAGCTGTTCAGTTGTCTATAAATTCATTTGCCCCAGGTGCCACCAGGGGATCTACATTGGCAGCACTGTTCGCTCACTTGGGGCTGAGGTCTGTTCTCATCTTGTTATTAGCTTTCGCACTGGCTCCACCTTGACCAAAAAAAGAAACTTCTCCCATTCGAGATCATTCAATTAAATGTAAGACAGAAATTTCCCACAAAAACTTTCAAATTATAGGACATGCAAAGGACTCCACTTCCCTCCGCATTCTCGAATCATTATTTATAAAACAACTAAATCCCAGTTTAAATTCTGATTCAACTGCTTTTCCCCTTCTCATTTCATAAATCACCAAAATTGTTCACAATCTACCAATCTTTAATCGGTTCCTTCTATAATCTTTCCTCAGTCTCTTCGCTTTTGCTGTCCACTAAAGGTGACTAATATTTTTGTGTACCAATCAATTGCCCCAATTAGTATTTTATATTTATCCATATTTATAGCATCTATATTTAGTGTCAACAGTTTTCAAATCATTTTTCTACATTTTTAATTAATTAAATAATCTATTACTATTTTTGCTTCATTAAGTGACTAATATCTGTGTCAACTAGTGTTATATTTATCCATATTTAAAGTACCCATAATTGATCCATATCTAAAGTTTCAATAGTTTTCAAACGATTTGTCAAAATTTCAATTAACTAAATAATTTATTTCTAATCCTTGTGTGCATTATAATTTTCGTAATTTTAAACTTGTTCTAAATCTCTTTTATAGACCAGAAGATGGGTAAGGTACCCGAAACGTTGTATTTAATTAAATGAGCAATTTTACATGTCTCATTTTGGGATATATCCTCAACCTGAAAATAAGCCTTCTTAGAAGCAAACCTATAGAATATATATATATATATATATATATATATATATATATATATATATATATATATATATATATATATATATATATATATATATATATATATATATATATATATATATATAATAAAAAATTCAAAAAGTGGCACGTGAGGAAAGCAATACATTTATCCGAAAATAACCACCCTATTGACTGGAACTCTGCAAAATTCCTTTATCATTCCGCTGATTTTACAAAATGAAATATTGTCGAGTGTTCATTAATTGGCATGTTGCCTAATATAAATATCTCCCCTGGCTTATTTAAACTCGACCCTGTTTTAAAAACCTTGTACTAAATGAAATAGCTTCATAATGCAGCCTGTTGTCACTCTTTATTAGTGTAATATCATTCGCATTGCCCTCCCCCCCACCACGTGTCTGCGCTAGGATCATGAATTAACTCTTAGCCCTAAATGTTTTCGTTCTAATGATAATCCTTTAAAATGTTTTTCACCCATCATTTCCATTCATATACACGGCGTTGTTGTGTGTACATCGTTTTGGGGATGCATATGTCTGTTATTAGTTGCCTAATAATCTTTTTATTGGTATTTCTTTGTCTTGTTATTGTGTGTTTCCATTGGTTTGTACTATGTGATGGGCGTTCCCTTCGTATCTTTGTACCCTATATAAGGTTGTCTTCTCCATTTTCATGTTTTTCCTTGAAAATGAACTTGCAAATATTGTTCGAAAGTGCTTGGATTCATCTTTTCATTTTCCTGTGGGTTAATTTTCATATATATATATATATATATATATATATATATATATATATATATATATATATATATATATATATATATATATATATATATATATATATATATATATATTTATATATATATATATATATATATATATATATATATATATAAATATATATATATATATATATATATATATATATATATATATATATATATATATATATATATATATATATATATATATATATATATATGAACAAGAAAAGTGCAAATTAAATTTCCATAATTATACTAGAGAATTTAATTTTTAAATTATATAAGTGCTCTATCACATAAAATTAAGACACTTAAAAGAGGGCGTTTTATTGCACCCAGAACAAGAAACAAATCAAATTGCGCCACAGTACAACTGCCATTTAAAAGCTGACTCTTCTTCCCTTCCTTGACGCAAAGTCATCAATTAAATCAGCATACGAAATCTCCCCAGAAATTGTATGATTAAAATTGATTATGACAAGACCAGTAAGACGCTCCTATGAGATAGATGATCTCGGATAAGATTCGATGAGCTTCATCTTTAAAAAGCTTCTCTCTGCTTCAGAAACAGTGACTGGAAGAATAAGACCAATTCTGAGAACAGTCCACAAATTTTGATATATTTTAGACTGATCCCTTTCATGGATAAATGTCAACAATTCAAGTAAGGATATGGTCTTTGATGGCAAATCAAGTAAGTTCTTCAGCTCTCGTGCAAGCTCATTGTCATCTAATTCAGATCGTCCCTTAAAGTAAAGCGCATAGTACTAGGTTTCGCGCAATGTTCTGTTACCTCCTCAAATGTGAGATTCAAAAAATGTGTCAGCACTCGAAACTTCTCTCCCACAATTTACAACGCGAAAAACCTTTTCTGAATGGCTAATGTTTCAGAATATACCACTGCATTGAAAAAAGACACCCTCAACTTTTTAAAAGCATCAATGAAGGGCTCATCAAATGCTTCATAGGAGAATTGTCGCTTTGTGGACCTCAGCCGTTTTTGTTTTAACACAGTCTCTACATTCATTTGTTCACATATATCTGATGCTTCCCTTTGTGCAGCCACAAAACCTGTGGCCTTGTAATTGCGGAGACGTCTCTCTGTTTTCTTTAGAAGATTTACTGTAACATCAATGTTCATGCTAAGAGATTGCATCTGCTTGCTCACATGCTGAATCTGGCAAAACAGGTCATACCACAGCACTGAGCAAATGGCAAAGCGGTACGACCTAACCTTTTCGGCTAGCGCTTGAGCCTCTACTTTTACTACTGAGTCGTTGGTGTTGTTCCTCACCTTGATCAATGCATCTTTCACGGTGGCTGCCTCATATCTCAGGGATTCTACACTCTTGATCTTGCTTTTTCATCTTGTATCAGACCACATCTTCAATGTGATGTCCACATAATTTTTCAAAAAGGTCCATCGCTGTGTGGAAAAAACAAATGTAATGTTTCTGCAAGAAACCAAAGTAATTTGTGGCATCAATAGACCCATTAGCAGCATTGGGCAACACCAAATTCAAAGAGTGTGTTCCACATGGAAAAAACAGAGCTCTGGTATTAATTTCTAAGAGCCTGAATTGAACACCCTTGTTTTTTTTCCTCATGTTAGCTCCGTTGTCGTGTGATTGTTCTCTAAAGTCCATGAAATGAATTTTTTTTAGCTCATCCAGTCTCTTCAGAATCACGAATGCTATATGTTGACCAGTGGACTTCTCTGCCTCTAAGAAACCCATGAAATGTTTCTTAATATGGGGCTTCTTCTCCAGTGACACAACATGAATCACAATTGACAACTGTTCAGTGTGGCTGATATCTGGTGTGCAATCTATAATTATTAAAAAAACTTTGATTGCTTGATGTCGCTAACTATTTCTATAATAATTTTGCTTCTCAACAAATCAATGAGTTCGTTTTGTATGTGGTAGCTGAATTAGCTAGTGTGACAGGATGTACCTTTTTGGACATGGCTAATGTGCTCTTGTATTATAAGATCAAATTATGCCATTAGTTCAACTTCTTTCAGAAAATTGACATTTGATGGCGAGAATAACTTTACAGTATGTCCCCTTAGTGCCAAATTCCTAACTGCCAAAGAATACATAATAGCAGTGAGGCGTGTTAGTACCGCTCTCCATCTTAACTTCTCAGCCTTCAGAAGTTCTCTCTTCTGCTTGTAAATAGTCTCTCCTTTTCTCCTCCTTACTGATAATTCTTTCCACATTTTCATAGAATTTAGATGTTCTGAGCAGTTTTCATGTGCTGTGAGTGTAGCAGAATGCTCCCATTTGATCACTGACACCACTTTTGTCGTGGTATACCTTGTGGAACGTGAAGTACTGCTTTGATGAAGTAGGCTTTGATCTAAGAGTGTTAATTTTGTTGTTTTTAAGGAAGAGCCGCTTCACCACGTAATGATATAAAGAAACACACAGAAATTCCCCAAATAAACTGATATTTTAAATTTAAAAATTTACTACACAAAAACAAGACATAAACCACAGAAATACTACGAATTTCAAAATACACAAAAATGACTTCAATTAACTTGACCCTCTGATGTTGGCTAATTCGCTACTCCACTTAAATATACAAGAAATAGGCTGATTGTCTCTACTGCAGTTTAAATACCTTGATTGCTCTGGCGGTGGGTTTGAGTTTGACCTTGAACTCAATGAGCCCCAGACACCACAGGAATCTAGTAGGTCCTTTGACGCGTGCTTCGAACAGATTGTTGGAGGTGGTCGAGATCACGAGGTACTTTGGCGAGTGTAGCAGATGGGGATCCACACGGTATTCAATGAGGGAGGGGTCTTCAAGGGCGAGAACAATCACGGTGCTCTAGGAGTAAGTTGAACTTGGTTCTTAAACCAAGTTAACTTAGAGTTCGGTGTGACCACCGGGTAACGGGCTCGAGGAGGAGATTTTTTCTCCTTCGTTACGTAATTCCTCATGAGTGAGGACTGTACTCGGAGGGGGGGGGGGCTTCTTCAAGGGCGAGGATAGAGGAGGGGGGTTTTTCTGACGAGAATAAGTTGAACTTGAACAAGTTAACTTAAAGTTCGGTTTGGTAACCAGAAACTAGCTCAAGAATGAGCTTCTTAGTTCCAGTCTTCCTCAAGGGCGAGGCCTACCTCAGTGTTTTGGGGACACACCAGGATAGAAGGGGAGGGGGTCTCTGACAAGAATAAGTTAAACTTGGTTCCTCAAACAAGTTAACTTATGAGTTTGGTGTGGCCACCGGGTAACGGGCTCGAGGGGGAGCCTTTTTCCTCTTATTTTCGTAATTCCTCAAGAGCGAGGAATATCCCTGGGCTTTAGGATGCACCAGGATATTAGGAGTCTCTCTGACGAGAATCAGTTGAACTTGACCAAGTTAACTTAACGTTCGGTTTGATAACCAGGGACTAGCTCGAAGGGGAGATGCTTCTTAGCCCCTTTGGTAGCCCTGCCTCTCTTGCAGGGGACTTCATAGTCTGGCGACTCACGTATTCTACTTGTCCAGTCTTGGTAGCCCGGCTTCAATCCGGGGACTTCGTAGCCTGGAGACTCACGTATTCTACCTCGTTTTTCCCAAGTCTTTGTTATTTATACCTCGTCACCCCACTGGGGTAGAAGTAGGAGGGGGGAGGAGGCTTGTGGACGGTCAGCAGGAGGGTTGTTACTCCAACGGTTTTCTCACCAAGTCTTACCTCGGCTCCCGTTGGTCTTCGAGCTTGTGAGAAACGCGTCTCCAATTTCTTATTTGAGGTGAAATTGAATATACTCTCGTAGAGGAGATCTTGCAGTTTACAACCTTTTGGCTTTTCATAGCGACGAGTGGCGAGGCGCTGTGGTCACGAGTTTGACCCACGGTGCTGGGGCCGGATGTCTTTGCGGTTACCGTCCCGTGTCTCCATGGAGAGAGAACGGGGAAGGACGATTCCCCAACAGTGAGCTAGTATGCTTCCAGTTCGTTATTCTCAAACTTGTTAAATTTATTTTCTTCTTGGAAAATAATATTGTATAGAAACAAAAATGGCTGTTGTTTTTCAAGGAATAGACCAACCAACTTCTGGTTATATTTTATCCACTAGCCAATTACTTCCTGAAGTAATGACATTGACAACTTCTTCCGTCAGTATTGTTCCTAGGGAATACAAAATCAGAGGCACTTGACTTGGTCGTCTGGAAGCCAGTTGTGTCCGAATTCTCTGTCAGAACTGACGGCCAGTTAGCAGGGTCGCTGGACAGAGACTCATCCTCAGGAGGAAATTGTGCTCCAGGCATTTCTAATTGAAAAAAACGAGAGAAATAATATACACAAATAAGTTATATAATCATCAGTGTAACTCCTGGGGGGGGGAGGGCACTAGTTTTTCTCAGTTTACAGAGATTTGCTTGTCCTAGAATACCTAGACTAGGATTGGCATTAAAATAACCGCCTAAATTCAAACAAAACCCAATGAAAAAGTTTTTTAATGTAGTGGGTTTCATTACTTTTCACCACTGTTATAAGCCTCAATGATACAATAAACTGTTTTAAAATGCTTTGTAGAGATACACACACATAGATGTGTAGGGGTGCGAAGATGTATCAAAGAAAAATTCCTTCCAAATCGATAATATAAATAGCCCATTAAATTACTAACTCACCACAGACTCAGCCGTAACGTGATAGCTAAGAGCATTGACATTTAGATCTAAAGGTACCACGTTCGAAACTCAAAGTCCACAACTTTTACGAAGAAATCTCCAGAAGAAAACCGAAATCATGGAAAACGCTTTAAGGACAACTCATCAAATAATCAAGAAGCAGGAAGGAATCATCAACCCGCGAGATAATAGGAAGAAAATGAAGATACATCAGGAAAGAAATCGAAGATCAAGAACTAACCGACCCAACAAAATAAAGAAAAAAGAATTACAGCCAATTAAATAATTCGATAAAGAGAAAATCTCAAGGTCAATAATAATATAGATAAACTAACTCGATTGGGGATAGTTGAGATGGATATGCCCCCCTCCCCCATAGATGCACACATTCATAGACATATTTTCAAACAAACTCATCTGAAGAATGTTGCTGGGAAGAAGTAGGAGCAAATACGAGTATGTCTTCATCATCACCTGAAGGCTCAAAAACCATTTATGTATAGGCCTGTTTTGTTGTAGAAGTAGATGGCTTCTCATCCTAGCTAGTGGCAGAGGGTGTTCCAAAATATTTCAAAAGTGCTCCTGCAGTAAAATTGAACATAAATGACCAATGTATGAATAGTTTAGAACAATTAATTTAAACTGTCATTAAGAATAATGTATTGAACTTTTTGTCTGTAATCTAAAATGTAATATTTTCTTAATTCTATTTCAGGACATGATATGTGCTGTATGTTTTGTTTGAATAAATCCTAAAGAAAAGGCCTTTTTAACTATTTATGCAACAACAAATTTTGCCATTTTACCAATTTGCTCTCAATGTTGTGAAAATATATTATATTATACTATTATATTATTTTTTATTTTATATATTAATTATTTATTTTTATTATAGATTTTAAATGACTCTAAAAGCTATATCACAAAATAGCAGTATAAATGATAGTTAAAAGTAGATGGCATGCCTTCATCCATAGCTCGTTTCCCCTCTTCTTCTTTCCTCTTCTTTTTAAATTGACTCCCTGATAGCTTCGATCTTTTCTTATTCATTTGCGGTTATTTGACAGATCCTGATGGAAGATTCGTTTGTAATATATTTATTTACTTAACTATTTAACCAAACATATAAAAATAACATTACGTATGTTAAAGTATTAAGTATAAGACTTTATTCACAATGGTATCTTAATCTGGAAGCATTGGAGAACAAATAGGCCTACTGAGAAATTTTGCATTGTACAGCTCTTTTAGGGGAAGGTTTGTGGCAGGTATGGCATTGATTAAATCATTTTATTTTTTTATAAACTAAATCAATCGTTTTTTTCGATTTTCTTTATTCTTTCCAAGAAAATTAAATTGTTAAAAAATTAAGTTGTTTATTTTAAGATTTTTAAACTATTATAATGAAAAACTGAATTCCAAACTAAGCTGATTTTCTATTTTGGTCGTTCGGTGGTAAGAAATTATTTTTGTGAAACGTCACAGATGTTTTTTTATATTAATAAAAAACTATATATATATATATATATATATATATATATTTATTTTTATGATTTATTTTATTTCAATTTATATCTTTATTCTTATTTTTATAGTTTTGGAGGTACACTCAGGCCGTCCCTTAACAAGTGATGCCCTGGGCAGCTGCCCATATTGCCTATAGGCAGAACTATCACTGCTTGCAACGGCCATTTTTCCGTGAATTCGCGCCAGTACTCCATCATAGAGAACCCTGAGGAAAAACCAGTCCTCCTTCATCAGTATCCTGAGGTAAAACCAGTCCTCTTTCATCAGTGTCTTGAGGTAAAACCAGTCCTCCTTCAGCAGTATCCTGAGGTAGAACCAGTACCATTCCCTATCGAGAACTCTGAGGTAAAACATATTCACTTGTTGCATCCTCGCCTCCCTGAGTTACCTTCTCTTCTATGCGGATCTCGTTATAATCCGGTCTTCCCAAATCAATTGTTAATATTTGTATTTCGGATAAGTGTAACACCTTTTAAGACTCCGATCCGAGTCGAGTAATTAACAGCTTCAATCCCTTGGATTTGCCCATTTGCTGACCCCGAGTGTGTCCGTTACTTATTTGATCACGTATCTCACTTAAACCTCTTTTGTATATATTTAATATTTTTTTGTTATTAAACTTTATTTTTGTAGTATTCTTTAAATAACCTCGAACGACTCTCGGCCATCATTCGACTTTTACAACCAATCTGCACTCTCTCATTTTAATAATTATTACCCACACTCTAGGGAACAACTTTCGCCGCCAATCTCATTATCTCTCTGCCCCACTGGTCGGCCCATGCCATCAGCTTGTAAGTGTCCGTATATATATATATATATATATATATATATATATATATATATATGTAAAATTGCTATATTACGACATACATATATATATATATATATATATATATATATATATATATATATATATATATATATATATATATATATATATATATATATATATATATATATATATACATATATATATATATAATTTTGTGTCAGGTTCAGTAGGGTTTTTAAAAGGTCTTTAGAGAGGCCTTTTAATAATTCCTTCTATTTCTTTGTATTTTCTTAAGGCTGAGTAGCGTTCAAGTTATTTTTAGATTGGTGGAACGACCTTTCCATATTTATTAGTGGCGTGTTTCTATCTGGAGCGTGAACGTTTTTGTTAACTCAAATTGCTGGAGACTGAGCCTCTCCATTGGCCCTTTTAATCCCACAAAACGTTATTGCCACCCTTAGCCCTTCTTTTCAGGTGAAGGCTTAATTTTTTATTTGTGTGTATTTTGGGGTAGTGCAGAATTTATTTAGCGAAGCAAGGCTCGCGCGTCTATTAGGGCATATTCTTTCCGTGTGCGTATTTTACGCTCATCCATTTCGTTAACCCCGTCGCGTGACTACGGTCAATTTGACTTTTGCAAAAGATGTCCTCCTTCGACAAATTTAAATTACAAACCGGAGAAGTCGGATTAACCGGCAAAGACCTCATGCCATCCCTCCAGGACGATGAGAAGAATGAAAGAGCAGAAAAAGGTGAACGAGAAATGAGAGAGAGAGAGTGTCCGACAGCACGAACTTGAGCTACATCGCCCCGGTTTGAGACACTTTCCATTAACTCACGTATGGAAGCCCCCGAGTCCGCGTCAAGCAAGCTTTCCACGTTTAAAGAAGCTGGGGACTTTGGATCTTATCTCACCCACTTTGAGAAAATATTCGAAGTCAATCATTGGGACATCGAGGCAGACGGTGTCGTTAAATCACTCTCCCTTCTCAGCTCCCAGCTCCGGGATATTTTCATTTTCCTTCCCTCGAAAGCCACCATCGACTATTCCACCCTCAAGTCTGATCTGTTGGCGGTTTTCAAAATGACCCCCGACTTTTACCGTTCAAAATTTTCATATGCTCAAATCCAACCAGGTCAGTCACTCCGTCAATATGGTTACACTCTCCAGCGAAATTTTCCTTTTTGGTTAGACGCTTCTAAAATCGCGCACGATTATGAGTCTTTAGTTGACTTCGCCCATGAGGATCAGTTATTAGCTGCGCTGCCCATAGAAATCCACGCATTTGTGAAGGACCGTAAGTGTTACATCTCTAAGGAGTGCATTGAAGAGCTGGATGTCTATGCGGCAAGCAATAACCTCTATCCAAAGGACAATAAGGAGAATACCCCGTCATCTCCCAAGTCCAAGCTTAATGACTCACGATTATCTCTTCGTAATGCCCCTAAGTTTTTTAAAGTATTGGGCCCCTATAAACCCAGAACTTTTTCCCCATCGGAACCCAGAGATATAAAACCTCTTATTCCCATCCCCCTGCGTCGTCATTCCCCAGGAGACCAATAGTTTTCTTTAAGTGCGGAGTAGAAGGGCACTTGAATCCAAACTGTCCCCAGAATTCTCAGCTCCGGAAGAATTCCGCTTACTAAGTCTACCAAGTAAGCGCTACTCCTGCTCACCCATCATCTCGCCCTGTAACTCCCGCTCCTCTCTCGCTGTCTACCTCCCCCCCAAACCTCAGGTCAATTTTGTCTTTGACAAAAACTCACCAGGAAGCTTAAAATTTGAAAACGGAGTGGTAAATGGATGCCGAATATCCACTCTCGTTTGCGATACAGGGTGCACGTGTATCGTAGGTACAAATGAATTACTTTAACCAGTGGTCTCTGAACACAAAAAGTTTGCAGTAGTCCACGACTACTTGAGACGCGCGAACAGCTTCCACATTGTTAAGTGCTACCTTGAGTGCAAAAACTCCACCGGCTGGCCTGAATTCGTTTCAACCCCTATTAAGCTTTCCTCAGTCTTGATCGGACAGTGTCCCCAAGTGTCCATCAATCCTACAGCTCAACCCGTTGCTACGCGAGCATTAAGCTCACCTTGATGCCCCCTGCGACGTTGAGTTTAGCAGCGTCACGAGCAACGAATTCGCTCAAGCGCAGACGGAGTATGAAACCCTCCTTCCAATGTGGGAGAAAGCTCGGAGTCACGAGCAAGATTCTGCCTGTGGCAACAAAACGGTCTCTTACGTCGTAAAAGAAGGCCTTTTATATCGCACCTGCTCGGATGGCAATAACCCCGAGGCTCATTCGCTTTGTGTTTCCCGCTCACACGTCCAGCTCGTTCTTAAGATCGCATACGATAGTATGTTTTCGGGTCACTTTATTCATAACAAGACTGTTCAGAGAATACACAGAGATTTCCTTTGGCGGGGTGCTGCTGGTGACATCTCGGAATACTGCCAGTCTTGCGATATTTGCCAGGAAAACCACGGCAAAAGGCGCATGAAGCGGGCCACCCTTCAGAAGGGACCAATCATCTCAGAGTCCTTCTCTCGCGTGGCCATTGACCTCATTGGCCCCATTGTCCTCACCCTTGTGGAATTTGTAACACGCTTCCCAAAAGCAGTACCTTGGAAGCGTATTGACAGCATTACCTGCGCCGAGGCCCTCATAGCCATTTTCTCTCGGATAGGAATACCGAATGAGGTATTGTCCGACAGAGGTAGGAAATTTACCTCCGAGTTACTGGATTATGTAGGGAAGCTGTTAAGGGTGAATTCACTTCTCACCACCCCTTTACTCCCGCCACGAGAAACTAAAGGGGACCCTAAAGTATATACTGAATATACCATGCGCTGATCAAGCCCGAGAGTGGCATCCCTATTTGCCAGTGGCACTATTTGCATATAGGAAAATTCCCCATCGCACATATGAATTTGCCCCCTTCGAGCTACTCTACGGGCGCAATGTACGCGGTCGTCTTAGTATTCTCAATGAATTATTTGCTAACTCCCGGCTCAACAGGGAAATTCAGTCTTCTTACTCTTATTTGTTGAATCTGCGACGAAGACTGGAAACGTGCACAGACATTGCTAACCATAACGCGGACCTTAATTTGGAAAAATATAAGAACTACTAGGATATCAATTCGAAGGAGACGAGATTTAAGCCCGGAGACAAAGTTCTGTTGTTACTGCCTACCGAGAGCAACAAGCTTTTTAGCCAGTGGAAGGGCTCCTTACTCTTTCTCGAGCCTCGAGGACCTGTGGACTGCCTCATCAGAACGCCCACAGAAGAGAAACTATTCAACATCAATATGTTAAAGCAGTACCACCGCCGCATGCATAAATAACATCGTGACCCTCGATGAAGAGTCAGCTATGGAGGCTGGTTACCCCGCGGACTCCCTTAAAGCATTACAAGTCGTCTGCATGGAGCAGGATAAGGATTATCCTCTCCCTACCTTGCCCAAAGCCCCCATCATGTGAGCTCCTCCAGAAGAAATCTCCAGATCGCATCGTGTGGAATTCGAAGGCTACTTCCCCCTTTCACCAGTTAAAAAGAAAATTAGCCTTCGCCCCCATCCTGAGACTACCGAACCCAAATAAGCGGTTCAGGACGGACGCGAGTAACGAGGGCATTGGTTGTGTGTTCTCGCAGTATGGTGACGACACCGAAAGCTACCCTGTGTCTTACGCGAGCCGCAAGTTATTACTGCACGAAAGGCAGTAATATATATAATTGCTCTACCGTGACCTTCCACATTATTAAAATAATGAGATAAAGTGCAATAAGAGCAGTGATGGTGTGATTGCCGTGGATAAAGAGCGTCCCCCAAGCGTGGCCGATGCAGTATGAAGGAGGTTGCCACTCATTGCTATGGTAACCGCATACTATCACTACGTGCAATCCGGGTTACTTTAATATTTCAAAAATTAATTTTCAACTTTTTGAGTTTCAATTTATCAATTCTGGGTTTGTTTTAATAGATTTAATCCATTTCTGCATTGGAAGGATTTCATGTGGTCAAAGTTTCATTTGTTTTAGAGGGGAAACATTTTATTATTTTTCTACATTTACAGACTTCGTTGCTGGTTGAGTTCAGAAGCAATAATCGCCCTTACACTCATGCTCCTGAAACCTCTTTACTTCTCCTCCAAACCTGATGATCCTTCTCCCCCTTTTACTCTTACACATTTCCTACTACAACTCGGATGAAAACTTGACAATTTATCCCTTTATTGGAGTTGTATAGGTGAGTTGCATGTTCCTATTCAAAACTCCTCATGCTCTCCTTGCATGTCCTAGTAATAGTAGTACTAGTGATCCAACTAATCTTATTAGAACTACTGCTAGTAGTAATTCAAAGATCGATGCCATTTGTCATATTTCTAGAGGAGGAGAAACTTAAGAAAACAGAAGTATGTGGAAAAGTCATTAGAATGTCCAAAGAGAGGCAACTCTACAACTTTGCCATCCTGTATGTATTGATAGAATTAGGATGAAGTTCGACAGATATAGAAATGATGTTTAATTATAGTTTTATTTTCACAAATAAACAATGAAAGATATAAAAGAGCAACAAATGGTACAGTGAATGGTTCTGTAAGACCGAACTAAACTTGTTGGTAGCTACTTCGAGGGCATATTCCGTGTATCCCGGGAGATCTCGTACAAATTTCCCCTCCCCCCCCAACAACGAATAACGAACATTGGAGGCAAAGGTGTAGAGCCGGAGCTTAAGCCGGAGCCAATGGAGACGGGTGTTTGTGGAGGAGCCGGAGCCAATGGAGACGGGTGTTTGTGGAGGAGCCCGAGCCCGAGCTACTAAAATATCACTGGCTCCGGCTAGAAATCTGGATATAAGCAAAAATTGCAATTTTTGTAATTCAATTACATCTACAACTCTCTCAGCTGATTGAAACTACTGGTACTATACCAATACAAAAAATAGTGTCAGTTAACCCCCACCAGAACTGTGTAGCCACTTTTATAGCATCACATTTCACACTAATCACGAGTATAGAATTAGAAGAACTAAAGTACATTTGTAGAAACATAAATGTTAAATGCTGTGCAACAAAAGCGATTCTTTATGAAAAAAAACCATTCTAAATGGTATTGTTAATGAGGCATCACGTCCAAAGTGAACTTTAAAATATTGAAATAACTTGCCAAATTTTGGAGGGGTTTGACTTTGGTAAACCCTCGAGTTTGGTTAAGAAATAATAAAAATAACCAGGCAATGGCTTCGCTGGGGGAGGGGGGGACTTGAGCTTCGCTACTAAGATTAAAATTTAAAATCTAAAAAAAAACAGCCATAGTTAAATTTTAAAAAATTTTCTGAACTTCGCCAATTATAATAATTTTTAAAAAGGAACTCTAAACTTAATTTCCCCCCTTTCAAAATATCACGTTGCTAAAATATATAGTTATAGAAAAGAAGATATATAAAATACATTTTCTGAACTTCACCATTTTCAATTCTTTGGGTTTGAAAAATTCACAAAATTTCGATACTTATATTTATTTCTCAACTTCACAATTTTGTTGTTTGATATTATAAAAGAATGATTAGAAATAACTTTCATAAAAAACATAAGTCATAACCAAACTAAGATGAAATTATTATTCAAATACTCAAAAAAATCCCCTTCCGAAATTATATAGTTAGGGAAGTGATGATAACTTAGTGACGTCACATTAACAATACCATTTAGAGAGTTTTTATTAGAATGCGTTTAGCGGAAAAACGCAAATAGGGCAAATTTTCTTTACAAAACATTTTCGTAAAATTTCATTAGTTCAAATATATTTACTTAACAATATACATTACATCGGGAAATACGCAATAATTTATTTGTTTATTTCACGATATACTGTATATTAATTTAGGTGAAGGATATTTGAGCAAAATTTGGTTTAAAATAACGAAAAGTTAGATTAGAGCTAACTAGAGATTAGCGAAATTAAATTACGAGCTTCGCTTCTCTTAGGGCAAAGTTATTACAAAAAACTAATGTTTCTAACTTTCGCTAAAATTATTATGTACTATGCAGTTTTACTTGTTTCTAACAAAAGGATATTTTTAATTATCCAATAACACATTGAAAATGAATACTTACTTCTTTTCAGAAATATATTGATTTGCAATAAGAATGAAACTACAAAATCCAATCTTATTAATTTAGACTAAGCTATAAGAATTAGTTATACTTTTGAAGCCCTAATTAATGAATAAAAGATTACTGCAGATGATTAATATTATGTTTGTACATAAATGTAATTGTGAAGATTCTGGTGGACGGAACTCAATTTGTGGAGCAAAAATTAGCAGACCTTCAAGCAAAAAAGGATATATTTAAAAAAAACATAATTTGAAGTGACGCATCAATCGTAATCATCATGAAGTTTCTAAGATTCTAGAAGCGAATAAAGAAGCAAATGTTAAAGTGATCAGCCACTACTTTTAGTGTATCAGCAACTAAAAATTAACACTGCCAACCAGAGCTAACTAAATATTTGACCAGTCCAAATGTGAATGTGGCCATAACACCAGATCAGTTAAAATATAACATAATAAAATTAGGGGTACAGAATTCCCTACCTCTCTTTGTCATTTGTAAGCTAGCTATGTTAGGTTAAATAGGCGATATGGCCCCAAAATTCATAATTAGTTTCAAGAGAAGTAGTATTAGTAGATCTTTGGTTGTTGAAAAAACAAAGAAACACTAATTTGAGACTCCAGAACCGAAACCTGATGATACAATAGAACCTG
Source organism: Ceratothoa steindachneri (assembly GCA_963969495.1). Classification (NCBI taxonomy): domain Eukaryota; kingdom Metazoa; phylum Arthropoda; class Malacostraca; order Isopoda; family Cymothoidae; genus Ceratothoa; species Ceratothoa steindachneri. Next base: position 116,885,595 of record OZ018325.1, read on the forward strand.
ATCATACTGCAGAATAAATTTCAATCCTCTCAAGAATCCATCATATGCGTGGTCCTGTAGACACTCTACAGCTTGCCATTCGTGAGAGCTAAGCATATAGGGCCACTCTTTTGATCAAGATAAAGCAAGTAATGGTGGCTTCAAGAAAATTAAAAGATGAAGAAATAATTAAACGCCGTAGTGGAAATGTAGCAATTTTAGATCAGGCTATAATGTTGGGTAGCACCTATATGATAACAGAGCACTTACTGAAATTGAAACCTGTTCTTATTGACATGGTGAACCACAAAATTACAGTACCAGTCGCAATTTGGGATGCAGTGAAAAAACTTTAAAATATGCTTCATCAACCATATATGATTATAAAGAAAATCAAGCTAAAAATTCGACTCCTGATCAGTTTTTTAGGCAATGGAAGTCTTTGATTTACTCCTTCTCTCAAATTAAGAGTACTATAGTGGAAGGAATCAAGACTTCGATGGAAACAAGAGAAAATGATTAACTGTAAATTGATGTTCTGTTGTCTGGTGTGTATCTGGACCCAAATTATAGATGCTTATTAACTAATGAACAACAAATTAAAGCCAAAGAGTGTATATAACATGGCATTCAGAATGGGCAATTTTCAAGAATGTCAAGAAGCGGAATCTGCAAGTAGGCCATTTTCAGCATCTAGTGCTAGTAGTAGCACTTCAGAAAATGAGTTTGATTTTGAACAAATAATTGCTAAACAGCAAAAGCTCTGAGAGCAAAATGACCTCGATTGGAAAGTAAACAAGATGCGCTACATGATTTACATCTTAACTCTGCATTTAGTAATTTCAAGAGGTTAAGAAATTAATCCGCCAATCAAAATTATTGGTACGTAAAGCAGTACTAAAGTACCCGAAATTTATAAGAGATGTTACCAACTAGTAAAGTTAGTTTGAAGCGTCTATTTTCAAGATTAAAATTTATAAAATCAAATTTGAGATTTGTAATGAAAGAAGGTTGAATCGAAGATAGCTTATTTTAAGCACAAATTATTATTTATAATTTTCAATTTCAATTTTGTTAAATTTTTGCAACATTAAAGTTCAAAATTTAAAAGGAATGAATCTTAATTTGTCTTAAATTTTGTCTTATTTTTTGTTATCAAAACTCAAAATTGTATGCATATTATTATTTTTCTTTCATCTGCATATTAAATAAGTGTAATTATAAAGAGTATTTTTAGCTTTTACTGCAAATCAAAATTAAACCCTGCATTCATTTATTCATCATTGAGTATTATCAATTATCACTTCGAATAAATTTGGATTTCGGAACTTTAATGGGATTGGAGCAGGAGCCATCAATTTTTTCTTCCAGCTCCAAACTCCTGATTGCATGTGAATCTGGCACTCACCTACCTAGTTTCGAGGAAGGCCCCTCAAAGGTGTCGTGGTTAAACCAAGAATGCAGAAAATTAGAGGAGTTTAGTAAAACGAAGCTCCCGACAAAGATACGTGAGGCTGCTAATCAAAAAGGCAGAAGAGGCACGTTGGCAAATGACTTCAGCTTTTTGTCGTTGTCATTAAATCAAGGCGATGATGTAAAGGCGAGGTCGATATAAGTGCAGTACCTCAAATGTTAGACGTTGAGGAATATGGGAGAGGAAAATCGTCTTCGAAAAAATACCATAATACTCTCGCCTCTCCACTTACAAGAAGACGAGTCAAAATATGATTTTTAGCTTCTCTCAGCAGTTTGATAAATCTCTTAACCTCTTAAATTTGCGAAGAATTGGAGGATTTCTAGCCAATTCGTTACATCGATTCAAAGAATCATTTGCAATGGTTGAGTAAATTCATGAAAATGCAAAGACCTCCGAATTGTCACGCGATGATGAATTTAGACTTCGGATTCGAAATACCATGAGCAGGAGGGGAGGACTTTTCTTTTCCTGAAAGCCGCATTCATAAAACAATAATTTGATATACTACCAGTTGCATATTATTTTGAATAAACACCTATTATTTATAAGCTTAAAAGTGAGAAAAATATCAATTATAAAGTTAACCTTTAAATGACTTTGTTCAGAGTACTTTTTGTAGGAAAGCAATAATTGATTTGAAGTACAAAATTTGAATTCATTCAGAAGGCCGCAGTTAATGGTTAAGAAGGCCATCTGCTGCCTAAACGGCCTTAAGTTCCCTATTCTTGGCCTAGAGTGAAACTTGAAGACCCACACTGTGCTCCTTCTCAACGCTTCCGTTCAATCTAAGAGTGAGAAGATAAACCAAAAACGATTACGGCCTCGAAAGCCCAAACTCTTTAATTTTCAAAATGATTTAAAATAACACTCATCTTCGTACAGATAAGATAAAATTTATTAGGGACAGAAAATGCAAAAAAGTACATTTTACATTAATCACGTAATTAATTTCCAAATTCATAATCAATTGCAAAATTTAAGTATTGTTAATAGTGGGGAAAAGGGAAATTGTGTAGAGAAAAGAAAGCTTTGAGTCTAATTTAGAGTATTAAAGCTGCCCGGAGTCAGTGGAAATTAGCGATTTAGATGATATATGAGTAATTTTAATATATACATATATTTTAAGTTGAAAATTTACAATTTTACATTTTATAATTATCATTTTTAAAATGATTGTCGAGTTATAGCCGATATATATATATATATATATATATATATATATATATATATATATATATATATATATATATATATATGGAGGAGAGTTGATCAGCCAGGTGGTGAGAAAGAGAGCGAAAGGACACTCAGGTGACCTGTCCTCGGCTCCGTTACCAGATGATGGGGTAAGATAATGAGGGAGGGATGAATAGGGAACCATTCTCGCGAGTACGCAGGCAAATAACAAAAATCAAGTGCAGATTGGCCGTTATTTACTTAGCTATGGCTGAATGCTCTTCTAGGTTATTTAAAAAAAGTTGTACAAAAAGTATATTTAATAACACAACAAAAAAATAATAAATATCTACACAAATAAAATGAAGTTGGATTATCCAAGGCTATGGGGGCTCGATAGTCTGGCAGAAGGAATAAACTCAGATTGAGTCTTCAAAGGCTGCGCTGAGCCGAAATACAAATAAGTCTTTATGGGATAACCGGATTAAAGGGATCCACAAGCGTCAAAGCCTTGCAGAAGTTAATGCTTGGACGACGAAGGGAATGGGCAATTCGAGGATGAGAATTGCAGAAGGTTGAGATTCACCTCGAAATACCTTGAGGAGGTAGTACTTGCGTTGGTAAACGAGAACGGCCATTGCTAGGGAAATCGCCAATTGCTGGGGAGAGTTCCGAAGGGCGAATTTTCTTGCCTTTGCGCTCGTGTAGACAAAAACAGAGACAAATTGAGAAGAGACGTGTCTCGTGCTAGATAGTGAGCCTATAGTGATTTGAATCGGCTGTGCCTGACGTTAAATACTAGCTGACGATTGGGTGAGATCTCCTCCGGCCACGGAGTGGATTCTCTCAAGGTAAACACAGAGCTGGGAAGTGGACTTCTTCCAGCCATGAATTTGTGATAACAGATGTCCTTCCTCACTCTCGCATGCTTCCAGATAGTAAGCGGAAGGCAAGATTGCCTCAAGGCTTGGGGGGAAACCTCCATTAATAAATACGGCTAAGTTGCGAAAGCCTCTTCCCGTGGTTTTTAGGCGTGTTTCTCTCGTCCTTTGATCTCGTGTTTGATAGCCACGTGGGTTTTTAGGGTCCCTGTGAGGCTCCTTGACTCTACTCTTTCACAGGTATCTATATATTTTTGTTGTTATTATTTAAAGTTTCTGTTTAATTCGAATAACTTCTTACTTTACAATATTATATACTATGACTGTTTTAAAATACATTTAATCTAAATTTTAATATTTTTTTATAATTAGTTCAAGAAAAGTTTATTTACATTTTAGTTTATTATTATAAGTAATAATGAATTCCTGGAATCGATTCTTCATGCTCAGGTATTTCGTCGAAAAGTGACCGCGATCTATTTTGCAGATAATTCATATATATTTTGTGCTTTAAAATTTTTTTTTTTCTAATTCAGAGACAGACTTTTTTGGGGGAGGGTGTAATTTTAAATAGTGCTTTTATTTAGATGGGGGTGGAGTTATTAGAATCACATCATATTGTATTACGAGGGGCGGTCAATAAGTTTTGCAAATCGGTAGGGCAAAACAGAGGAAGGGGGATGGCTGTTTGTTGGGGTGTTAGAACAAGTTAAGACACGTCAATTCTTTCAGCCGCACGCTCCTGCCTCGTCTATTTAAGAACCAGTAGCTGATCGCACATCGTCAGTCACAAATTTTTCAACAATGGAGATGGTTGAGCACCGCGCAGGGATCAAATTTTTGACCAAGGAAGGCAAGAATGCAAAAGAGATCCATGAATGCAGTGTACACCGACACAGCCCCTTCCTATGCAACCATTGCTCGCTGGAATGGGGAGTGCCGCTATGGTCGTGAGTCCCTTGAAGAGGCCCCCCCTCCAGGACGACCGTCAGACGGAACCAACGAAGCAATGTGGCCCGTGTGGAGAGGATCATCCTCGAAAATCGACGGATGAAGGTCGAAGAATTTGAGCGAGAACTTGGAATATCACATGGAAGTGTTATCAACATCATCCACGACAATTTGGCCATGACTAAGGTCTCTAGGGACCTGTTAGGTCCCTAGAAACCTCACGCCCCATGATCGACTTCAACGTCGTCAAAGTTTACAAGGCCAGAGTTGCACAAGCTGCCCTGCTCGAGTGCGGACTGCTTAATGAATAGTACTACTTTAGTTGCTTTTTTTTCTGACTACAATACCATGATTGAAAAATGTAATTTATGTAGATTTTTACTCTCAAAACTAATTGTTCAGTTACTTCTTTAAGCTTACACCCCTTGATAAAATAGTTGGATTATTTTTTTCCAAAGTATAGCAAGAGGCATTTCATAACATTACATGGTAGGCCAAACTGGTCACCTCGTATAACTAACTTATCTATGCACTTTTATATTCAATTTCCATTTTCTTTATTACTCTGTAGAACTTCAAATTGTCAACAAATAAATTTAATTTACATTTTATTCCTATACATATACTATACTCGATAATATAAAAGAGGGGCGATCCTAAACTAATCTCTGAGGAACCCCTCTAGTGACTGGTAGCTATTGACGTTACATATTTGGAAGCACTGTTTGCTTACGATTCGTTGACCAGTTTCGGTATTTATTTACTTCACTATAATTACTTTTTATGTACATTATATTACGTCTTTTTGCAATATTTTGTGCACTTTGTACAAATTTGTTGTTCTTTTTAGGCGGTCGGAAGTCAAAATGCGGCAAAACAGAGTTTTAAACCGATTCCATCGACATTGAATTCAACCTCGATTTTACCGCATTTTTGTTTTTGCCTGGAAAAAAGAACAGAATGCAACAAAGAACCCACAATATTACAAGAAAAAATAACCTATATTAATAACACATACCGCTCATTTTACTCTTTCCATATATATATATATATATATATATATATATATATATATATATATATATATATATATATGTGGAATCGCAAAAATGTGCTTTTGACATAATAAGAATAGTTAAATTGGTGTTTTTAAGTGATTGCAGTTTTTGAAATGTTGAGCCAAGTTTTTGATTAAATTTTTGGTAGTATTGTTAATTTGCGTAGCTTGTAATTTTAACACTAGCATATTATATGGTAATTATCAAACGATTAAGGAAAACAAAAATATATGACTCCTAACGGGAGTGATGCCGTCACATTTCGTTTGAATAAAGTAAACTTGTGTTCTTGAACTCGAAAACCGAGTTTTTTGGCAATTTATTTACCCCAAACTAATTATGGATGATTGCCCTATTATCCTTTTAAATGCATATCTACTATTTAAGTAATATTTATGGAGGGATATTGCTATATTCATTAAGCGACTTCTGTGAATTTTATGTAATCGAACAGGAGGGATGTAGTGAGTTTGAGTGGAAAGCTTGATAGACTGTTCTCGCTCTAGAACTATTAAAGCAAAATGTATCCGCTTTGGCTTATTGAATATGTGGGCATACCCCTTTGGCTAATTTGTTTGGGACATATAGTGAGGGAGTTGCACGATTTGTCAGTTTCAGTCTCTCGTTGCAGTCTATCTCTATCCAGTGACATGAGATTCGAGGAGCTTAGAGATAAGTCAGAATGCAGTGGATGGTCAATAACATCGTGTGGGTGTCACTCTGCTCTGTTCGCGTTCTACGAAGCTCTGTCCGGTTATCCTTTCTGTCCGTTACCTCTTTACAGGCTAGCCCTCTTTTGTAGACATTTATTCAATCTATCTTTTGGCTCCTTTGAAAACTTTCCCTTTGTTTATTTTTAGTAATATATTTGATTCGATATTAACTTACTGTAAACCTCTAAGCTCCTGATTTGATTTAAAAATTATGATTAAATTGATTAGTACTTGCACCCTGAATCACGCTAATAGCTTGGTAAGGAAAAGTAGGATTTCTCGCTTCTCTTTGAATCAAGATGACAAGACTAATCTTATGTTTTCATTATGCTGCCTTACTTCTTTCAATTTTTTATTTCAGATTCGGCGTTTTAGGGGTAAAGATGGACCATCTAGACCAGGGGTAGGGAACCTTTGGCACGCGTGCCAAACGTGGCGCGCCAGCGACTTCTACCGGCACGCAAAGCCAAATGCTTAACTTACGAAAGCTAAATAAATGTATCTCCAATTTATTTTATATTTCAACCGCATTGTGTACAACCTGTTATAAATATGTTACCAGTGAGGCAGCAGCAGAAGTCTCATTGATGGTAAATAAATGAAAAGGTCCACAATTTTTCTTTCTCTAGTTTGGATTTGTTGTTTTCTTCTTGAAATGATAAAGATTCAATTATGTTTAATATAATATGATAATATGTATATTTTTAGGTAAAATGACTATCTTTACCTTTTAATTTTTATGCATCATAAAGGGTTATGAATGAATAAAAAGAACATTTTTAAATTTATATCCTTCCATTGTGTTTTAGTCAAGTATTGGCACCTGAGAAAATTTTGTAGCAAAGATTTGGCCAATTTCGGCACGCCCACTTAAAAAGGTTGCCCACCCCTGATCTAGACATATTTTGTAGAAAACGAAGGATAATTATATAAAATGAGCATTCTTTGCGCATATGTATATAGAACAGAAAACCATAAATATAATAAACAATCGATAGATATAATCAATTATTTAGTCCACATGAGCGTCATTTTGGCAGATGACTTCCAAAACTCTATCATGCATAGAATCTGTCAATTGCTCAATAGTAGAATGTTGGTCTGCCTCTGCTGTAGCTTTAATGGTCGTCATTAAAACTGCTTTAGACAAAAATTGACTTCCATCTGCAAAAACATATTGTTTAATGATGGAACATAAATATTCAATTGAGTTGAGATCCGGAGAGGCTTGCAGCCAGCCATACCATCAACTTGTCATCTTGTATGCCCTAGGAGCCTACAAACGCTTGGATGACCCTGGGGCAGTGAGATGGAGCATTTTCATGCATAAAAACTAAAATAAGCTCAGTCAGGAACTGTGACTGGGCTAACAAGTCTGTGTCCAATTATACCTACCTACAATTTGAATCCTCCTCAATGCTATTGAGGTCTCAAACGTTGGTAACGCTCATATGCCAAATAAATCCAACCCTTTTCCTACCGTCAGGTCCGTCAAGAGTCTATCTGGTCTCATGTCCACGTCATGAACTTCCGGGCCCTTTGAAGCCGCAAAGTCTTGTGACGAGGCGTTAAACAAGGCAGTTTCAAGAGAGCTCGCATGGAAGCCGTGGTATCTAGCATACGTCTCCTGGTGGTATTTGGTACTTGGGGACGACGTGTGGCAGTAAAAATGACTTTGCTTTTTGTCCGAGTTTCTCACGTAACTGGCGGCAAATATTCCTCCAATTCTTAGCTCTCACAGTCTTGGAGATCCTACAAACGGATCGCTTGTTCCTTAGCGAGGGCTCCTTTTGAAAATCGTTTAACCATGTCCATATGTCAAACTAACTTCTTCGCAATAACACGAGAAGAGGTGTCTTCAGCACTTTCCTTAATGATGAAAGACTTTTATTCATCGTTAAGTTCTCTGTGACATCCCATCGATCAAAAAGAGGATAGATGCTATTAGCGTGGTTCACCCACAAAACGAAGAATCTAGAATAAAAAATCTAAAGAAGTAACATAGCATAATGTAAACATAGGATTAGTGTTGCCATCTTGTGGAGAACAGTTGAGAAACGTATCATCAAAAGTGATTCACAGAGAACCGAGAAATCCTAACTTTCTCTAGCAAGCTATTACCGTGGCTCAGAATGAACTTGAATAATCGCTTAATTGTACTAGTTATTTATTGGATATATTTATAGGGGCCTTCTTTGAAGACTAATTTAATAACTTTAAAAGTTTCGTCTCTGATGTGAAAGAAATAATTAACAGAAGAGGGTTGCGTAAAGGAAATCCGATCCCCCTTATTTTCCTATATGGATGTACGAGTCCTTTCGTTTAAATCAGGAGATCGGAGCAACTAAGAACACGGAATGGCATCTCAATTATTTCCTAGAGCCCGCGGAGTAGCAGAGATTTCGCGACAAGCACATATTTATTAACATCTATGTTCGAATGTTTACTTATAAAAACTTCAAGTGGAAGTTTGACGAAGATGGAAGAGTGAAAATGGCAAAAATCTTTGCGAATTTTGAAAGATTAAAATTCCCACTAAAGCCAAATTTGATGACTAGTGGTAAAAACGCGGGTAAATTATATTATTTATTAAATTAATAAATAAATACTTATGTATGTGCACGAACCCGTCCTGAGTACAAGGAACAATCGGTATAGTAACGGCCGATAAAGAGGTCGAATTCTCAGTAGCAGATTGCCTTGCTATGTAAAAAAAAACGAGTGAAGCAGAACAATGTAGGTTGTGAGATACGACTTTAGTGTTGTGCTTAAGGAAATTAGATTCCAGAATTTTTAGTTTTCATTTCATAACCTCTCAAATGCCATTCTATACAAAAAACGGGTCGAGGCACATGTAGTTAAAATAAGGTCAGACTTGGTCATATGCTAATTGTCTTTTGTACTGAATTCGATATTTGGTTTTTGTCAACTGCATTTCATTTTCATCCCAGAGAAATGTGTGAAGTTGGGTGAGGTGGAAAAATAGTTCCTCTGAGTTAATCCTTTAGCATCGAGGAGACAGGAAAGAGTTCCCAAAGTTAGCACAGAGTTTTTAAAAAAAAACCAGTACGAGTGACAAATCAATTTGTGAAGTTTTTAGCGAGTTAGGTTGAACATCGTTTTCTATGCTCAAACTTAAGGGTCGACTTAATCGATTTTATACTTTAATGAAGAAAAATTTTGCTTCATCATAGTTATTTCTAATCCAGCTGCTAAGATGTACTAAGTACTTGATTTTGCAAGTAATTTAATTAGACTAAAAGTAAATACGATTCCAAAACCTTTCATACCGTCTAAACTGTAAAGAGTCCATGTAACCAAGCCTTGGAATTATGGGAATTCTCCTCAGATAGGAAAAGAAGCTGACCTTAGTCTGTCCAATACCTCGAAAAGTTGGCCCCATTAAAACTAGTTTCACAAAATATGGTTTCCTGCCTCACTGAATCAAGGATGAATTTTTCCAACTATTTGTTAGAACAATTCTTCAAATTAGGGATGCAGCTGCAGGTCAAGATGTTAAAGTGAGAAGTGAAAATGTATGGAAGATACGTTATTGTTGTTTATAGTTCCACGGGAGCAAGTGACATCTCTGCTACATCCGGCCACTTGAGAGATTAAGGAAGAGAGAGATTTGATCCTACAAGTTATGTTTTAGGCTACCGTCAGCGTTAGCAGAATTAAGTGTGAGTCTGTCCTGAAGGAAAAGGTTAGAGACTAGAAAGACTGTTGCATGCTGTCGGAATTTTAGACCACTCCCACCTGCTAGCAGTAAATCTAACAGCTAGTTAGGAAAAGTTTTATTGCAACTAGAGATACATAACACTACTATTCTAGAATGGATTCTAATTGAGATACTAGAGACCAGGGTTGGTGATTTTATTTGAAACAGATTTTTTTATTTAAAGTAGATTATTTTATTGTTTATTACTCAACATGAAAATATTTGAAAAGCTATATATATATATATATATATATATATATATATATATATATATATATATAGATATATATATATATATATATATATATATATATATATATATATATATATATATAGATATATATATATATATATATATATATATATATATATATATATATATATATATATATATATATATATATATATGGAAGATATCACATTGGCGTGATGTATATCATTGAAAGATAATGGTAAACCACTATGTTTGAATCAAGATTTTATTTAAAAATAAAATCTTGATTCAAATATTGTGGTTTACCATTATCTTTCCCATATATATATATATATATATATATATATATATATATATATATATATATATATATATATATATATATATATATATATTAGTTTAAAACAGATTTTGGAGTGTTTTTACAGCATGTTGCATCATCTCTCACTTAGTTTGAACCTGTCAAGCAGCCCAGTAGCCACCAACCAGGATTGCATCATCTCTCTCAGTCTCTGTCCTGTTCCTGTTGCATCATGTTAGGACATGGTCAGACTTGTGCCACTGTGTAGTTGTTTGATTGTTTGGGTGTTATAGGCCAGCCACTCATTCCTGAACTAACTGCAAGAGCGTAGAGATGTCACTAAATATTTTTTTCTTCATTAGGCTAGCCCATCTGGCGACTGCCTACTTTGGCATAAGTCGCTATACAAAACACAGTCTAATACTAGGCTATATTAAAAAGAAAAAAAAATAACAATATGTAACTAATAAATAACGATAAAAAAGAACAAAAGCTAAAAAAAAATAACAACAACGAGAAAAAGCAAAAAGGCAAGAAGAAAGCGTGCTCTGGTGTCAGGGGTAGGTCCACCTCCCCCCGACGCAGGAACATTTGACCTACAAAAAGAAACATACAATAAGGGTCAAGTAAACTGGGGGAGGAGAGAGCTGTCACTGACCACAAGGATTGATGTATCTGGTAGAAAGAGTGATCCAGTGTGGGAACATTTTAACAGAATTCTTTCAAAGTCTGGGAAAGGATGGAAAGTGTAAACTGTGTAAACTTGAGTTAAAAGGAATAGTATCAAGACTGAAATATCACAGAGAAAAATACCAGCAGCTACAAACTGAATTGTCAGAAGAGGGTTTGGATGATCTAGGTAAGATTGAAAATAACTACCTCTTTTGGAAGATGTTAAATAACACTGGCGTGATAGTCAATATGGTAATAAAACCAAACTTCAGGGAATTCATATATTTGTGCAGACAGTTTCGGTGGACACTGCCACCATCTTCAGTGAAAAGTCTGAGAATATATATACAAGATATACAGGAGAGAGTACTACAAAATGCAGTTAGTAGAAAAGGAAGAAAAGGCAAAACAGATTCAAAAGAGAGGAAACTAATAAGATAGGGTAAGAGAGAAAGAAAGAAGAAGTGAAAGAGAGAGAAAGAGTGAGAGAGAGAAATGTAAAATAAAGTGTACGTTTACATGAATTAATATATATATATATATATATATATATATATATATATATATATATATATATATATATATATATATATAAATATATAACAATAACTAAATGTCAGAGAGAAAAGGTTACCCTCCACCCCCGTATAGCCCGCCGTCTACCCGTGGCGCCCGAGAAAGTTGCACCTGCGCGGCCAGACAGCCCCACGGGAGCAGCGAGAATTTCGTGCGATGGCGTGATCCATTTTGGTTCCCTTTCTTCACCGTGAGATCGTCAGATCGGCCCCATACCTACAGTGCCAAGGTCTTTCGCGCGGGTCTGTAATGGTCGCTGAGAATACCGCCTCCCCCCCCTTCCTTCTCCTGGCGCGCAAAGTGTAATTAGATCCCCGTCCCCCTTTGGGGGTTCTCAGGTGACCCGCTTCCGCAAGGCAGTATAAATACTCAGGGAAAAGCTTTGAAAAATTAGAACCATACAGACCCGTTTGGTTAGTAGCCACGTACAGTCTCATACACCCTACCCCGCCTACCAACAGCTTTCAGCTACGAACACGACACGTCACCTCTACCTGGCCTCGCTCGTACCCAAGGCCAGAGTTCCGGCCTGAGAGACGATAGACACTAACAGGAATCTATCACTCGGGTATCGACTTTGTTCTCGTCTGAAGTACTCCCTCATTCATTTCCCGCTTACTCGTCGTATGCAAAGGCTCTAGTCAATTAGGCTTTACGTGAGTCTCCCCTGAAAGCCATCACCGTGCATCCTCTCTCGGACTCTCGTCCCCTTCGAGTGTCATTCGTACCCCCTCCCCTCGTTTGGTACCCCAGGTCTCATCTTATTTATTGTCATTTATTTACTTTTGCTAATAATATTTTCTTTGTATATAGTACAGTTACTTTTTATAAATCAGTTTCTCTAAACCCAGAACCTCAAGAATTTATTATTTTCACCAACCGCACTAGATTTTTATTATTTTACCCTCGCACTGAGATCGATATCCCAATTTCTGGTGTGCTCACTTCCCACGTCACCGCAGAGTCAATCCTCAGCTAACATCGATGTTCGACTCTACGACACTAAAAGAAAAGAATATTTATATATATATATATATATATATATATATATATATATATATATATACAGAGCTTAACAATATAATTTTCTAGACAAAAATATATGTTTAATACAAGGGAAAAAGGATAAAACCTTTAATATATGCATATTATCATTGCTGTGTAGGTAGAGCAGGTATGTACATTTCTACTAGAAGTAATGTCCATACTTGCTTAAAATCTGTTCTGCTTTTTCTTCCGTTTTTTACTGGCTCTATTTTGTAGTTACTGTTTGCCTCGAGTAAGCCTTTCCATTGAAGATGGTGGCAGTGTCCATTGAAACTGTCTGGACAAATATATAACTTCTCTCAAGTGTGGGTTTTATGGCCATATTGATCATCATGCCAGTGTGATTTAGCATATTTAAACATTACAGTATATGCTATCGCTTTACTTTCACTGTTTGTATTAATGTGCTTCTTGAAAAAGCAAGGATCTGAGAATCCCATCTCGTCTTTCTAGGAAGTTCTTTTTCATTATATACCAAGCTCTACCATATAAGAACATAAGAACATAAGAAAAGAAGGAGACTGCAAAAGACCATTCATGGCCTACACTTGGCAGCTCCTGTATTTATTGTGTCCGTGCTATGAAAAAAGGTAATTTTGATAATACAGTAGAAGTTTTATCCTATCAACTTTGGTTTCTTTTAAAGAAAGTGCACTTATTGCATCAAATTCAACACCATTGATTCCAAAGGCGCCTCAAAGAAGTGTTTCAACTCCAGTATTAGAGAAAGAAAGTCCAACATCTGCCACAAGTTCTGCAAATTATAAAGCAACAACTTTGGATACATTAGTTACAAAGACAACTTCTTATGAAAAAGCAAACCTTGATGAAGAGGTCGCTAAGATGGTCATTGCAATCAACTCTTCATTTAAATTGGTAGAACATCGTCATTTTGTAAAATTTTGGGAAGTTGAGGCCAGAATACACTCCTCTAACAAGTATAGAATTTGCCGACAAATTACTACCCATGATATATGAGAAAGAATATGCAAAGTGTGCCGCAGAGCTGAAGGATGAAATTGTATGTCTGTCTTTAGATGGATGGTCTAACATTCACAACGAGCCTATTATATGTGTTGGAGTGACAACCTCAAATGGCTATATGTATCTAGTGGATACAATAAATACGAGTAGCCAGCCTCATACTGCTGAACATCTAATAGAGCTCTCAAAAATCAACGATTCAGAAGTGTAAAGAAGAACTTAATTGCCATGTTGGTAGCGTTGTGACAGATAATGCAGCTAATGTAAACAAAATGAGGAAACTGTTAAAAGAGGAAAGTGAACTAAAGCTGGTGACCTATGGCTGTACTGCACACATTCTTAATTTTCTGGCTCACGATCTGGAAATTCGCAATCTTAAAGAAAATGAGGTGTATATACTCGTAGTAAAATACTTTAGAAACAATCACTATGCTTCTGCGAGACATCGCCAAAAATATGGCCAACGTCTTGTTATGCCTCAGGACACAAGATGGAATACCATGTGTAACCGCCTGAAGATATACATAAAGAACTGGCCAGCTCTCATGAAAATTTGTGAAGTTGACAGATAGCAGATTGATGTCAGAGTTAGATAAAAAGTGTCTAACTTAACACTCACTGAAGCGGTCAGCAGAGGACCAACTTGCACTACTAGAGCCAATAGCTGTGGCTTTAGACAAAGTACAGAGTGATAAATGTACAATTACTGAAGCAATGAACATTTGGAAAGAATTAATCACAACTTTATGCAATGACAGAGTTGCAGTAACGGCTGCGAAAAAGAAGTTTCGCCAAGTCATAACACAATCTCATCTTCTTGCAAACCTGATTCATTCTTCCCTTCAAGGAAAACTGCTTAGTGCAGAAGAAGCGAATAATGCAATGGACTATGCCAATGAAAAGTTTTCCTCACTTGTCCCAGTCATCATGAGGTTTCAAGCCAAATCGTCTCTTTTCCAGGCAGTTAAATTGTGATTCTGTGAACAAGTGTATGTCAACTGTTGAATGGTGGAGGTCACATTCAAATGTGTTGGATATTGATGTAATTTCAGCAGCACAACAACTACTGTCTGCAGTGTCTTCTTCATTAGGGATTGAAGGAGTTTTTTCAAGCTATGGTATTGTACATTTAAAACTAAGGAACCGGCGGGGCACAGAGAAAGCAGCAAAACTGGTGTTTTTGTTTAAAGCCATGAATGCACACAAAATGCATGTATTTGATGATACTAATGAATAATAATCAGAGGACTAAAAGAACCAAATTTATAGTCATAAGAATTAAAAACCTTATTTTTTACAGATTTTGCTATTTCGATTCGAAATCAATTTTAGGAACTACTTTCAAAGAAGTGTATCATTATTTTTCAAAGAAGACTGCTTTTACAGTATAAATTCAATGGGCTTTTTGCTTTAAATACAGGCTATAATAATTTTTTTTTTAAATCCTTACTTCAGGAAATAAGTACAGTTCATTATAAGTAAATCTATTTGATTTTCTTTTTGTAATAGCATGTGGATTCTTTTGTTATACTTGTATTGTAAAAGGAAGTGCTTTACTCCTTAGAAATAAGTACAGTTCATTACAAGTAAAACCCTTAGATATCATTTTTTAATGGAATGTCAAATTTTTGTTGTTCTGTAAGAGGAAGCTTTTAGTGTTCTATTCCTCAGAAATATATAAATCAGGTGTAATTATGTGTTTGTTTTTATATTTTTACTCTGCATTCCATGTTAGTTTGGGCAGAAGTAAATATTGATTTAAATCAATCATTTTTTAAAATAATTTGATTTAAATCGAGAGACTAGATGGCCTACAACTCTCCTCTCCTTGCTATACCTCCTCTAAGTTTGATTCTCATTCACATACATTCACACTTGTCCACCTAACCTACTCTCTTAAAGACATATGTGCAGCACAGAAGCACAACGGAACCTATAGACACACACAGTCGTTCATATATCAACACGCTCATGTACACACAGGATCCCTCGGCCGCTCTTTGTTGGCTGGGATGCAATCACGCATCCCCTTCTGTCACAACCCAGATTTAGCCCAATGCAAGTGATAGGTAGAGAAAGTGTGGTGGCATCATTGTCTTTGCATTGAATTAACGCCAGACTAGTAGAGGAGTAGAGGTTTGAGCTCGCCAAGCCAGACTCAGTTCAAAGCGAGTGTGGAAGATAAATTTAAATGAAAAAAATGGTCTAACAAACGAAAACATTTTAATCAAAGGAGAAAATGTGAAAGAGAACGCAGATGTGCATAAAAATGGTAAAAAGAAGCCGCAGGACTAGATGATATATTGAGAGACCGGGTGAAGTGATTGAGTGGGATGAAAATAATGGAAGAGTTGACGAACCGAGAGAAAAAGGAATGAAAAAAAGGTGGATTTATTACCTGTGCAAAGGGTAAAAAAGGGAAACTAACGAAAGTATATCCTCGATAAGGGTTTTCTGCAAGAGATTCGTATACAAACTGGTGGAATTGGGGTATGTGAAAATGAGCAGAACGGGCTTACTCGATGTACACACACATATATACACAAAAGCACACCCAACCGAGAGGTGAAGTGGTGGTGATAGGAAGCAGTTTTTATGATGGAGAAATTTTCAATCAATGAAAAAAATGGCAAGAAAAAAGAATTATATAAGAAAAAATTTAAAATGGGAAACACAGCTGAAAAATGTTGGAAAATGAAGAAATGTGCAAGAAAATGTGATAAAGAAGATAAGCAGGTAAAAGAAGATGTGAAAAATAGTACAAACAATTGCAAGAAAAAGTGAAAAGAGGAAAATAAGTTCAGAAAGGTCTGAAAAAGAGCCAGACGGAGCAAAGAAATGTGAAGAGGAGGATAAATAGGTGAAAAATAATGTAAACAGAGGACAAAGAGGGGCAAAGAAATTTGAAGAGGGGGAAAAACAGGTGCATAATAAGCGAAAAGGATGACAAACATATGCAAACAAATGTGAAAAGAGTAAAAAGAAGTGTAAGAAAATGGGAACCGGAAAAAATGGCGCAAGAAAATATAAAAATTAGGTCAAGAGGTTCACTAAAATGTGAAAATATTAACAAGCCGGTGTGATTAAATATGGCCATCAAGTCCAGAAATGTTAAAATAGCATAAACAGGTACAAGATAAATGCGAACAAGAGTGCAAGCAGATGAATAAAATGTGAAATGGAGAACGAACAAGAGCAATAAAATGTGAAAAGGGAATAAACAGCTGCAAGTAAAATGCTTACAAGGGTACAAACAGGTGAATAAAATGCGAAAAAGAGGAAGAAAAAGTGCAGGAAAATATGAAAAGAGGAGCTAAAAATGACAAATGGATACAAAAAAAAGGCGTTTAGAAATTACATGAAAAATGACAAAGATCAAAGAAAAAAAAATACTTGAAGTCAAAATAATGGGTGCAGGAAACCATTATAAAGTGCCCAAGAGATGTTCGCATAAACCAACGAGGGCATCGCCCGTGGAATGTTGTTGGTAAGGAAAGATCTGTCAAGGAAGTAGTGAAAGTAGAGAAAGTAAAAATGTGTGGTAGACATACATATAGGAGTAGATTTTCCTGTGGGAATTGGTGCCGAGATAGTACACAATTATTCAGATGTTAGCTGCAGTATGCTATACTTTCAACCTCCTTTTGGCTGAGACCTGAGAGAAGAGGACAAGACAAACAGTGCAGTGCGAGACTAAGCCGAGACTTGCGAAAAGATCCCCCCCAACCCCCAAGATTGAATGGGGCGTTAACCCCGGAGAAAATGTCATCTTCCTACACCACTCTAAGTGATTAGGTCAACACATTCCTAAGAAAGAGCTTGTCAAAGCCAACAAGGCGAAGCTCGTATGTAAAAAAAACATAAACTCATAAATACGAATTCGACCACCTAGTGAGGCATGAACAAAACCGAACTTTTGTTTCTAAAATTTTCTGCGCAGAACTTTGTTTCGGCGAAAATCTAAGGAAAATATAGGTAAGGTAGGGTAAGGTAAGGTAAATTAAGGTAAGGTAAGGTAAGGTGAGGTAAGGTGAAGTAAGGTAAGGTAAGTTTAGGTTAGGTTAAGTTAGGTAAGGATAGGTTAGGTTGGGGTACCTTAGGGAAGGTTAGGTTAGGTTAGGTTAGGTTAGGTAATGTTAGGTTAGGGTAGGAAAGGTTATGTTAGATTGGTTTAGGTTAGGTAAGGGTAGGTTAGGTTAGGTCTGTTTCCGATTCTTGATATTTTAAAGGAATTTATAGATGTCTTTTTCTTTTGCACTTTTGTGTACTTTTCAGATCTGAAACTCGTTTTCGCTGGAAGTACATACTTTTCCTATTATAGACCTTTAGTCGATTATGGGAAAAGTATGAATTTCCAGGAAAACGAGTTGCCAGTTCTGAAAAGTACACATAAAACTGCATAAGAACAAGGTATGCTGACCAAAGTCGCATGCTCTCACTTATTCTGATTTATGACCTTATGACCTACAAGACTTTCAATAATTCTCAGGGCTAAACTTGGAAGGACCTGGGCAATTATAACATTCGAAAGAGAATGTAAAACAACATAAGGGTTTCAAATTTCGTTAGAATCAGCCGAATAGTTAGGATGTTATGGCTAAAACAAAATAATTCCCGGACTAACCTTGAGAGGACGTTAGAAATATATCCTACGAAAGAGAATGTAAAACAACATAACGGTTTCAAATTTCGTTAGAATTGGCCGAATAGTTACATATTATTACAAAAAAAAAAGCAGAACGGGACTGAGTGACATAGTTAGATATAGAACCTCACGCGACTAAAAACATATTATTTTTAAATTCCTTAGAAGAGATTTACCGAGATATTTTCTGTATTTTTTCGACTTTAATAATGATGCATTTATGACTATACTTACCGCATGCAATTTTTTCCCACTTCACACGTAGCGACAAAGCGAACTTTGTTCGCTTTGTCGCTACGTTCGCAACGCTAAAAAAATACTGGATAGAGAATGCATCGGATTTATGTAATTTTCGTAAAAGTTGACTTTTTACGTTTGTTACCATCTTTTCCTATTTCACATGGAAACACTCATATGATAATATTTCCTTAAATTATATGAAAACAGATTATTATAATGACTATAACCAACAAATTACACTTAGACACCCAGTTGCTAATACGATTAAGTTGATTAAATCGTAATTAGGATTAAGGGGTGGAAATTTTAGTTTCCCAATTCCTAGAAACTTGAAAATGATTAGCTTTGGGGAGATAGTTTAGACTAATCAAACATTGACAGTTTAAATTAATATGATATAAAATACATAAAATCCCATACTTAATATAAAAAAATAACCTTAAGAAGTAGAGTAGCATTTTTGACTCTCAAAAAACCTCTGTAGTCCTTGATGAGAAATCTGAAACAAGTTTCCTAATTTAATAAATAAACCACTATCACTTTTTATAGTATAAGCAAATACCCCTAAAGGCTTCCCCGAAGTTATGCAAGCGGTAAGTTCGTCCATATAATTGATTCGGTAGTAACTTTCTTTAAAGTTCTCGAATATATTACAAGCTTCCTACATTTCCTTCCATTAGTAGCAAAGGCCATTTACATATAAAGCAGCCTAGGATAGAGGGACATTAATTGGACAAAATGTAAATTAAGTGTGGATTTACTTAGTTTTAATTACAATCTTGTTTAAAACTCAATGAAACAGAGAGGAAGGGCAACTGGCCTACGGAGGCTTAATTTGCATGAGGCCCTAGAGTAACTAATAATGGTTCTACAACTTTATGGGAGGGGGCATTATATTATGACTTTTCTTATTTATCAAATTTATTTATTACTTTTTAATGAGTTGATGCGTTGATGATTTATTGATGAGTTGAGGTGAGTTAGTCTTGCTACTTGATGAGTTGAGACGAGTTAGCCCTTGAATTCGTTTTCTTTCCGTTTTCCTTGACATCGGTTTTCTCTTAAGTCGATTTCTTGAGTTGTCCATAAAGCGTTTTCCATTTTCTCTCTTGGGATTTTTCTCCGTAAAAACTGTGGACTATCTGGGATCGACGATCTAGGGTCTTTGAATCCAGAGGCTAGCACTCTGCCGTTACGCTACGGCGAAGTCTGTTCTGACTTGGTAATTTAACGGGCTATTTTTATTCTCGCTTTGGAAGGAAGTTTTTTCTCTTATACATGTTCGCACCCCTACAACTTCCCAGCATCACAAATATAAGGTACTCACCGTTACTTTCATGGTCAGTTGGATTGGAGAAATTGCCTTGGAGCAATAGAGCCGCTTCTTGGGCACACGCGGAAGGAGCTAAGTGATCTCTTCCTCGATTTAACCAGAGCAGGCCTAAAGGTAAATGGCCAATTATAAACACAATTTGTAGTTTACGAATGACATATCAAAATAAACTATTTTCGTTAACGTGACCATATTGACTGGTATGTGTTTATAGTCCTGTAGATTTTTCTTCTATAATCCGATGAACGATTTAAAATTTGATGAAAAATTTAAAATCATGTAATAACTAGACGAGCTGGTCCCTAAGAAGCATAATAACAACTTCAGGGTTAACTTTGGGTTTATGCCTACCCTCGAATTTTCTGGGCACTTTGTTAAAAATAATTTTATTTTTAAAAAAATACGCAAATGCTATATAATGCATATCATATATATGCTCTATATAGATTCTTGACTACTGAATGTGGGCAAATTTCTAATTCTGAGATTATTGGAAAAAATAGATTTGCCGCCATTTTTGCCATTTTGTCAGTTATATATTGTTTTAATCCATCGAAAGAATCGGTCGGATAGGAGGGGGGAAGGGGGTTCATGTAGTTTAGTTTGCTTGTTTTTATAAAACACTTAAAATATTTCTTTCCTAATTAAGATGTTATAATTTTGTCCACAATTCAAAATATTTCCTTTCTAATTAAGATGCTATAATTGTGTACTTAGATGATTCGGCAGTAATTTCCCTCATTCAAGGCCTAGTCTAGTCTAACCTAAAAATATCATAGTGCATGTCGTAAGTTAGGTTAGATCTTCTGACCTCCGTTTACTTTCCCTGTCTAGGAACGATTGGCGGATAGCACGCAGGGCAACTCTGCAGTTGAGTCTTGCCTCGAATAATACAATTGAACTTTGGGTTCCAAGAAATCTCTAAGAGTCACTAATTATATTTGGCAAAATTAATTCAAATATCTAGAAGGTTATGTAATATCAAACTGGGCAAAACAAAATGAACTTTACTACTGTACAAACGAAAATAAAATACTGGCCATGAAAGATAGATCACAAATGAAATAATGGACATGAAGGATAAATCAAAGTATACACACTCGGCTGCACACGACCGACAAAAATTGCGGGTGGATCTACCACTCAATGATTCCGCTGCTCGGGAGGAGTACGAGGGGGGGTGAGCTCTGAGCTCGAGAACTTTCCAACAGCACAAGTTGGGTATGATGCATTTAATGCCGTTTAGTACTCGGCCTGTTCGAAGTTATGACGGAAATACAACCTATATTCCAGTAACCACAATCAGCCTCTAAAGTAGGGATCGAGGGAGTATTTGCCGGAGAGGAAGCTGAAATGAGAAATCTTTACTCGTTTGTTTCTTCTTTTTTTTGTTTTCGGGCTCTTTAGGTATGGGAGGCCGATAGAAAGAAACAAAAATAGACAATTGTAAGGATAATGCAAGCGATCAGTACACTGGGACGTATTACAAAAATTATGGCCGGGTCTTGTTTAAGTACAGAATTATTCAGAGGGCAACGAAAGTTAATAATTAACAATTTTCACAACTTATTTACCGCCTACACTCGGCCAGAAATCAGAGCTTATAGCCCTTACCTTATGCGACGTCTTCTCTTGGCAGAATACTAATTTACCCAGGTTAATGCTTTACTACATATTTATACGGAGCCCCGGAAGTGAAAGTTATAGAGGCGCAGAAACGGGAATTTTGCTTTATCTATATAGAGGGGTGCCGTGGTATCGAACGAAAGTGACCTCAAAAGAAGCCGATCGCGGGTTCTTTCCGTCTTACGAGTCTCTCACTCTGACATCTCTTTCCCTTCACGATAGAACTTGCGGGTAGGAGTGATATCCAATAATAATTCAATCTTAAGGTGGCACCTAGGCCAAAAAATTAATATACACGACATCGTAAATTAGAAACAAAAAAAATGCATGATAATAAATTCGTGGGTAAAATTCCCAAATATAGAGACTGGAGACTACATATGCATAAATATTAATATTACAAAATAAAACAAAAGACAATAACTACAATTATCAATGAATATATTTAAGAAGGAGGCTCACCTGCCTCGAATCCATAAGCAATAATATTAACACAATCAGTACAGGGAAAATATATCCAAAGGGTGCATGTTTCCTTATACTTAATTGGATATATTACATGAGCATATGTGCATAAAAAATCAATCTTAAAATATGGAAAATTTACTTTCAATCAGGATCTGCTCGACGGAGAATTCAAGGGATGAATGGCTTAAGCTATCGGCAATACAGTTTTCGGAGCATTTAATATACCGGATCCTGAATTGGAATTCTTGTAAAAACAAACTCCAGCGCATTAGACGACTATTATTGTTTTTTTACATTTCTGAGGTAGGATAAGGGTTTATAGTCAGTTTCTATCGAAAATTCTTTTCCTACCAGAAACATTTAAATTTTTTCAATTCCCCAGACTATCGCTAGGGCTACTCCTTCAATCACAGCGTAGTTCTTTTCTCGTGGTGGCAATTTTAGACTTACATACGCAATGGGAAAACTCTCATCGTTTCCCTCGTTGCTTGCATCTGTTCATATGTAAGCAACGGAGTTAGGCAAGCGTAATATGGGTGCATACGCGACTTTCCCTTTGAGTTGATCGAAACACTTAATCGTTAGTGGTTTCCATAGAAGGGGCGCGGGAGCTTTTTTCCAAAGTTCGCACAAAGAAGCGGACATTGAGGCAAAATTACGAATAAAACGACGGTAAAAGGACGCGGAACAAATAAAAGATCTTAATTGCTTCTTGCTCGAAGGCAGAGGCTTTTTAACCATAGCTCGAATTTTATTCTCCTGGGTAGCTAGCTGGTTATCTCCAATTCGGAAGCCTAAATAGTCGATTGTATTATAGGTGAAGTCACACTTAGTGGGGCCAATGGTTAACTTATGTTCTCGGAGTCTTTCTAGAAGTGCTTGAAGAGCAGTCAAGTGCTGATTCCACTTAGTCGTAGCAACATAAATATTATCAAAATAAAAGGATATATTTGGCAACCCATCTAATATCCTTCTCATCATCCGATTATAATTACTTCATGCAGTGACGAGGCCAAAAGAACCTCATCGAAATGGCATCAGCCCTTTTTCTGTTGGGAAGGCCGCGTATTTCTTCACCTCTTCTCGTAGTAGAACTTGATAATAGGCCTTGCACAAATCTAGCTCGGTTATGAAGTTGGCTCTCTTAAATATATTCAGATTCTGGCCGATAAGAGGGTTCGGCTCTTCGTCGAATATGATTACCGAATTTAATTTCCTAAAATCGATGCACATCCGGTATGATCCATCTTGTTTCCTAAAAATACCAACCAGGGAGCAATAATGTGATTTTGAGGGCTTTATTATTTTCAAATTTAACAGCTTGTCAACTCCAGCATTAAATGTTTCTCTCAGGTCTATGGGAAGCGGTTTCGGCTTAGATCAGATGGATTCTTGAGTGGTTAATTGAATGTTGTGTTTGAGTTGGCCTACACAGCCTGGAATTTCAGAGATGACATCACCGAATTGATTCAGGAGGGACTGCAGTTGAGTTTTCTGATGAGGCGACAGCTGGTCGCTCATCTTTTATTCGGCACAAGAGAGTTCGGGTGCGTCTGGCAAGACGTGTAGGGGATATTCGCTGTCTTGCTCTAGGCAGGCGACTTGGACTACACTTAGGGGGTCTATAGAATAATTAGATTGCATAGGCGATTCTTCGTCTATAGCCACAATCTGGTTAGTCCATGTGCGCCAGGAGATTTACGTGGAAAAGCTTCCTTCCTGTTCCGTGTTTCTCGATCATTTGATAAGGGCCTTTCTATTGGCTCAGTAATTTGTCGTTTTCTGTTAAGAGCAACAAGACTTCCTGACCTGGTTTAAATTTTTTGTTTTCTGATTCGTAGTCAAAGTAAGTTTTATATTTCTCCAGGTTAATATTCGCAATTTGGTACGCTATTTCGGCGCATATCAAGTAGATATGAGTATGAGGATTGGATTTCGTGATCCATTTTTTGGTTCGCATATAATTCTTTCCATATGCTCAAGAGGGCTCGTGCATTTCTTTCGTATAGTAATTCAAACGGAGCGAAACCCAAGTTGCGATGTAGAATTTCTCTATACGCAAAGAAAATTGCCGGAAGAAATCTATGCCATTCTCTGGGATGCTCGGCACATAATTTCTTCAAAATGGCTTTGAGACTGCCATTTAACCTTTCGCACATCCCATTTCCGTCTGGTTGGAACAAGGGTGTAAACAGCTGTTTTATTATCAACAACTTGCCCACATATTCCATCTATTGGGACGTAAATTGGCGGCCACGATCCGCCAATATTTCTTTCGGTAGCCCAACACGAGAGAAAATCGTGATGAGTGCCTTGGCACAAGAGATGCTATGAATCTTCTTAAATGCCACAGCTTCGGGTAATCTAGTAGCGAAATCGACCACAGTTAAAACATAACTATGGTCCTCACTTGAAGGTAAGTGAATTGGCCCGATCAAATCAATCTCCACTCGGGATAGGGTTCGGAGATTAATGGGCTCCTCTGTAAGGGTACAGGTTTGACTCGCCCTTTAATTGCGGTCTTTTGGCAGATGTCACACGAATGACAATAACGAAGATTTTGTCCGATGTATCTGGCCAATAGAAATATTCAAAGACCCGTTGTGCCGTCTTAGTGTTGCTAAAATAACCCGAGAAGAGACTATCGTGAGCGGTTTGAAGGACGGGTCTGATGTGGGAGCGAGGCACACATAATTATTGGGACTCTGTACCAGTGTCTGCTGAGCACACGCGAAAAAGAATGTCGTCCTTAACAATGAAGGAGATCATCTTTTTGCCTCTAATAGTCTCTCGCATCTTGTTCTGTGCTTTTATCCATAAGGGATGGAGGGATTCGCAATCTTTCTGGTTTTTCCAAAAATCATCGTTCACGACAGTTGGGCAGTCTGAAGTGCCAGGGGTTTCCAGTAGTGCGTGCGCTTCCGAGTCTTTAATTGCTTGAGTTCTGGTGATCACGTGTTGAAGCATGGGAGGGGCAGATATTCATTGACTTTGGCCAATTAAGCAGCACAGAAATCGATGGGTGCTGCGACGACCACACTGCTCCCCAGGTAATTAATTGTGCACTGTTGCAAACTTGTCATGATCCAGGGCTACCGGTGGAAGTAGCCTGTCAGATATCGTGATCGACATGCACCCTGTGTTACACACGAGAGTTGAGATCCCGCAACCGTTCACCACTCCATTTTAGAATTTGAGACCCCCATGAGTGCTTTTGTTAAACAGAAAGTTCACCTGGTGGCCGGCCGTAATCGGTTTACTTGAAAAAAGGGGTGCTTCTGGATGTGACGGTGGTTGAACAGGCGTGGCTCTTATATCATGCACCTGGTTGGGATAACTGCCTCTAAATTAAGAATTCTGAGGGCAATTAGTTCTCTCATGACCCTCTAATACATACAAATAAGATACGACAGTTCTCTTGGGGAATAACGAAGCAGGGAAATTGCAGGAGAAGAGTTTGACCTCACGTTTGTCTGGCATGGAAAAGGGTTTAGGCAAAAACCGGCCACTTATTTTAACTAATTTATCCCTGTTGTGGGCGACAAATTTGGCATTATGGGCCTTTGCTTTAGGGGAGTGTGGTTCAGTTTTCTTCCCCCTCTTTGGATAGCAGTTATGGCTAGCCGCATATACCTCTGCTTCCTCGATGCACTCTTAAAATGTCCGGCACTTCCGGTCTTTCGCAAAGGATCTTATCTCCGAGGGAAGTAACGCCAAGAGTTGGTCTTTGAAGACGAAGTCAAACAAGGCATCGTATTCTTGGGGAAATTTGGACGTGTCTAGCTAGAAATTATGAATGCGCTGCAAGGAATATCCAAACTGTCGGAATGGTTGGTTAGGTTGGCTGCGACAGTGCCTGAACTTTGCACCATAAAAGTCCGGAGTCATGTTATAGGCAGCAAGCAATTCGGCTTTTAACGTGAAATAATCGATGGTTGCCTATGATGGCAGCGAGATGAAAATGTCCCTGAGCTGGGTACTAAGTAAAGGCAACAACTTGGCTACACCTTTGATTTCAGTATCCCAATGATTTACCTCAAAAGATTTCTCAGAGTGAAGTATGATCCGAAATCTTCTCCTTCCTTGAAAACATGCAACTTAATAGACACAGTTTGTTGCACTTTGGTCCTAGAGGTAATTGAAGTCGTTTCGCTCCCGGCCCTAATCATTTCCAGCTCAAGCAATTGAATTTTCTCTCTTTCTTCATGTTCTTTCTTTTCTCTTTCTTTCTCTTCTCTTTCCATTCTTTCTTCACGTTCTTTTTCTTCTCTTTCCATTCTTTCTTCACGTTCTTTCCCTTCTCTTTCCCTCCTTTCCGCTCTTTTCCATTCAATCTGAGAGACTCACCTTGTACATTAAAGACCTTGATAGACGACATGGTGACGTGTTCACATAACTTTTACGCACAAATATAAAAAAACACACCACAAAAGAACGAAGCATGATTGTCGAACTCAAATTACTCGTAATTCACTTAGGTTAATTTCTCAAAAGCAGTAACAAAAGTGCAAAAGGGTTTTGCTTAACCCGAGAGAAAAAAATCACAACGACCCCCCACCCCCCCCACCCCCACCCCCACCCCCACCCCCCACCCCCGCCCGCTCTCAATAATCGTACAATTTGAATTTTATTCCGTTCACTCACTCGGAATAATTTCTTTGACTGAAGGCAAGATTTTAGCACTATCTCCTTATTTTAACTCTGCTGTTATTGCGACGATATGGCCTCGGCGTCTAACCATTAAAGTAAGCCCCCCCCCTCCCGAAAAAAAAGTGCAATTCTTACTGAATCTTTCAAATATGGCCTAGTATATGGGGCCTGAAAGAACATAAATTCCACTGGGGAAAAAAATAATGAAGCAGTCAAAAAAAGATATAACATAAAAAAAATCTTTAAAATTAATTCATAAAGTCTATGAAATAGAGTAAACAAAATTTGATTGTAAGTAGCTTATGCAAGTAAATTGTTTCTCCGCAGATTTCTGATAGCCAGAACCAAAGCCCATAAAACCTGACACCATCATATATATATATATATATATATATATATATATATTATGTCGTAGGACAGATAGATGTTCTGATTTCCGTTTGCTCTTCGTGTCTCGGAACGGTTAGCGGATAGCATGCAGGGCAACTCTGCAGTTGAGCCTTGCCTCGAATAATACAATTGTACTTTGAGTTACAAGAAATCTCTAAAAGTGACGAATTATACTTGGCAGAATTAATTCAGCTATCTAGAAGGTTATGTATATCACACTGGACGAAAAAAAACTTTACTACAGTACAAACTAAAATAATATACTGGACATGAAAGATAAATCAAAGTATACACACTCGACCGACGACAATTCCGGGTGGATCTGCCACCCAAAGATTCGGCTACTCGAGACGAGCACGATGGACAAATTACTGAGATCGAGTACTTTCTAACAGCATTTGTTGGGTTTGCACTTAAGGTCGTATAGTACTCGGCCTGTTCGAATTTATGACGGAAAATACTGGAGAGTATCAATTAATTCTATATATTGTTTTGATAGTTCTCCTTTGTATTCCTCTAGGATTTTATATATCCTAACTCATTATAAATTATGTATTTTCTTAGGTTTTGCATTATAGGAAAAAGGTCTCTCTTTCTGTAGATATTTGTCAACACACTTAATATTCTAATTTCTAGACAATTTTTTCAATATTCTAATTCATTGTAAATTATGTATTCCTTTATATCATTGAACCCGAAGATGAGCGGACAGCTCGAAACGTTGTTTATACCCAATAAATGTAGATGAATTTCTCCGCATTCTATGTACTCTTATTCCTGGTGAAATTAAAGATTCGTCTAACTATATATATATATATGCGGTTAAAAGGCTATTTTTGGCAAACCAGTCTTCCTCAAAGCCTTCGAAAGGAGCTCTATTTTAAGTTCTACCTTTTCGTGTATGTGAGAAGAGCTCCTTGCGAAGGCTTTGAGGAAGACTGGTTTGCCAAAAATAGCCTTTTAACCGCATAATTAATTGCGTTACTGCAATAATTTTTCTTAATATATATATATATATATATATATATATATATATATATATATATATATTAGGAATATAAAGACCCAGAAATTACACTAATCATTTATTGGCCAGACGTTTCGGACCTCCACTAGTACCATCTTCAGCAACGGTATCGACTACTCAGAAGAGGAAGAAATATCAACGATAACAGTTCAACAGTCAGAAGCATGCATTATATAATGGCTAAAAAAGCGGAGGGAAGTAAGGTAAATCAATAAAATTGACAATTATTGAGATGAAAGTAAAAACACAAATAACACTATATAGAATTAATTGATAATATCCAGTATTTTCCGTCATAATTTCGAACAGGTAGAGTACTAAACGACCTTAAGTGCAAACCCAACCTATGTTGTTGGAAAGTACTTGAGCTCAGTGATTCCCCCCTCGTGCTCGTATCAATTAATTCTATTCTAGGTCATAACGTAATTGACAAATATTCATTTAAACATGCTAATTTACAACTATCATATGAAATTAGTAGTTTGCCATATAAAATCATAGGGCTTTGTTAATAATCTTTTCCCTCATTCATGATTGATTATCCCTTTTGCTGGTGCGGAGTTCCCTGGCATATATACATATGAATTTAACAAAGTGGTTGGAAGATCGGTCAGCTCTGAGCATTGTTGAGATACTGTTTGCATTTTGCAATAATCTCTTAGAAAGAGAATCAAAATTCAAACATTCTGTTAGATATTTAGCAAGTTTGAACCTTCATGATGACAGCACTCGTAACTTAAATATGAATTATATTGGTTTGTACTTCGATAATCTTCCCTAAGGAGTAATTTAGAGGCTTCAGGTAAGGTGCTATGATGATAAAATTATCCCTTTCTTGACTGGCCGATAACAGTCAGTGACGTAGGTGGATTGATCCATTTGCTTAACGAGCAACTCTTTGTTATAAATTTCCCTTATTTTAACAATCAACTCATTTAAATTGTCATAGCCTGAGTGAATATTTTTCAATGGCTCATTTGCTTACAACTCTTGATCTACATAATTTTGGTTCACATTGAAATTTCGATACTTTATTTATTGGGACTAGGTCATAACCAATAAGATTTCATGAGTGGATTCTATAGTCTCCTCCTGAAGCACTTTCTTGAAGGCCTTCGGATAATCATATGTGTAATTTGGACGACCAAGAATTCAAAATCTTCGAACGTGGAGGGGGAGGGGGGGGTCAGTTTACTTCATTCTTTAAAAAATTGCTCGAATTTGATGAATTGGCAGCTTTCTTTTCGAAGTAACGATCTGTTTCCGGGTGGATGAGAAAATCAGAAGTGGCACTATCGGCAGCTGTTAATTAAGATCTTCGAACTGATGTACCTACAAAATTTTGGAAGGTCAGATTCAAATGCGTGGAAAGAGAAAGCTCGAATGATTTCATTAACCGTTTATCCAACAAAATATTTTATGTTGTTGGGGCGACTCCCCATGCAACTAATGTACAGCAACCACAATTTGTGTTATTTTCGTTTCCTCGTACTAAAAGAGACCCATCTAATCTAAATCAAAATACATACTGGGAGATAATTTGTTTTAACTAGTTTTTGCAGAGATACATCTAGGCTTGTCAGGTTCTGTTCTCACGTTCTAAACTTAAATGAGGTGGGATGCACTTTGCAAAATTTATGCCTTTCGTTTAGATTTTTTCATACGAAAACAGACTTTTAATTTATCTTTTCTTACGTCTTCATATAGATATTCATCTAGGAAAAACACACCAAACTGTCAGCATAGATACAAAGTTCCTTGATGTCTATGGGTTTAGTGGATCTATGGCCTACCAATTCAAGAAAGAGTTTGTGTAAACTTTTCGTTTCTAATGGGACTGCTCTTGTGATTCAAGAGAAGAGATACTTTTATTCTCAAGTTCGCAGTTTACAATTGTATTTTTTCGCGGGCGGAAAGGAGACTTGGTTCGATTGAAGGTTGTGCAAATAGGTTACCTTGCCATACATCTCTTTGGCGTGTCTTGGTATGAAGCGGTAAGGATCGGTTTGGTTGCCTATTATTCGAGTTGATCTTATTTGTAGTGCACATTTACCTGCTTCAATATTTTATTCCATTCGGCTAATAAAGTGTTCAAAAGTTTATCATCCCAACCTATTTCGTAATTGCATTCTAACCTTCGCATAAATAACCTACTTCGCTTCATAATGGGGGAATTAATATCATACATATACGAGTATGTATAGAAAATTGTGAGACTATAATTTGTAATATAACTCTCGTTGCATCGGAAATTTCGTTAAGCTTTATTAACGAATCAGTATGTCTATCACATATTGCCCAATATAATTTAATTATATCATGTGTACTTAGATTATTATTCGCTTACTCATCAAACTTTTCTTGTAATTCTTTATCGTTAGTGATGAGTGTATACATAGTTATAACTAATAGAATCTAACAATGGATAGACTTTCTTAAGCTACTCGGAATTATTGAAACTTACGGCTCTATTATCCATCCAAAAACAATGATATATTCAAACTTTAATATTAGAAAAGGAAAAGCATCTTGTTCGATGTTTAAAATAAGCATTCAATTTAATTCGAGCATTAAGAAAAGTAGGTTTCCACCTCAACCCAAATGGTGGCGGCATATTTCGGTACCCTACTATGGAAAAGTCCTATTTCCCTACGTTCTTGTACCACAGAAATAGTAACTTATTTTGGTCCTTGGATTTAGGTTTATTTGATTGAAAGCATTAAAATGGTCAAAACATAGCAAGTACTTATTCAATCTTAAAATGAGCAAGGCAGATGACAATTTTTGGCTAAGGAAGACCGCTATGCACAGTCACACTGTAGCATATATCTCGGCTTTTGCCTGAATCTCTCCCATTAAGATTGAAGAGGAATACAACTTGATATTTTGTAAGATCCTCCGCTATTCGAAAATGGCCATATGAGGAAGGAAAGAATGTGTTGGTTGCTCCTTCCGGAAATGATCGAGATTCTCTATTAGCTCTATAATTCCAAATTGCTCTGTTTTTTGAACGATTTCACGATTAAATCTAATTTAATCTCAAACTTTCGAATTATATCAGTTAGATGAGAAAACAACCTTGGAAAGTGAATAGTTATTCGCGAGCAGCTAAGAGTTCGTGTAAAAGAATAGCTAAGCTACCTTCCTAATGCCGGCAAGTAGATTTCAGAACAATTTATACTAATCTACCGTCCAGCTCCGAAAAA
Organism: Ceratothoa steindachneri; assembly: GCA_963969495.1. Lineage (NCBI taxonomy): Eukaryota > Metazoa > Arthropoda > Malacostraca > Isopoda > Cymothoidae > Ceratothoa > Ceratothoa steindachneri. Next base: position 116,916,927 of record OZ018325.1, read on the forward strand.
CAGGTTAAATTTTGAATTATGGAGGAAAAAGACAATAAGAATCACTTCTGGAAGGAGCAGCCAGTACACTCTTTCTGGACAAGATTCGTTTTAACACAATTACGATTTTTTTTTCATTTTCAAAGAGATAAATGTTTTTAATTCTTAAAATGATGATCACCGATGTCATTTTCAATTCCCTGAATTTAATAATACATAGTTATTCACTTTTACAAAATATATTTTTACTTTGCGGAATTTTATTCTCTCTGCGCCATTTGCCCTATTCCCTTCATGTTTTGGCCTGACTAGCTAGCGAATAGCAGGCTTTGTTATATCTACAGGTGATCTGCGCCTTGCGTCTTTTGGCGATTAACCAATAGCATTCTTGGTTATATTTTAGTATATTTCGGACGATTCGTGGATGTCCGTGTTTTTAGTTCATATGGTATATTGGTGCGCGGTGGCTGTGCTAGGTCGCAATACCAACTAATACGAAAAGTTTTTTATACCGAATGTCAGTAATTAGAAATATATAGGTTTCAGTGTAATCCTGCAACATATTACATGCCCTACATGCCGCAATATTTGTAGATTTATGCAGGATCAGAATTTATTTTACTGTGTTAAAATTGCAAAGGATTCGAAAGGGCGTAAAACACCATGCGCATTTTCTGTTAATGCGTTTACGGGCACTTGGCTTTCCAATGCCCGCATTCAACCAAGAATCGGCATGAATTTAAAGACAAATGAGGTGAGTTTTTTCCCAAATTTCTGTCTGATTGTATTAGGTAAGTTTAGGTTAGGTCTGGTTCAGGATCTTTCAAATGATTTTGAAAATGTGTTTTTCTCATGCAGTTTTATGTGGACTTTTCAGATCTGAAACTCATTTTTTACTGGAAATACACACCTTTCTTATTATGAACCATTTGTCGATTATGGGAAAAATATATGCATTTATGTGGAAAACGAGTGTCACATTTGAAAAGTACACATAAAACTGTATAAGAAAAACACATTTTTAAATTCATTCGAAAACATGTGTTGAAACGATTCTTTACCCGCTTTCCTTCTTTATATGGCCATTAGCGTAAACAGAATTGTTTTTCGATCCAAAGCTAATTTAGTTGGTTTTAAGCATAATGAGGAGTCTGCGTCTAATAGGATTTCAATAATTGTAACTATTTTGTACCTCCAGCAGCCGTTTATAGGCAAATCCATGGCCATTGGCCTAGAACACAAGTACAAAATTAAGTATATTAAGTAAATTGAATTTATGTTTGTCTTGTGTGCAAATTGCCTTCACGGTTTCTTAATTTTCACCGAAAATAAGGCAACGTTTACTTTTTCACTGAAATAAGCTTTGGTAGAGTTTAAACCTTTTGCTAGCAACACTAAGTCCCGGGGCATTACTTTAAACCCATTTACGGCCAATGTCCCATTTTAGGGACATTGCAGGAATGATTAATTATTTATTTTTATTTTTCAGGCTGTATTTCACAATCATATCAAAGTATCTCATAAAAATAATCGTATATGGTTGACAACTTATATCACCAGATGGCGCCAAAGTCGCGCGATTTTTTTGTGAGAAGACACACTAACGCATGAATACCCTCAGTTCCACACTATCTGCATAGGAGGAAGGTCGGTTGTGTTAATGGTGTGAATTGGTTATAAGAGAACACGAGAAAAGCTTCAACTGATTTGCAAAGTGTAGGTATTGTGTTGTTTATAATTTCGCGTCCCATTTTTGGGACATTGGCCAGATATTGGCTATTTGATCTAAATGATCTAGTCATTTGTTTGTTATCATTTATAATTACTTAATGCAAAATTAACACACTAGGCCTCTTATTAGTAATCTCAAACATTTATGATTTATATATATTATTATATATGTACATACAATATTATATATATATAATCGCATTTCAAGATGAAAACTTGGTATATGATGTTATTATTTCTTTTTCAGAGGCCTACTCTTTACTATTATGACACGAAGATCTTTATTGGCAACTAATGAAGTTGCCAATGCGCTAATGAACTTGAGTGATGATGAAGCATGGATTAAAAACGTGGAGGTTGCAATTATTCCTCCAAGTCCAGATAAAATGACAGATGATGAAGCTATCAATGATGAAGACCTTCCCGAAGAAAGCATTCTTTAAGATGTTGCAGGTAGACTGGAGTTGATTGTTTAAAACAATGATGGTGAAGAAATTAAACCAACTGGGGTTTCAGCAACCCAACTTCCTTCAGGTAAGCGTAGAAAAATTGACACCAGTTCGATTCCCAAATGGAAAAAATGTTCCCCAAAATATAAAGGTGTAATGAATCTGCCCTCTCAAAATAGTTATGACAAACTAGATAGGCTGCAGGGTAAGAGCATTTGTAACATTTTTGAAGAATTTCTGACTGATGAGTTATTAAAGTTTATTGTTGAGCAGAGTATGACATATGCTAAGCAGAAAAATAATCCTAATTTTTCTGTCAACATGGAAGAGATAAAAATATTTCTAGGAATTATTATGTTTAGTGAGTACCATAAACTTCCTCATCAAAATATGTACTGGGAGCAATCGCCAGATGCAGGAGTGCCCTTTGTTTTCAATGCTATGTCGAGACAAAGGTTCAAGGAAATAAAAAGTTTTCTTCACCTGAATGACAATGCCAACATTGATAAAAATGATAAAATGTATAAGCTGAGACCATATCTAGATGCTCTAAGAGAAAACTTTCAGAAATTTGGCATTTTTTATTGCCATTTGTCAATCGATGAAATGATGATAAGGTATTATGGCATGCATTCTGCTAAAATGTTTATGAGGGGTAAGCCAATCAAATTTGGCTACAAGTTTTGGTGTCTTTGTGGTTCCGACGGATACCTATACAACTTTTCGCCATATCTTGGTAAGGGCAGTGAACATAACAGTGGACCTCTAGTAATGAGGGTTATAAATAACCTAACAGCAGTAATTCCTGAAGCTGAAGCTGCAAATTACGAAATCTTTTTTGATAATTTCTTTACAAGCATTGATACCTTGAAAGAACTGGGAGATAGGAGTTTGAAGGCAACTGGCACAATTCGTGAAAATCATACAAAAAAGCGTCCACTTATACCATCTAAAGTAATGGAGAAAGCAACAGAAAGAGGGTTCATAGACTATAGATTTGATTCTAGCAATTAAATTTTAGTCACAAAATGGCATGACAACACTGCAGTTGCAGTTGCTACAAATTACAGTCAGGTCTTCCAAACTGGTACTACTACATGCCATTCTCAGAAACTCAAAAAGGAAATAGAAGTGCAAATCCCAAAAGTTATTTCAGAATACAACATATCAATGGGAGGGGTAGACCTACTAGACAAACAAGTGTCTTTATATAGGGTCAGAATACGTAGGAAAAAATGGTGGTTCTCACTGTTTACGCAACTGCTTGACATTGCTATTGTTAACTCTTGAAGGGTTTATCAACATGCAAATCCAGGTGAGACACTCTCCCTGCTAGATGCAAGAAGGAAAATTGTTTTGGCTTATGTTTCAAAGCCTTCTCCATCAAGCCGTAAACGCCCTGGCCCGCAAAGAAGTAGGCTTTGGGAGGAAGAGTAAGTGAAGATATCAGGTTTGATCAAGGAAATCACCTTGTGATGCCAATTCAGACAAAACGTCGCTGGGCATTGTGTGGGAAGAAAACAAAGAGAAAATGCAGTCGTTGTGATGTTCCACTCCATGATCTGTGCTTTGCAACTTTCTACACTAAATAATATTGATGAACTACAGCAATTCACCATGACCATACTTATCAAGAAGGGCATTTATTATGCGTGAACGATATAATTCTGTTCCAAAACTAAATATTTTCCCTTTTTCAATTTATTTCACTATTTTTTCATTATGCCAGTTGGTTTATTATTTTCCATTGTTCATTATTACGTCTAAATTATGAAAAGAATCGAAACATAATTTCATTTCGATATATAGTTTGTTTACATTTTTGTTCTTCATAGAAAAATAGAAATAAACTAACTGAAACCTTTAACTTTTTTTACTCTAAAAACTGGGTGACGGCCAATGTCCCAAAAATGGGACTCCATCTTTTAGGCCCAAGATAAGTAAAAATTAATTATGCAATGGTTGTAACGTTATTTTAAGGTCTTCTGGAGAAAAGATCTTCCAAGATAAAATTAAAATTCATTACAGAATAATTATGGCCTTTAATGGGTTAATATAAGGTATTGAGGCAACCCTTTACTTAGAAAATTAATTTGGCAAACTCCATCAATATGTGCCCCTCACCTGATATTTTCCATCAAGGCTTAAGGTGAAAGTGGGCAGGATGGATTCACCATCTAAAATATTATACATCGGCATTTGTAGCATTCCCGCTAGCTTGTTGTTCTTCCGTTATTCATAACTATATAAGTATTTTTATCCATTTGATAAGTAATATAATTTACAGCTACTTCTAACAGCAGTCTCCATTTTTCTGCTAACTTTCCAATACCCTATTTTTGCATTATCAATATCAATTTGATGATTTTCATTGATATTGATAATACTAAAATAGTTTATAAGTCTCACAATTCTATACATCGACATTTAATTGAATCGGAAATTATAAAATAAATTCCCAACCTTAATACTTCCGACGGCCAATTCAATACTAATACCTTAATAAGCAAGAAATTCATACCTACGCTTCTAATAAATGCCGCTACATTCCCGCATCAACCACTTTAGCCCCACTGATTTGCATGTTTGCATGTTCACCATACAAACTGTGTTTTTATCCCTATAGTTACACGTACGCTACTGTACTTTTTTGGATATATACATATATATATATATATATATATATATATATATATATATATATATATATATATATATATATATATATATATGTAGACGATGTCCTGTTTTTTAGAAAAAGAAGAAAATAATAGGCTTCCTTTCCTAGATGTTCTAATAATTAGACAACCCGACAGGTTTAAGTTTTCTATTTTCAGGAAACCGACAAATAATTTATCTTATGTCTATTTTTATTCAGGTCATTCTAAAAATATTAAAACATTAGTATTTTCTTTTATGGATCTTAGGGCGCTTAGGATATTTAGTCCTGACTATATAGATCAAGAATTTACAAAAATCGAAGAGATTTCCTTCAATCTATGTTACCCGAAATTTTTTGGGGAAAACTGCTGGAATAAAGCTAAAAAAACAGTTTAAAACCGCAAGTTAGGGAAAACAGAACCTTTACACAACATATTACTTTTACCTTAACATGATAATCTCTTGTATGCAGTACCAATGTTAAAACAACTTAATATAAGTGTAATTTTTAAATACAATTGAACATTCAAAAATATGTTAATAAAACACAGCCCAAGCAACGATAATAATATAATATATAGTATACCTTGTTTGGATTGAATTTATTCTATGTAGGTCAAACCTCTAAAAATATCTCTGTAAGAATTAAGCAACATCAAAATGCAGTATCTAAGAGATATACAAATAATGCTTTGGTCGTCCATAGGCTTAAGATGGGTTACCAGATTAACTGGTTAAAAGCAGATACCATAATGCATATAAATGATTTTATTCGCAGAAATATCTGTTAATCGTTCCTAATCTCCAACACAAAGGAGAGAAATGTAAATATTAGCCCAGGTTTGTTTTTTTTAGATACAGTTCTATCTTTCTTCCACAAATTAAACTTATCAAAGGTCATAAAAAAATAAATCTGACCTTATAGGGACAACATTGCTTTGCAACAGTGGCTCTCTATTTCATAAACCATTGTGAGTTTAAAAATGTTATTAGGATAACGAAAGTACTCGCTCCAATCAATCTTTCTTTTTCCCTACGTGGTACAACCAAATATTTATACTAATTCACGTGTTACCTCTCGTGATTTTTACCCATTATATATATCCGCAAAATAAACCCAATCTATTGGGATAAGAGAATCAGTTGTAATATGAAATACATATACACACCAAACCTTTAGATGAATTGAAACGCTTAGGTTCAGTGTGTGTCAGCTCCCACCCAGGTGGTGTGAATGACACGTGACCTACTTTCTGTTCTTTCTTTCCCACTTCTTTTCATTTTGTTTTAAAAAGCCGTTTATATTCTCCCTTGGCCTGACCAAGAAAAGAAAAATGGTCAGATTCTTGTATCCGGTTGTCGACGAGGCAGTTAGGGACGCTTGAGATCTAGCTTGCTACAAGTGCCCCTACTTGCCCCATTCAACAATTACAGATTAATACCCGATTTGTGGCAAAATTAAATCACCACATTGCCTTATTAATTGATGTTAATTAATAAACCAAAAATCTTCTGACGTTTTCCTCCTCTGAACCAATGATGAGTTAGTGTCAAAGGACATGGAAAACTTAATTCTTGGTCACATGATAACCTATTAAATAGAGTTATACACCTTTTAACTTCTAGGTGTAGTTGGGAAAAAACTCATAACCATTAGTCATTTTCATTATATGTGAATGAAGGACAAGATATCAATCTAAAATATGAAAAGTGAATAAAAATGAAGAAACGAAAACATAAGTCACATCCTCACCTTTTCGGGGGAAACATTGTATTTACGAGGGTTAGCCGCAAAGATCTGTCATGATCGCTTTAAACTCACTTTCCTTTTTATCTTGGCTGAACTAAAGAGAACTTTATCATCTGATTTAGCCTCCATCATAGCAAGCTACCAAATATGACCATACTTTTCAAAAACTCTCTGTCATCATCCATACAAAAGCACATGGATTAACTTTCAGAAACAAATATTTGAAAATTACAAAATGATGAATACTCTGACCCCTAATCCCCGTTTGTCAGCACCTATCATTGGAACATAATGGATTAATGGTTGGCAAGAAAATGTTTTTTCCTTTCTAGCAAGCTCTCCATACTCGAAAGTTTATCCCACTTTCCTCCCTCACAATAATTGGTAAGCTTTTCACGCATTAATCTGCTTCATCTATACAAATGCCCTGTAATTTAAAAATTGCCTTTTCTTCCACCGTAAAAGCTGGCGGATAAATTATGTCCCGAAAACCAGGTTGAAAATTTATTTAACGTGAAGTTACGCAAAAGAGAGGATTTTACGCAACTTCTTAAATGTTGAAAATGATTACAAAGTTGAAAGAGGAAAAAAAAACCTCATGTCGAGGAAAGTTGAGGTAAGAGGAAAAGATTGGTAAATGGCGGATCTTGAGATTGTCTTCAAAATGATATTCGAATAAATGAATTTCGTTCTATGTATATTTGCTTTGTAGAGATTTATAAAATAAGGAAGCGATGGAGAATAATGGTCAAAAATGTTAGAAAAACTAGATGAGAAAGAGGAGCATTGGGTCATAAAGTTTCTTGCACAATAGGATGGAAGGCACTCAGTGGCACTTGGGTTAAAAAGAATCTACAAAAAAAAACCTTTCAAGTTTTGCTTCCGATTTTGGCTGGAGATCAGAGTGAGAAGTAATGAAAGAGGAAAGAAAACTTAACTACACCACACTGAATATTCTTAATGATTAAAGGAGAAAAACAGCTAGAAAATATCCATAAAAATTTTGTTAAAAAGAATTGCAAAGAAAGTACTGAAATTAGTAGAGATAATAAGTGATAACAGAGTTAAAATAGGACCTATCAAATATGAAGGGGTTGTGAGAGAAACTGATGAGGATATAGTTGAGGTACTACATGGTCATTTTGCATCAGTATTTACAGAGGAGAAACTAAATAGTCTTAGGTATAGTACTCATGGGTCAGGGAAAGAGGTGTTTTCTACCATTAGTGTGGATTGGAGGACAATAAAAGGACTAATAGGTGAGTTAGATGCTACCAAGGCCTCCGGCCCTGATAATATTTATTCTAGGATACTTAAAGAAGGGGTAGAAAGTATCTTAACAACTCTGGAGAAGTTGCATACTAGGTCACTGGACTATGGAGAAATACCCGATGATTGGAAGAGAGCGAATGTAGTCCCCATTTTCAAGAAGGGTAGTAAAGAGGATTCAAATAACTTTAGACTGGTTAGCCTATCTCCTGTAGTCTGTAAAGTTCTTGAGAAAACAGTTAAAAAAGAGATTTGCCAACATCTAGAGAGGGAGGGGTTAATCAGCAATGCTCAACATGGGTTTAGATCAGGTAGATCATGTTTGACTAATTTACTAGACTTTCTGGAGTTCATAACAAATCAAGTAGATAAGGGAGAGAATGTAGATGTAATTTACTTGGATTTTAGTAAAGCATTTGATAAGGTACCACATAGGAGACTAGTTCATAAATTAAAAATGATTGGGATATGTGGGGGTGTTTTTAAATGAATAGCTGAGTGGCTGAAAAATAGGAAGCAAAGGGTAGTGCTAAATGGTGTAAAGTCAGAGTGGAGGGTTGTTTCAGTGGGGTTCCTCAGGGATCAGTTCTCGGTCCATTATTATTTGTCATCTATATAAACGATCTTGGGGAGGCAGTTAATAATAAAGTGTAATTTTTTGAAAAGTGTGGGTGCCTTAAAAAAGAGGCCGTTTGACTCAGATGACCTATGATGGGCCCTTGTGGCTTTTGTCATCTGTTATATTATATTGTGGGGGACTTTGATTTTGTCTTTCCCTGGCAATGGTGCTTTTTGTGGGTGGGTTTTGATGGATGCGGATGACCTTTGATAGGCCCTTGTGGCTTTTGTCATCCATGAAATTATGTTATGTTATGTTATGTTATGTTATGTTATGTTATGTTATGTTAGAAGAGTTCAATGAGAGAAAGAATGAGTAGTACTCCTCTTCTCAGCACCGAAGAGAGATATAAAATTGTCTTACGGTTTTTATAGTTTAAATTTCTATTTCATTTTACTTTTGTAGTTAAAATAACATTTAATGTATTAGTTTTAAAACAATACCCGTATTAATAAACAATTCAATACTGGGATTAAAATTTTGGTATTGTTACACAACTGGTTGAAATGTAAGCAAAGAATATCCTCCGCCTCCCTTTCAACCAATCCGTTTTACGTACATCTCCTTCGGCATTTAGATTTCGACGTGTTTAAATATACATGTATTTTGTATTCCGTCCCTGTACAAAACTCCCTTTCCGAATTATTCCTTGTTTATTTAATAGAATGTAGGGATTGCTCAAAAGTATATATGTATATGACAGCCAGGAAAAGATTTTCATGTATTCGTTAAACAACATTCAACCAATGTTTCCGCAATTATAACGCACAAAGTGCCCTGTTTTTATACATCGCCACATTCAATCATGCAATTAATTGGGACAGTGCTGGTTCCATGTTAAATCATAGTAATTCACAAAGTATTTGTGATTGTGTTTGTATAAATTACCCTGAAAACTTTAACATAAACCTCGGTCTCTTTGCCTTAGACCCAATTGTCATGTATTTATTTAATCCAAACTAAAACCAATATATATATAAGCGAAAGAACTCAATAGCGAGTTATGGTATATAATAGTGAAACCACTGTATAGAAGCATAGAATTTAATTACGAAACTAGATTCGGTGGGAAGTTTACCATACCCTCTTCAGTCATATAATGAGACTGGAATGGTTTAAGTATGTAGATGATGTCATATTGACTTTGACTATAAAATGTTTAAATTCCTTCGACGATTTCCTCAAAAATCTTAATGACGTTCATCCCACCATCATTTTTAAAGTAGAATGGGAAAAATATAATTGAATAGCCTTTCTCGATGTTAAAATTGTAAGTCATTGATCAAATTAGCTACACTGTGTACCCTAAACCAACCCATTCTAATTCTTATATCCATTTCATTTAACATCATGATGTTAATATTAAAAAAGCCGTTGCATTGGGTATGTTTTTGAGAGCAATTAGAATATGTGATTCTTGCTTTATATAAGACGAGATTACATAAATATAACCTGCAGATTCATTGAATTAAATTATCCCCTCCATTTCATCAATGAGAGTTTATCTAAAGTAAAATCTCCATACTACCGTCCTAAGGATAAAAACAAAGTGAGGAACACGAATTGTCTATCCCTTCCGTTCTCTCCCCTCCTAAAAGGAGCAAACAGAGTTATTTCTCCAGGTCGAGCGTCGTTTAAATACCCTTTTTCCTTCCTTAAATCTTTCCCTTCGACCAATCCCATGGATCAGCCAAATGAGGCAGATGGATATGTAATCCCGTGTGAATCCACTAACTGTCTCTCATTCTACACAGGAGAGACTGGGAGAACATTAAAAAAACGAATGTACGAACACAAAAGTCAGGTGAGGCAGTACTACGTCCAGCATTTTTAACCATATTAGTAATTACAACCATCAAATAGATTATTCAAAGGCCCAAATTATATATATAATTGCAAAGATTCCTGTAAAAGAAAAATTGTAGAATCAATACTAATAGGAGAAATTCCCAATTTCAATCTTTCGAATGTTCAATTTAAATGTAGCTCTTATTCCTAGAACCTGATTGTAAAGAGTTTAGTTAATGATCTTAGAACTACACCTCCTGATTAGTGACCCCCTTTTTCTCGGAGGGAGGGGGGGGCTCCTTGGGTTTTGAGATATTTATTAACTTGTGTTGTTCATTCCAGTCTCATTATACAACTGAACAGGGTATTTCGTAATTAAATTCCATGCTCCTATACAGTGGTTTCACTATCAATATATATATATATATATATATATATATATATATATATATATATATATATATATATATATATATATATGCTATAAACCACATTAAAGAGAAAACGGAATAATTTGTTTTTCTTCTTACAGTAATATTTATTACCTTTTTTCGAAAAAATCCATGCGCTTCCCTGCACGGATTTTTTCGAAAAAAGGTAATAAAAATATTACTGCAAGGAAAAATTATTACGTTTTCTCTTTCAATGTGGTTTATTGCATTGATCTTCATCATTCTCTCGCGCTAATTTGAGAGATATTATATATATATATATATATATATATATATATATATATATATATATATATATATATATATATATATATATATATGGCAAAAGAATTAAAAGAATGTCGAATTAGTTTTAGGCCGATCATCTAGTTAAAAATATTTCAAGATTTGCCAAAATATTTGATGTACAAAAAGAGACAAACATAAATTAAAATTCTTAAAATACCGAAGAATGAAAGCGGATATATTTTTTATTGCCAAAAATGGATCTCTAACATTTAATATCTCAAAGACAAATCTAATCTTCATTAACTCTGGATTGTGAAATTTTAATGATCTATTAACATGTATAAAAAACAGCAGGGCCCAAAGATACGAATCAAAGACAAAAAAGACTTACACCCAACCCAAAAAAGATACTAGGAAAAAAAACAAATTGAGATTTGACGACTAAATTCACAATAGCAGGAACTCAAATCTATATTCTGACGCCATTTTTTTGGCTTTGATGACCAATGAACTTCCTACACTATTAAAGAGATGAATAGAATTTCTGCAGAGAACGGGGAATTATTCTATTTTCTGTAAATAAATTCTCGAAGGGTTTAATCTTTTCATTAAAATATATGTGTAAATTTGAATCTCTTAAAGGAGAATTTAACTGGCAAATTTCTCAAAAGCCCAGTTTATGGTTGCAGTAACCAATACTTGACTGCTGTGAGTAACAAAGTAAAATCAATGTTAATGAATAACATAATTGGGTCAGGGAGTAAATGCAATGCATGGCAATTATTAAAGTTTCACGCAAAAGTTCTGACATTTAAAATGCTGGGTTTTATTATTTTTTAGTAAAATATATGTGTGGAAGTAAACGTGTTAAAATATGAATTGATTAATGGGAAACTTGAGCAAAACCGAAGTTTAGGATTTTATCAAACTAACGTTTGCCGATCGTAAATAAAGACAATAGCAATAGATAAAAGTTAATTGCACGGCACCGTTATACAAAAAGTAAATGCAATACATAGCAATAGTTGCGGTATTCCACAATGATTCTGAAATTCGAAACCCGGGTGGACAGTAGTACCGCTGATAACTGATTGAGTAATAACTACCCAGTGTTCGCTATGAAACTGAACGATAAAGGAAATCTCAATCGGATTTGAGGATGGCAGAAGGTTAACTAGACGATGTTTTACCAAGGTAAAGTCCTGGTGGGAGTAAGAATAGCCCTGTTATGTGTTCCTCCGTCAGGAAAAATCTAAGTTTCAAAGACCAATATTAAAATGAGTCTCGTTAAAAGATTAAGAAATATTATTGAGGATAGTGACTTATCTCTTAACCTGAGGCCTTCCTCTCGTTTGGAGCATCTTTGGTCTTGAATCGTTTGCTATATGTATACATACATATGGTCCCATTAAAGAAATGGTACCATATGAGGCGGCTTAGGTCGCTTTCTCTAATTCAAGAGCGTCTGAAATCCGGTGTCAAATTGATGTTAGCAGCTTTACTCAATGTCATTTGTTCGGCGCAAGAAAAAAATAATCCCCACAATCACAAAGACCATTTATCTCATCGCAGGGTTTTGCCTCCTTTATTCCTTTTGCTAAAATTGTCCTTCCTATTTCTCTCGTGTAAATTGATGTTCAATCGTCATTATAAGTATAATATCTATAGACACACCTGCGCAGGCGAATTAATAGCTCACGTTGCTAAACAGGCGTGAAATTTGACCGAGGTTTTAAGACCAGAGGTTCTCCGACCCCTGAGGTTAATTAATCGAACCATAACCCATGAGATATCATAAATAGGGATTTACAATTGTTGATTATGATAGGGATACAAAGTGTGTATAATCCAACGTGGAAACACTTACTCAGTGAACGGAAGACAAACAGAGGGGAAAGCGAACACGTTTAAAGAGGTCATTAGAAAGATGATGGTTAGGGAAGAAACAGGATTAATCACCATCTGCCATAATGACACCCTTCTTCGGTGTAAGACACAAAGAAGTCTTCTTGGACTGCTCACAAGTCAGACGATTAGATCTTGGAAAACTCATACCCGGACAATGCCTATCAAGAGGACCTCTGGTATCTAGGACATCTCTGACATCTAAAAGATAACTAACACAATCTAACCTACCTGACCTAAACAAACCTAAATAGTAAAACCAAATTTTCCTAATCTAAACTACCAAACCAAACTTTCCTAACTTAATCTACCTAACCTAACATAATCAAACTTACTTAACCAACCAAACATTCCTAACGAAACCTACCTAACCTAAGCAAACCTACCTTACAAAACCAAACTTTCCTAAACTAACCTACTTAAACAAACCATACTTTACTAGCCTAACTTAACATAGCCCAAACCAAAACAACCCAACCAAACCAAGGTCACGTAACCTAGATGAACATAACCCGAGAGAATCCAACTCAAACCAACGCAATACAACACAAACCAAGCAAACCTAACCTAGCTGATTAAAAAAAGATGAATTTTTGCTTTAAAAGTGACAATAACTTTTTAAAATTCTTTTGATGCATTTCCTTCGAAAAGTCATTTGGGAATGTGATGCTATCAGATGCCTTGGATATGAATTCTCGGGTCACTCACACTATTATACCACCTATAATTTTACCACTTTCCTTATTTAACAACTTTATATCAAAAATAACTCTTTTTCAATTTATTTTATGAAATGCAAAATTAAGCTAGACTTTCAATTCACGCGAGAAGATGGGTCATAATAGAAACACATCGGCATCAAATATGCGCAGAAATTTGTCAACTTTCCATTCCGTCACGGCAATCCAGCTCGCTGCCCATTCCACCATTCAACCTCCAATAATCACTCAAACTTTTACAGTCATGATAAAAAGTCTAAAAAAAGAATGAAATTTTTGAATAAAAGAGAGATGCAGCCATTCTACGGAACTAATTAGAGACCTGATTTTTCTTCCTTAATGTTATTACAAGAAATCTCACTTACTATCTTTCGGTTCATCTGTCGCCGCATCAGATGTAAGATAATGAAGAATGGGAGACAACTGCCTTCCTTCTACCTCAACCTTATTAGATGAAACCACACTTATTATCTTTCTGTTAATCTTTCGCCGCATCAGATGTAAGTAAGATAATGAAGCATGGGAGATAACTGCCTTCTTTCTACCCCAACCTTATTAGACGAAATCACACTTACTAACTTTGGTTTCATCTGTCGCCACATTAGTTGTAAAATAATGAAGCATGAGAGATAACTGCCTTCCTTCTACCTCAACCTTATTAGATGAAATTACACTTATTATCTTTTTGCTAATCTTTTGGCGCATCAGATGTAAGATAATGAAGCATGGGAGATAATTGCCTTCCTTCTACCTCAACTTTATTAGATTAAATCACACTTACTACCTTTCGGTTCATCTGTCGCCTCATCAGATGTAAGATAAGAAGCATTGGAGACAACCGCCTTCTATCTACGTCAACCCTATTGCACGAAATCACACTTACTATCTTTGGGTTCATCTGCCTTCTTTCTACCTTCACCTTATTAGATGCAATCACCCTTAGTCTCTTTCGTTTCAAGTCTCCTCCCATCATTTTCCAGGTGATTGAGGTTAATGATAAGAATGATCGCCAAAATAGAACTCTTAATGAATTGACAAACTACTTGTGTTCAAGTATGAGTTTGTGAGGAAATGTGGGTTTGCATGATTGTGTGCGCGCGCCTGGCTTAGGTCAGAGAATGTTTTCCTTTCTATGTGAGCTCGTAAACATGTGTGTCTGGAGGCCAGTGTGTATGGGGACCTTAATTGGTGTTTCGAGTGAATTAACAGACAACTTTGGAGGAAATAGTGGTTAGTATGTGCGTGGCTTAGACCAGTGTGTGTTATTTTTAGTATATGAGCCCGATACAGGTGTGTGTGTGTGTGTGTTTAGTTTCATGGGGACAGTCATTGGTCTTTTCTTGGAGAACCAGAGATTAATGTTGGCTTCCACTCACTGACCATGAGCTGTGTCCTAGGTTGTAAAATTACTTATAGGGCTAAAAAAAAATAGTAAATGTTAATGCTAATATTTTGGGGCATTTCTATGATTATAAAATAAATAAAGTTAATTAAGCTGGAAAAGGGAAACATTGGGGGAAATTTGACTAGAAGCGATAGTGTCTTGGACAATATTAGTCACCTTGACGAAGGAAAAGGGCGCGTTTCTTTGACAAACCCCTAAAAAACGAATCTGGTGACTTGGCTGGCCAAGCAATCAATGTTATATTAATTTCCGATGAAACTAATGCTTTAGCCACATTTATTAGGTAACATTTTATTTGTAAACATAAATTGGAGTTAACTAACGCAACCTAACCTAACATTCTCTTTTAGAATATGCAAAATGTATGGTCCATAAAATCTAGTTCCCTTTTAATCTACACCAAGTTGTCTTCAGTAAATGCAATGGTGTTTCAATGGGTTTATTAGCTAAACACTCTTTATAACCACTTTTCCGAATAATTTTATTTCTTTCTTCTATCTTTAAAGACTAAAGATATAACAACGTTCAAACCCAACGTATTTTTACTGCTCACCCTCTGCAACCATTCTGTGATCTTTAATGTTTACTTAGTAATGCACACATATACATACATATGATGAGGTTGCGGGACGCTCTTAATCTAAGCCAAGGTAGTGACTCTATCCAATAGACCAACCCAACAGCCGTAAAACGAACGTATCCATTGGGTATTCTGAGCTTCCCTTTGACAGTGCACAGAGCGGTCTCCACTAACTCGTGTGGGTCACGCGCTATCTTACAGACGGGAAAAATGAAAAGCTGTTAAATTGGTCTATTGGATAGAGTCACTCACCTGACGTGGGTGAGGAACGTCCTCCAGGCGTGCCTGATGGATTATGAAGGTGGCTACTCATTGCTATGGCAACCGCCTACCATCAATACCTACAATGCATTTTTCCTTGATATCACGACCCTTTCTTTAGCTTACATCAAATAGTTGTGGTTAGACTTAGAAATACCCCACTGAAATTTCATAACATTTTGACCTCCTTTTTTCGTATCCAAGACCATTTTAGAATCCATTCGAATCCTCCTTTGAATGGCAACATTTGGCTCAAGAAAACTGCCATTTTTTCCCTCATACTTTATCTTTGAAAAAGAAAACCCAATGACTTTATAATATTTATAATGTTCGACTATTTAAGTCCTTATTTATCGAACCATCTAACAGGTGTTCATGGGAATCATCGGCGATATAAAAGAAATTGTTTCCATAGTAACAAGCCAAAGTATGTTTGTTTTTTTAAATATTGTCTACCATGCATAATGCTTGAATATTAAAAATAAAAATAATATAGGATTATTCTATTCATGAGGTTCTAGGAACATAATACACATAATTTATATTTGAGAACAATAAAATACATAAAACCATAGTTTAATGATAAGGCTCTGAAACATCAGAAATTGCAGCTACAATTGGTTAATTTTAAAATTTTGTCAATCTCCATCACCCTCGAAACGCAGATGTTCGTGAAATTATGAGGTTTATATGGTAACAGAAATTTGGTTACTATGGTATCTATGGATACCCAAATTTGGTTTGATTTATTTAATGCTATGGTCAGGGTAGGAACTACATATATGGAAATTCTATTCCTTAAGGATGCTCAGCATTATTGAATTAATTATGTTTATCCAGAACAACCATTAAATATGGAACCTCAATCATTTGTAAAAATTTGATCCGAGAGAAAAACAATCTTTTCTGCTTTATTCAGGGTTTCGCTTGAGCATAAATCATATACACCCGAAAATGTTTATAGCGTGGTTATAATGTAATTTGGACTATGGGGTCAAATCGATGGCTTTTTACAAATTTTCATTGAACTCACAGATTTACTGGCCAGCCCGCATGTTTCGCAGATCCAATGCCCCATAATATTGACCTTTTTGATTGAATTTGTCATGACGTAGTGGCTTATACTCCCAACTCATAAAACTAACTACACCGTGGCGTAGTTGAAACAACCCTTCGAACGATGATTAATGTTAAACCGCAACTGGTATGAGTGATCGTCGGATGGGGAGTTAATTTTACTCGAGTTAACTGTAATCAAAATAACTAATAGTAGGTTTAGGTAAGGTCTGGCGAATATTGAAGATGACGAAGAATCTCCCCCTCCATCCGCGTGGTAAATTATCCCTTCTTTTAGCCACACCTGTCACCTGTGGGTGAGCTAGTGATGAATAAGACCTAATCTCACTCCCCGTCCCCAATCTCTAATAGAGGGTTCTAGCAATTTAGACCTTAAAATCCCTCCATTTATTACGCGAAATTCCTATATAAATAGGCTAAACTGTGACACCATAAGGTTGAAAGAATGAGAGGAATAGACCGCAATTGGAGCAAAGTACAATAACTAAACCTAAACTAGCTACAAATATCGAAGCCCGCATCGAAAACACAATTAAAATAGCTTTAATCCTGTGGACCTAGAGGAATTCCTATATAAATAGGCTAAAGGTAAAAACGGATCGTTGGCCATTTTGGTTTAGGTTTTTTTTTTCTTTGAGTATGTAATCGTGCCCCCTCCCCCTGCTCTAGGTTAAAGCGAGAGCAGGGATTTGAGGGGTAATGTTCGAAATTATTTGGAAATGACTATGAGCGGTTATTGTTATTTCTTATGTTTAATTCATATATTTTGCTTAGTCACGTTGGTGTTTTTTTTATTTGGGTATTTAAATCTTTTCTCACTGGTTTTGGGATGCTAAAATCATTTCAGGAATTTGTAGACTAATGTTCTAAATTATTTGGCAATCGCTATGAGCTGCAATTAATTGATTTTAGGTTATTTCCTATTTTTTTTTGCTTACTCACGTTTGTGGTATTTGTATTTAGTTAGGTACTTAATCGTTTTCCACCTGGGGTTGGGCTAGTAAAATAAATTCGGGATTTGAAAACTAATGTATAAAAGTATTTTGACACCGCTATGAGCGGCTTTTTATTTTTTTCAGAGGTTTATTCCCTATTTTTTGCTTAGTCACGTTTGTTTAAATTGCGATGGGGGACCCTTTTTTCCTTTCGTGTCGCATCCTTGGACTATTTGCCGGTTTTTCCCTGGGTTTTCACTAATGAATTAGATGCATGGATGTTTTAGTTGATTTATTCGAGTGATATTGCGTAGCCCGGACTGGCTATTAAAGAAAAAACATAGGAGTTTTTGCAGAAATCGGTAGATAGAAGAATTTTATACCTTGCCCTTTTCCAGCCCCGTGTTTTTTCTTGCGGTTCTGTCTCTTTGAAAGCTCTGATGTCACGTCACGATCTAAAATTTTGGAAGAAATATACAGACTTTGGCGAAACGTAGGCGGTCTTTGGCAATTCTATCATTTGAAAGAGAATCTAAAACAACATAAGTGATTCAAATTTCGTTAGAATCGGCCGAATAGCTACAATGTTATTACATAGACAAAGAAAAAGAAGCAAAACGGGGGCAGACCGACATAGTGAGATGTAGAGTCGCCAGCGACTTATATTCTCATGCGACTAAAAACATCAAATTCTTGCAATGGGCAAATGCCATCGGCCTGATAGAACATTTACGCTCTTTTCTACTTCGCGCCGAAATCATTTCTGGAAGAAGATCCAAAGAAGTTTACCATCTCAACCATGAAAATGGGAGTTTAAAACCTTCCTTTACCTTTAATGGGTCTAATTGTGCGTGGAAAAGAATAAACTGCAACCTACAGAAGAAACAAGTGAGTGAATGGAGAAAAAAGGGAAACGAAAACGATGTGTATATATTTTTTAAAAGTTGACTGAAACTACCGAATGCATCCTACCTGAAGAAACGGTGGTAAAATTGGTATGAGTGAAGATGTGTTTAACGCCCTAAGGAAAACGAAATAACTCCTTGGACGAGCATCAGTGCTAATGCAAACTTCATCATCCCTGAATACTGGGGAAAGTAGGGAACAAATAATGACTTTAAGGGGAACGTCATTTAAGAGAACGTGAATATATCATTCGAACCCCCTTGAAGAGAGGGTCCTCAGCAATGGTTAGGGCTTCACTATTCACCCATCCGACAACTAACAACACCCAAAGGACCTTAATTTCACTCAATTTGGGAACGGGATTCTGCTAGGTTAGATGTAACCTATTTCCTCAGCCAGCACCCTTGTAGGGACCGGAACAGCTTCTGGTTCATGAATGGCTCCCGATCCCTTTTCTTATCCCTGTAAAACAGTAAATGAGTTTTCTGCGTAGATTACGAACAATATTCCTATTTTTTGTATTACTCGCCATTTCGGTGCCATTGCTATCAAAATGCAATTTTGACATGTCCAATTATATAGTTTTAATTTTTGTTTTTTTTACTTAATCTGTAGGTCTTTAACTTTCAAGAGGTATAATCCAACCCTGACTCAGCATAGAGAGGAACTCTAACAAATGCATTTTGGATGTAATTGTGCGGATCAAATAAGGATTGAGGGCCTCACATATGTTACCCTCAGAGCTCAAGTTCATTATCAAGCTGGACGAATGGCACATTTAAATGTTCAACATGTGATGTGCCAATGGTTAGGAGAGACGAACCCCTTCAACATAGGACATATTGCTACACTTGTTTGATTGTCATTAAAGATATTGGCTTGTTTTCAATTTTTTTAATTGTTGACTTTAAAAAATATTATTTAATATAGTATCTAATTTCTCTATCGTCTATCATTGTGTTTCTAGTGCCAACTAAAAAGAGAAAAAAATTGATAGTGTATCCCAACCTTCTTTCTGCCCTTCGTCCGTTGCCTCTTTCATCCGAGATTCCTGTCCCTTAACCACCTACAGAAATACTCTCTTCCGATTAAGAAGATCTAGGTAACGATTTTTAGGATCATTTATTAAATAAACCTTACTAACCATCTCATGATATCCTCATCTAGTACGCATGGGCTCAATTTGAGCTTAATGACTTGGCTCGAGATCTAATTTTAACAAAACGAAGTTGTCAGAGAGAGAGAGAGAGAGAAATTCACGCGGACCAAGAGGCCTAGGAGGTATCTTACGGACGAACGGACCACAAGTGGCGTTTTTCGGTAAACTTCCGGGACGATAACTAACGAAGCGAGACGAGTCAAATTGGATGCCGGAACCCAAATCAGCGGCATGGCGTTAAGCCCTTTCCCTCCACGCCTTGAATCGGAGTAGGGCCCATTTCGGATGGCAAACAACATTGCTTCCGGCGAAGTCGTATACATTTCCCAGCGCGGAAACGAGCAAATTAGTATTCAACCAGGAGAAATGCACTGCTCACGCAGTATCCAAGCAGTAAGCAAGATGATTCATTGGAACCAACCAAAGGACACAATGTGCCACTTCACAAGTGATTCTCTGTTACCATAAGAACTACGAGTAGCAGGCAAGAAACCAGTTGTTCAGAACTACGGCAGTCAAGGACGTAAGGACTCATTCTGGAATAACGCGCTTCGCTCCGTGCCCTGCAAGGATACTCCCTCGAACAACCTTCCCCGTCTTGAAAAATGGTAAGCCTATTACATTTTTTTCTATTACCGTCGAAGAGGTGTAACGCTTTCCAACTACGAAGCTTCACCTCATCATCTCCCGTTTCCTTTCGGGTAAATATTGTGCTATCCATAGCTCGTGCCGAAGCATTCATTGTAAATTAATTTCCTTGTTCTGAACGATTATTTTTACCATAGTATACAAATTATTGTTAAATTCTGTTATTTAATTGTATAATAGTAAAGATTATTTTTCTTTCATTTGTTAAAATCCCACAACCACATAAAAGTCTTTGATCTAATTTCTAAGTCGGCCAACGGAATAAACGCATTCGAGTATCCACCGTACTTAAAAGAAAATTCCCTGCGTATCGAGGAAGGGCAAGCAAAGGTCAGTGAAGCCTGTCTGACCTACAACATAATATATATATATATATATATATATATATATATATATATATATATATATATATATATATATATATATTTAAATTGGTGTCAGGTTTTTAAGGGTCGTTAAAAGGTTCTTATTTGAAGGCTTTTAAGATTGCGATTCTGGATATCAACAAAACAATAATTTTCTTTTTAAACTATTTTTAAATTTGGATACACGATCCCAAGGAATATTTGAAGATAATTCCTTTGTGATTATTGTGATGGTGCATCACTAATTTTCAAAGGAGAATATTATATCTGTTCTATCGGCCCCGTATACTCTGCCATTGGAAAGATTCAGAGGAATTTTATTTGTTTGGTTTTATTTTATGTACGTAGGGGTAGGCCGCTCAGCGCCGTAACGATGACTAGTCTCCCCTCCCCCACCAAATCAAGATTGTGGGCCACCAATAACAATATATCATATAAGGGGTGGTCAATAAGTTTTGCAATTCGGATATAAGAAAATGAGATATGAGGAAAAGTGTTTCATTATTTTTCAATATAGCTACCCTCGACTTCAATGTACTTGCGCCACTGGTCCCTGAGGCTTCGAATTCCCTGGACAGTGAGCTGGACATCTTCATTGTCCCCAAACCAGCGCCCACGCAGTGCAGCCTTGAGCTGGCGGAATAAAAAATAGTCGCTAAGGGCCAGATCTGGACTTTAGGGGGGATGGTTGAGCTCCTCGAATCCGCACTCGCGCAGGGCAGCTTGTGCAACTCTTGCCTTGTAGACTTCGACGACGTTTAAGTCGATCATAGGGCGTGATGTTTCTAGGGACCTAACGGGCAGAGACCTTGGTAATGGCCAAATTGTCATGGATGATGTTGATAACACTTCCATGTGATATTCCGAGTTCTCGCTCGATTTCTTCGACCTTCACCCGTCGATTTTCAAGGATCATCCGCTTCACACGGGCCACGTCTGACGGGCGTCCTGGAAGGGGGTCATCTTCGAGGGACTCAAGACCATGGCGGAACTCCCTATTCTAGCGAGCAATGGTTGCATAGAAAGGGGCGGTGTCGGTGTACACTGCATTCATGGATCTCTTTTGCATTGTTGCCTTCCTTGGTCAAAACTTCATCACTGCGGGGTGCTCAACCTTGTCATTTGTTGAAAAATCTGTGACTGACGATCTACGATCAGCTACTGCTTCTTAAATAGACGAGGCAGGAGTGTGCGGCTGCAGGTCCTGACTTGTCTTAACTTGTTCTAACACCCCCCAAAATAGCCATCCCCCTTTCTCTGTTTTGCCCTAGTGATTCGCAAAACTTATTGCCCGCCCCTCGTACATTTACAAGTAGTGCCAGGCACGACAAATACTATTCTCAGCAGTCCCGATGCTGCGCAATATTTATAGAAAATGTGTATTCGAAAATTTTCTATTTTCATTAATAAATAAAATATTTTGCCCACAGTAAAGCCCCTTCAAGAGCCCCGCCCCCCCTTTCGCGGCCTCGGCGTAGGGGGTCAGTTGTTACGGCTCTGTGTATGCGTCAAAGCTTGTTTGCCTTAATCACAGAATTCGCATCATGTGAATTAAGCAAGTTCGTTTTGCGTGTGTTTTTTGTGTGTTTACTACTGGGTCACGTAAAACCCATTGGCACTTTTGTTAGTGCTCTAAGTGCTTTAAGTGAAAAACGGTTCGACAAACTAGCTGCATCCTCTTGTTGTGTGTGCGTTATTTTTTTTAAGTGCGAACAGGTGAGACATCATGTCTTCGTCCGAACTTTTTAAGCTACAGGAAGAATCTCTGGGTCTAACTGGGAAGGATAAAATGTCCTATATCCATGAAGAAGAGAAAGAAGCAAGAGAGGAAAGAAAAGAAAGAGAAAGAGAAGAGAAATAAAGAGAACGAGAAGAGAAGGAGCAGGAAGAAAGGGAGACAATTCATTTGTACGAATTAGAGACGACAAGAGCGAGAAACGAAACCTTATCCGTCACTTCGGGTACCAGAATCCATCAACCAGCCTCTGTCAAACTGCCTGTCTTCAAAGAAGGGAAAGACTTCGCTTCATATTTAACCCACTTCGAGAAGATCTTCAAGGTAAATCAGTGGCACATAAAATCAGACGGCGGAGCTAAATTGTTAACCATATTGAACACCCACCTGAGGGATATTTTCATTTTCCTACCATCAGGGACAACAATAGATTATTCCTCGTTGAAGGCCGAGCTACTTGCCACCTATAATATGACTCCAGATTTTTGCCGTGTGAAGTTTATCCAGTGCAGAATTCAGCCCAATCACACCTTCAGACAGTTCAGGTACACATTACAACGGCACCTTAATTTTCTGCTCCATGATTACAATGCTATGATCGATTTTATTTTTAAGGACCAACTTTTGGCATCACTTCCATCAGAAATCATATCGTTCGTAAATAACAAAAGATGCATTAGTTTCCAGGAGTGCATAGAAGAGGTTAACGTCCATCCAGCAAGCCACAATTGGAACCTTAAAGAAGGGAAGAAAGTAGAACCATCTTCTCCTAAATAGAATGTAATTAAGGAATATTTGTCTTGATGACAGGCCATTCCAAGCAGAAGCCTGTTCGAACACCTGTCAAACGAGAAGTCCAGCCTTTCTCCTCTAATCCCTCTTCGTCAGCGTTCCCCAGAATGACTATTGTGCGTTGTAGGAAAATAGTATAATGCTTCCAAGTTTTGCCCACCTCCCTTGCAGGCGGGCCGCTTATCAACCCTTACCCTTCTGGACCAATATCTGGTGGTCTTTAGCCGGAAGAAACTGTAGGCCATTTCAGATAGTTGCCGGAAGTTTATAAAGGACGAAATGGAGTAGCTTGACATCTAATCTACTTCCGGCACCCTGAGAACCTCTTCCGAGTTTCAAGTATAAAAGACAAATTCATTTAACTCTCAGTAGTAAAGTTGCACAGCGTCTGGTGGGACAGCAATTGCCATATATCGGTATAGTGGTAATTCGTCGAATCATGAAGTCTTCAGAGAGGAGATCGGTCTCAGTTAGGGAGGCTCCTTATCCCGTTGGTCTGCAAGGCAGTGCGGAACCAAGCTCGTACTCACGTGTCGGAGCAAAAGCTTCAAAAGCCTCACTCTGGTTTCTTAAGCAGGTAGTAGAGCTTGCACAGCGTCTGGCGGGGCAAGAATTGCCATCTATTGGTATAGTGGTAATTCGTCGAAGCATCATGTCTTCAGAGAGGAGATCGGTCCCAGTTAGGGAGGCTCCTTACACCGTTGGTCTGCAAGTCAATGCGGACCCAAGTTTGTACTCACGTGTAAGAGTCGAAGCTACAAACAGCCTCACTCTGGTGTCCTAAGCGAGAAAACTACATCTGGGCTTTTCTCCGTGACCCTACGCTTCGATAGGTCACTATGCCCCCCCTCGCAGAGGCACCCAAGATTACTCTGACTTTACGAGCGTGGGGCCCTCTTTAACAAGAAGCTCCCGTCACCGCCTTCTACCTCATCGTCCCCACCCCTTACTTCACCAAATTCACTCACCAGCGCCACCCGAACATCAGGGTTCCAAGGTAACCCTTCCCTTTCACATTCCCCGACTTTACCGCAAAGCTTACCAGCATTACAAGTGTATAGGGATTTGTATGGTGAATAGTAATTTTCAAGCCAAGTGAGATATCCGTGATTGACTTATTAATTTATTTCTCAAAGCCCATTATTTGTAGATACATATATTTTCATGTTTAGTGTTCATTAAAACTTTATTTTCATATTGTTGTGTATCTAACTTCCTTTGGGTCGCTTGCTGGCAAAGTTCATTCCAATCCCTCCGTAGCCAACCTCTAAGCACTCTGAGTCAATACACCCATTCAGGACACGGGCCGAACGAAGTATAAGGAGTAGTACGACGACTCCTCCGCATTCGGATATATATATATATATATATATATATATATATATATATATATATATATATATATATATATATATTGGTGATGGAGTCGTTCCTTGGGAACCTTATTCGTAGCAGGAATATGAAGACATATGCGATGGTTACGAACATTTAATTTTCCGGACGTTTCGGTCATTAACGATGACCATCATCAGCGAATTCTAAATACAAAGAATTATTTCTATAAGAATAACTAAACACAGCAATAAAAAAACATGACAGGAGTCGAAAATGATAATCGAAAGCAAGAAGTTAATATGAAATATATAATCCTAAACCGTTGAAAGCAAATGGGTGAAAATCTATTAATAAGAAGTTGATTAATATCGTAAAAAATAACTAAATTAAATAATAATCCCATGAATTTTAAATATACATAATAAACATAAATTAAATTCCTATTGAAATACAAAAAATGTAAACTATAGCAATAAAGTCGAAAGCAAGTAATGAAGAAATCGATTAATAAGACTGTGAAAAAAATGATTAAATAATCCCATGAGCAGCAAAAATGAAGCGGAAATCAAGCATTAAGCGGAATACAAAAAATTCACTATAAACCACAGCAAGAGAGAATTATAAGGGCAGAGCGAACAATCGAAAATAAGTTAGATCAGGGGGTATGTAATCGAAGCGGATATTAATAGATGGAGCGAAGCAAGTAATACAATAAAGCTAAATTAATTAATTAGTGAAAGTGATGAAATTGTGTGATAGGTATATAAAGGTATGAAAATGGTTTCTAGTTTGCCCTGGTGTTAGAGCATTACTAGCATTATTCTCATTTTTCTTTTTAATAGTAAAATTTTCCTCCGTCATGAAGTTAAAAAATTGAAATTGAAATTGATGTAAGAAGTAGAAAAATGTGTAGTAGGTATATAAAGATAAAAAGGGTTTTAGTTTTGCCCTGGTGTAGAGGGCTCCTCTCAGGTTTTTCTTATTTTGGTTATTATTTTTCTTCCCTTTATTTGTTTGTTATTAATATTATATATATATATATATATATATATATATATATATATATATATATATATATATATATATATATATATATATATATATACATAATATAAATTAAATAAATAAATATATTTGCTCTTTCCTTCATCGTGGCATTCAAGCTAATTTCTCTATTTGCAGTGGTTCAGGTTTTAATCCTTGTTTCTTCAATTAGTTCTTGCTTTGGGCACTACGCCTCTTTTTCTTTTTGTTGTAGTTTCTTCTTTCTTCCTTCTTTGCACTTTGGTGTTTGTACTTCGCCTGTTTAAGTATATATTCCAACTTGGTTCTCTCGGGGGCAGTTTCTTCCACTCGGGAATAGGGATTTCCTGGTGACACGTCCCCTGACTGCTCTCGGTATGTCTAGGTTGTGATTCGTATTCGGGAGTATTTCCTCTTCTATTTTGTCCCAGGTCTTTCTCCCTAGCCTTTGGAGTTCTATATTCCGAGGGGTTAGTCCTGCTCTTTCGTGCAGTACTGTCTGCTGAATATAATCCGTCCTTCTCGATCCAGCTATCAGCAGGGCTGCTTTGTTCTGCACCATCTGCATTTGTCTGAGGGAGGTGAAACTCGCAGCCTGCATGACCACTGCCGGGTACACTAAGGTTAAGCGTACCAGTGCAGTGTACAGCTTTTTTAGGTTTTTGGAGCTGAGGTTTTTAAACCTATACAGTTTGCCAAGCTGTATTTTGGCTAGGGAGATTCTATCACTATGTAATGTGAACTTTGTACCCTTTGGATGTAAATTGCAGACCTAAGACTTTTCCTTTGTTACCATATGGTTAAACATCGCCATTCACTGTGACATCTACACGTCTTCGGCGATTAATTGGAAGGATCTGGAACTTTCGGCGATTAGTCTTGATTTTCCACTTCCGTTCATATCGATTGATGTTGTCGATTTCGATGGCTGTCTGCCTTGCCTGATATCCGGCATGTTTGTAGTAACTGGGGACGATTTGCGTGATGTCATCTGCAAACTGCAGGTACATAACTTCTTCTTCTACCGGATCAGGTGAGTCCAGTGTGTACAGAAGGTACAGCAGCAGACTCAGACAGCCACCTTGTGAAACACTCGCCTCAAGTTCGAGCTCGGG
Organism: Ceratothoa steindachneri; assembly: GCA_963969495.1. NCBI lineage: Eukaryota > Metazoa > Arthropoda > Malacostraca > Isopoda > Cymothoidae > Ceratothoa > Ceratothoa steindachneri. Next base: position 116,943,813 of record OZ018325.1, read on the forward strand.
GCCTCTGTAGCCCTCGATCGAAATTCAGGCTTTTCTGCGCATGATGTAGTCGCAGAGGACCCTTTCCAGGATTGGGTTCAGCTGGAAGCCTAAGATCTTGTATTGTAAGCCTCTTAGCCAAACCTTATCGAAGGCCTTTAGCACATCTCGCATCACCACGTCTACGTATTTCCTCTCAGCTTTACATCGGGCGAGCTTTTCGGTGAGAAGGGTAAGGGCTGTGTCCGTCCCCCTTCTCTTGCAACACCCTTGTTGCTGAGGGCTGTGGGCTTCTAGCTCGGTCAGTTGGTCTTGTAACCTGTTAGCCAAAAGCTTTTCGTAAACTTTGCCTATAATCTCCAGGAGGGATATTAGTATGTAGTCCACCAGTTGATCAGACTGCCTCCCTTTAGGTAAAAAGATGATTTTAGCAATATTTAAACCGTCTGGAAAGTAACCCGTATTCAGGGAAGCATTGTAGATGTTCGTGATGCCGAAGGGCATGTACCAAGTTATTTCTGGTGATGCCCGTACAGCCTGGTGCCTTCTGTTTGAAGGTTTTTATGACTGCCATGACCTTTTTAAGTGTAGTTGGTGGGCCATTGTCTGCCAAATTCCTCCCTTCGTCGCATAGGCATGTGGGAGCGTGCGATGCACATTCTGATTCAGATCTTCAATCAGTTGGCCATCGAATTCCTGGTCGAATTCCGCATTTTCTTCTGGTGTTATCTTGAAGATATTATTCCAGAACATGCGTGATCTTTCTTCCAAAACCGCCGGGTCTTCCAATTAGTCATCTCCCTCCTTAATTCGGGCCTTTTCTCTACTTGTAAGACCTTTAAACTTGTTTACAAGTCACCAGAACACATCGGGTCGCACCTTGCTGTCAACCTTTTTAATCAGGCTGTCCCAGACTTCAGTCTGTTGCTGGTTGATAGCCTGCTTAAGTTGTTCACTCAGGCGTCTTAGCAGCGTTGTTCTTTCCCTTTGTTCACCCTTTCTCCTGGTTTCCTCATACACCTCCTTATGCACTCTAGCGATCTCTATCATTTCTTCAGTCCATCTGGGTTGAGGGAGAGTTTTGTACCTTTTCATCGGCACACTCTCACGATCTGCTTTGATGCTGCGGGCAGTTATCGCTTCCAGCTCCTCAGCGATCCTCTACAGACTTGCCCCATTTAGGTCCACTGGTTCATATCTAGCAAGGATGGCATTGTAGCGTCCCCAGTTGGCCGAAGCGTAGCTTTTTCGAAGAGTAATTGGGAGCTGAATTGGCGCGAGAGAAATAGTCGTCAAGATCGGTATGTGGTCGCTGGGGACAGTCGGGCCTGGCTAACTACGGTAATTGAAAGGAAAGCCTTCACTTGTCATGATTATGTTGGGTTTCGTTGCGGACCTTACGGTAAAATAGGTCGGAAAATCCGGCCCTATACGCTAAATGTTTTTCTTTCTCATAATCATTTTCAGGTTATGACCTCTTTCGTTTGTGTTACCATAGCCAGCCGTTCGGCATCTGGCATTGAGGTCGCCCCCAAGGAATACCATTCTGCCGTGGCCAAACAGGGTGTAAAAGTTTGTGAGAGAGAGATACTTTCGTCGAGGTGGTTGGAATGCCGCCGCTACTATGAGCTTGCCTACTAAAATATGCAGCTCTACCGCCAAGAAGGACTCGTTCATATCCGGAAGGCGTTTGAACGATAGGTTCCTTCTGACGGCAACGGCAGCACTGTCATACCTCTCCTGAGAATGATTTTTTGAGATCACTCTGTAGCCTGGTATCTTCAACTGCTTTTCGGTCGTATCAATACCATGCTCCGGAATCAGTATGATGTCGGGATCTAGCACACGGGATATGTTGCCGTATGCCGTAGCTTTCCCCTCCCATCCGTTACTCCTGAGTGTTAAGATCTTTTACCAGAAGTTAAATTTTAAATAATTGAACATTAAATGAATACGAGTAGACTAAGGCACAAAAGTTTAAATATTAAATAATCAATAATGGAGAGGTCAAAGAGGACGACTAAAACATTAAACTAAGAAGAAGTCAATCATAAACCAGATCATTTAGATATTAATGGGACAAACTAAAATAGAAATAAAAATTTCTCTGCACGAGTACTAACCTTATTATGGTGAAGCTGGGAGTATCAACTGATATTACGGACAGAATTAAGCAGAAAGAAAACTATTAAGGGGAATGTGGTTGTTTGTACATTTGTCTATATAGTGAATAATTTAAGGGATGATGAATAATCATTGTGCTGGGTTTATTTGTTTGATTTAAAGTGATTCAAGAATTTTTAAATCCAGAGAAGAGGAGGCACAAGAGAGTATACTAAAGGAATCAGGGTCAAGCGGTTGGTTATGTTCTAGTGAATGTTCTCGTATAGAGGAGTGTTCGGGTTTGGAGATGGGAATGTTGGTTCTGTATGATACTCCGATATGCTTAGCGATCCTACATCTTAAGTGTAAACTTGTTTGGCTTACATAGCGACTTTGGCAGGTCGCACAAGTGAATTCATAAATGATGGAGGAAAGCAGGCATAATGGGAGTGATTCTTTGTGTCGAAGGAAAGTATAGACACCAAGAGGATTAGAATTAATTAGGAGAAACTTGCATTGGGAAAAGTATCTATTAAGAGTCGAGAGTAAAGCTTTGTTGAATTTGGTGTTAAGTGGAAGATAAGGCAGTTTTAAGAATAGTTTTTGTTTGGGGGCAGTTATTAGAGGGGTTTTGCGAGAGACATTTTAGATAAGAAATTGGTAGTAAGTCTGTCCAAAAAGTGGTCTGGGAAAAAATTAAAATGAAAAAAGCTCCTGAGATATTCTATTTCGGAATGAAAGTGAAACCAATTTAAACTGATTTCATAAGCTCTGTGTATACTGTTTATGATGGCGGAATGTTTGAAATTAGTAAGAGTACAACTAAAGAAGTGAGTGCCAAGTTTGGTGGTAATGGGTTTCCTGTAAACTGATGTGTTAAATTTCGAACCAATTTTTTGAATGGTGACATCCACAAAAGAGATTTTATTGTATAATTCTGTCTCCATGGAAAATTTAATATTAGGGTGTTGTTGATTTAAATAATTTAAAAATAATGGGGCATGGTCTTTGTGTTTAAAAATAAGGAAGCAGTCATCGATAAATCTTTTAAACACTAACGGTTTATATTCAACGGGACAGTCCCTTAACCATTTTTTTTCGTGGTAGGATAAAAAAGCTTTTGTATTCCGCTTAATGCTTGATTCATGTGTATTATTCATTTTTGCTGCTCATGGGATTATTTAAGTATATTTTTGTTCTCAGTCTTATTAATCGATTTCTTCATTCCTTGCTTTCGACTTTATTGCTATAGTTTACAATTTTTGTATTTCAATAGGAATTTAATTCATGTTTATTATGCATACTTTAAACTCATGGGATTATTATTTAATTTAGTTATTTTTTACGATATTACATCAATTTCTTATTAATAGATTTTCACCCATTTGCTTTCAACGGTTTAGGATTATATATTTAATTTTAACTTTTTGCTTTCGGTTATCATTTTCGACTCCTGTCATGTTTTTTATTGCTGTGTTTAGTTATTCTTATAGAAATAATTCTTTGTATTTAGAGTTTGCGGATGATGGTCATCGTTAATGACCAAAACGTCCGAAAAATTAAATGTTCGTAACCATCGCATATGTCTTCATATTCCTGCTATATATAATTAAATGAGAAATTTTAAATGTCTCATTTTGGGATTTATCCTCAACCTATATATAGGTTGAGGATAAATCCCCAAATGAGACATGTAAAATTTCTCATTTAATTAAATACAACGTTTCGGGTACCTTTACCCATCTTCTGGTCTATAAGATAGATTTAGAACAAGTTTAAAATTACGAAAATTATAATGCACACAAGGATTAGAAATAAATTATTTAGTTAATTGAAATTTTGACAAATCGTTTGAAAACTATTGAAACTTTAGATATGGATCAATTATGGGTACTTTAAATATGGATAAATATAATAACACTAATTGATGCAATTATTGGTTGACACAGATATTAGTCACTTAATGAAGCAGAAACAGTAATAAATGATTTAATTAAATGAAAATATAAAAAATCATTTGAAAACTGTTGACACTAAATATAGATGCTTTAAATATGGATAATTATAAAATACTAGTTGGGGTAATTAATTGGTACACAAAAATATTAGTCACCTTTAGTGGACGGCAAAAGCGAAGAGACTAAGGAAAGATTATAGAAGGAACCGATTAAAGATTGGTAGGTTGTGAACAATTTGTAGTGATTAATGAAATGAGAAGGGGAAAAGCAGTTGAATCAGAATTTAAACTGGGATTTAGTTGTTTTATAAATAATGATTCGAGAATGCGGAGGGAAGTGGAATCCTTTGCATGTCCTATAATTTGAAAGTTTTTGTGGGAAATTTCTGTCTTACATTTAATTGAATGATCTCGAATGGGAGAAGTTTCTTTTTTGGTCTAGGTGGAGCCAGTGCGAAAGCTTATTAATACCAAGATGAGAACAGACCCCAGCCACAAGTGAGCGAACAGTGCTGCCAATGTAGATCCCCTGGTAGCACCTGGGGCAAATGAATTTATAGACAACTGAACAGCTCATTTCAGGTGGGAGTCTGTCTTTAGTTCTGAAAAATTGTCCAATATGAAAGTTGTTAAGGAAAACTATTTTGAAGTTGTTATGTGTGTAAAATCTTTTCAAAAGCTTATTAAGTTTTCGGCGTAAGGGTAGGTTGAGTGGGCCAATATCAGGGAGAAGACAATAGCGGACATCCTTGGAGACAGAGGAAATTGGTTGTGGAGGATGGCATATTTTATCAAAAAATTGATGGATACATTTTTGTACAAGTGAGGGCTGGAAACAATTCCTTTGAATATAATCCATAAGAAAACTGAATTCTGAATGAACAAGAAAATAATCAGATGAAAGCCGAAAGCCACGGTGAAGGAGGGTTTTGATGTTGTTGATCTTATATGAAATATCACAGAAACTGTAAAAGTTCATACCGAGACCAGAAAAGGAGGATTTACGGTAGAAGGAAGTGGTGAAGTTGGGCGAGGAGCGAGATATGAGAAAATCCCCAAATGGTAATTTTCCATCTTTTTCTTTATCAATTGTGAATTTTATATTGGAATGGCTATGATTCAAATAATCAAAGAATGAAAGAGACTGTTTTTTTGTTTTAAGTATTAGAACCGTATCGTCAACAAAACGGCGGTAAAATATCGGTTTCGAAGCAGGAGGGCATTCTCGCAAAGGAACTTCTTCAAAGTTAGACATAAAAATGTCAGCAAGAAGAGGACCCATGGGGAAACCCATTCCAACACCATCAACTAGTTGATAGATGGAGTTTTTAAACAGAAAACATTTAGTTCAAGAAGAGACCGTAAAAGCGACAGTGTGAATTTATGAAAGGTCAGAAGATGGGTAAGGTACCCGAAACGTTGTACTTAATTAAATGAGAAATTTTACATGTCTCATTTTGGGATTTATCCTCAACCTGAAAATAAGCCTTCTTAGAAACAAACCTATAGAATATCTATATATATATATATAAGAGTTGGTAAAAATTCCAACCAATCCTCGGCATATATTACATATATTATATCATATTTAATTGTGGTGTCATTGGGTGTGCGGTTTGTTTCGAACCCGTCAATTTTGAAATTCCCCTTTTCTAATTGCCAAGCGCCCAAGGTTCGATAAAACAAATAATAAGACATTTTAAATTTTGTTGGTGAAATAAGAATTGACCCCGTGTCCTTTTATTTTTTTTATTTTTGTATTGTCGGTATACAATATAGAAGGGTTAGGTCACCCTCGATAACCCTTGCTGGCAGCATCTCACCCAGCATAGTAACTATTTGTATTTTCGTTAGTTTTTATTATTATTGTGTATATTATTTGTCACCGCCGTATAATCTGGGTTAGGTCGTAAGGCTCCTTTGTAAATCAGCGGATCCGACAGCGTATCCAAGATGTCTTCCTCCTCATTTGAGATGTTCCATAAACAGGGACAAGTTTGGGGTTTTTAGAGCAAGGAATTGATCGAATACGTTCAGAACGAACAAAAGAATGAACGTGAGGAAAAAATAGAAGAACAATGACGACAAGAAGAAAGAGAAGAGAACCGAAGACAAGAAGAAATAGAAGAGAGGATAAGACAAGAAGAAATAGAAGAGAGAGAGAGAGAAGAGAGAGGGATAAAATTCGTCAACACAAGCGTGAGTTAAGTAAAGATCAAGCGATAATCCGTTAAATTGTGCCTCTTTCTTTAACGAGTGCCTCAAAGGAGCGGATCTCTACGCCACAAATCATCAGTTCTATCCTAAGGAGCAAAATAAGAGCATTCCTCCGTCCCCTAAGAACCAAGGACAATCACAACTGAGAAAACTCCCTCATTTAGTAGAAGTCCCAGGCCCCTTTAAACCCAAAGGTAACCACCATAAGAAGCAAGAAGAAGTTGAACTCCCAACTTTTAATGCTCCATCGAGTAACCCCTACCGGAGTAACCCCATTGTATGCTTCTCTTGCGGAACCCCTGGTCACTACAAAATCTCAGTGTCCACAAAACTCCCGCTTTCACTTGGCCCCTGGACAACAGGTCCATCAAGTCTCCGCAACTCTCGCTGCCGAACAGCCTACCGCGCCTGCGCCTCTGCCATCTTCGTCGACCTCTCAGGAGCACCAGGTGAACTTTCTTTTTAATAACAGTTCTTCTGGTGGGCTCAAATTCAAGTCTGGATCCATTAATGAATGTAGAGTATCCACTCTGGCAAAAGATACAGGGTGTATGTGTATAGTGGTGTCGGGACAAGCTGCTCCCTTCCCCTTCGCCCGTGGACCCAAACCATAAGAGCGCGCAGATTTCCCCAACTGCCGTGTCGCAAGCTGTCGTCACCCAGGCTCAGTCTGATAGAAATGCCTTTCCCCACACGTCTCTCGAGCCCCCATGCATCCCTGATTACGAATGACTGAATAACGTCCAATTCATCGGTGCCCAAAAGAAATGCCTTTCCCTCCAACCCTTATGGGAGAAGGCCAAACGAGGACAGACAGAATCGGTTCGTGGAGACCAAAAAGTGAGGTATGTGATAGAAGACGCTTTGCTATTTCGTACTTATCAGGATCTAGTAGGCTCCCCGTGCACGGTCCTTTGCGTACCTAGGGCCTTCGTTGCGAAGATTTTACAAATAGCACACGAAGGTGTGTTTGCAGGACACTTCAGCCATAATAAGACATCACAACGCGTATTTAAGTATTTTTTTTTGTCCTAGTGCATCCAAGAAAATCGCAGAGTTTTGCAGGACCTGTGATATATGTCTAAAGGTCACTGCCAAAGGACGAGTACGACCTGCGCCCCTTCAGAAGACTCCAGTTATATCAGAACCATTCTTCAGGGTTGCCATCGATCTTATTGGACCGATACATCCCCCTTCCACCGAGGGACACCCATACGTTCTCACCCTCGTCTATTGGGCCACCCGGTTCCCCGAAGCAATTGCTCTCAAAAATATTCATAGCATCTCGTGTGCTGAGGCATTAATCTCTATTTTTTTACGGGTATGGATCCCTAAAGAGATCTTCTCTGACAGGGGCCGTTAATTTACGTCCGAATTCATCGAGCATGTGAGTAAGTTGCTCAAAATTAGGCCCATCTTCACCACGCCCATTCTACCCTCTGCAAACGGTATGTGCTATTAGTTAAACGCTACCTTGAAAAGCGTGCTTAAAAATTTGTGCCATGACTAGCCCCAGGAATGGCACCGGTACCTGCTAGTAGTTTTGTTTGCGTGTAGAGAGATTCCCCACCGAACTCTGGGATTCTCCCCATTCGAGCTTCTCTATGGTCGCAATGTCCGAGGTCCACTGAGCATTCTCAAGGAGCTCCTCACGAACTCTCGATTAGATGAGGAACTAAAGACCTCCTACTCGTATGTTCTGGACTCTTGTGACAGGCTAGGAAAATGCTCGGAGATTACCGTGCAAAATTCTGAGATCATTCTAAAGGAGTATCGAACGTATTTTGATATTAAATCTAAGGCACAAAAATTGAAACCAGGCAATGAAGTTCTGCTTTTACTCTCCACGGACAACAACAAACTCCTATCCCAATGGAAAGGACCGTTCCCGGTCATAGAAGCTAGAGGGCCCGTGGATTATGTCATTGAGTCGTCATCTGGCAATAGGTTTTTCCACATCAACATGTTAAAAAGATATCACCGGCGAGCTTGTGTTAACAATATTGTTGTCTTGGACGAAGAAGGGACAATGGAAGCATCCTTCCCTTGTGACCCATTAAATATTGTTCAGACAATATGCGTCGAGGCGGATAAAGATTATCCTTTGCCTGATCTGCCTTCCTCCCCTTTTCCCCATGAAGAACTGGCCACCGCGGTAGACGTGAATCCTCACCTCAGTTCCATGGCGACGTCTCAGATTGTCTCGCTGCTAAAGGAATACCCAGACGTAATCTCCGAGTCTCCAGGATTCTCTACAAGATTTGAGCATGACATCTCTCTCACCACGACGGAGCCAATTAGGAGTAAACCCTACCCTTTTCCCATCCACCTTCGAAAGGCTTTCAGCAAAGAAGTCAAGAACCTCCTTAAATTAGGAATAATTAAACCCTCCTCGTCGGATTATTGTTCCCCGATAGTGATGGTACGTAAGCTGGATCAATCTTTTCGTATGTGCGTAGATTTTAGAAAGTTAAATGCTGTCACGGTATTCGATGCCAAACCCATCCCTTTTATCGACCAGAACCTGCACTTATTTGAGAAGGCCAAGTACATTTCTGAAATAGACTTGTACAAAGCCTACCATCAAATTCTGCTTCGAAAATCGGTGATGAAGTTTACCGCATTTGTCCACCGAAAAAGGGTTAATGAAATTCACGCGTCTCCCTTTTGGTTTGGTCACTGCCTGCAGTAACTATAACGGATGATGCGAAAAATTGTAGATGGGTTGAGCAATGTCTCTTTCTACTTTGACAACGTATACGTTGCCACACGCACCTGGACAATCAAGCCGTCCAAGTGCTACTTCGCTCATAGAACTATCTCTTACTTAGGGTTTAAAGTAGGAGAGGGACAATTAGCCCCCCAAGAGGACAAAGTTAAGGCAATATAAGGCATGCCACTCCCTAAAACCAAGAAACAGCTTCGTTTGTTTCTTGGCTCCATCTCCTTCTATCGGCGGTTCATCCTCCAATTCGCTTCCATAGTGTCGCCTGTTAATGACCTTCTTAAAAAAGCCGCACCAGACCCTATCATATGGATCCCACTACAAATGCGAGTTTCGGCGAGCTAAAGATAAAATTGCTCTCCGCTCCTATTCTCAGTTTGCCCAATCCCCAGAAAAAAATTGGAATTCGAATTGATGCCTCTAATCTCGGCATTGGGTGCGTTTTATTACAATCTGAGAAGGAAGGAACTTCATTTCCAATGGCATACGCGAGCCGAAAACTGTTGGTTTGCAAAAGAGCATACGCTACTATAGAACTTGAAGTTTTAGCAATCATTTATGGCATTCAAATTTTAGGATGTACTTGATTGGTAGACCTTTTACTGTTGAAACGGGGCATAGGTCACTAACCTACTTAAAAAATTGTAAAAGTCAAAACGGCAGACTTATGAGATGGTCTCTCTTCTTGTCAGAATACCAATACAATGTATATTACGTAAAAGGAACGGATAACGTCATTGCTGATAATTTATCACGCAATCCGATAGACGAAGGCCCTAGTTGTGGCGCCTAACCGGAACTGTCCAGCCATTTTTTTTTTTGTTCTTGTGTATATACGTATGTTCTATTTATTTTTTATGTATATCTAATTATAACTGTAATTTAAAAGACCTTGTTGTGAAATAGTGCCATTTCATTATGCTCATTTTGGGGTGTGTGTGTTTCGCGTATGTAAGTTTTCTGGGATCTCATTTTGGCTATAGATTGTAACTGCGAGTAGGTTATATCTTGTGAAATTATCCCTCGTTTCACTTCAGAAAAATGTCCCCTCGGGATGGGTAGGGATGTAGGAGAATAGCATAATGCTCCCAGGTTTTGCCCACCTTCCTTCCTGGCGGGCCGCTTATCAACCCTTCCCCTTCCGGCCCAATATCTGGTGGTCTTCAGCCGGAATAAACCGTTTGCTATTTCAGTTAACCACCTAGTTCCTTCCCGGACTGTTTATCGATAAATGTGAGCCCATCTTCGCTTCTGATAGTTGCCGAAAGTTTATAAAGGACGAAATGGAGTAGCTTGACATCTAATCTACTTCCGGCGCCCTGAGAACCTCTCTCGAGCTTGCATAGCGTATGGCGGCGCAGGAATTGCCATATCGGTGTAGTACTAATTCTTCGAAGCATCATGTCTTCAGAGAGCAGATCGGTCCCAGTTAGGGAGGCTCCTTATCCCGTTGGTCTGCAAGTCAATGTGGACCCTAGCTCGTACTCACGTTGTGAAGAGTCGAAGCTACAAACAGCCTCACTCTGGTTCCCTAAGCGAGAAAACTACATCTCGGCTTTTCTCCGTGACCCTACGCGTCGATAGGTCATTTCTTCCTATCCCCCTCTCACAGAGGCACCCAAGATTCCTCGGAGTTCACGAGCGTGGGGCCCTCTTTAACAAAAAGCTCCCAAGATTCGTCCAAGTTCACGAGCGTGGGGCCCTCTTTAACAAGAAGCTCCCGTCACCGCCTTCTTCCAGCAGAATCGTGATGCAATTGTGGGATTAGGTCGGTCCCAGGAGAACCTACCTCATCGTCTCCTCCCCTTGCCTCACCACCTTCACTCACCAGCGCCACCCGAACATGAGGTTCCAAGGTAACCCTTCCCTTTCACATTCCCGACTTCGCCACGAAGCTTACCAGCATTACAAGTGTCTAGGGATTTGTATGGTGAATAGTAATTTTCAAGCCAAGTGAGATATCCGTGATTGACTTATTAATTTATTTCTCAAAGCCCATTATTTGTATATACATATATTTTCATGTTTAGTGTTCATTAAAACTTTATTTTCATATTGTTGTGTATCTAACTTCCTTTGGGTCGCTTGCTGGCAAAGTTCATTCCAATCCCTCCGTAGCCACCTCTAAGCACTCTGAGTCAATAAACCCATTCAGGACACGGGCCGGACCAAGTATAAGGAGTAGTACGACGACTCCTCCGCATTCGGTATAATAGGATATATATATATATATATATATATATATATATATATATATATATATATATATATATATATATGTATATATATAAGAGTCGGGGAAAACTCCAACCACCCCTTAACCTATTCCTCGACATGTCATTCCTGCGGAATCGAGGGTCATGTGAGTACAAATTACCTTCAAAAGTCTTACTTGAGAAATAACTAGTCCCACTAGGTGCACCAGGTGAGTACAACCCGTTCTCAGGCCCCGTCTCAACCGGAAACTCCTCTTTCTTCGAACAAAGAGAGATGAAACCTTGAAGGACAACAATTCAATTGCATAGGGAAATAAAAATAATAGTTAAACACGGTCACTCAAAAATCAATTCTCCCCCCACCCCCCCACCCCAAAATGGGAATAGGATCAAATATACTTCGCAAGTAGGTATGTAATGGATATTTCTCACCTTTTAAACTCCAGAACCTGAACCAAGATTAGCCAATAATTAACAATTTAACCAAGGTTAACCAATAGATTGATCCAATTTTAATCAATTGATTGACCAAGATTAACCCCAATATACCTGACGCCAGTTTAATATATAATAGAATGTCGTAGAATAGGGTCTATTTTAACACTTCCTCCGTTTCTCAGCCGAGAGAGATAACAGTTGTGTGGGGGGGGAGAGATTTATAATACAGACCGAGTGAATATTAACCGAATTTTAGGTTGGCCAAATAGTCAGCTATCTTTAAAGGTTCTGAGACAATAGAAAAACGAGTATAAAATAACTTTACTCATATGCAAATTAATATTCTTTTTACAAAGGTTAACAGGAGTTTTGAAGCAAGCTATTCAACACATTTGACGTACACGAGTCTCAGCGCCTTAAAGGGGAAGATGACTTGGAAAGGAGGGTCGCCGCACACACGAACGAACAATACTGACCGAAAGGTCGCTCCAATGAGCTTGAGCGTACACAAAGCCAATGATGGAGGCTTACACTGTGAAGGGGAGATTAGTTAAAGAGAGCTCTTGCACAGGAGAGTTGTGCGTTGCTGTTACCTCGAAGATTTGGTCCAAGAGAGTAATAGCCTCTTGACAATGACTGCTAACAGGATGAAATTAGATATTGTATTCGAGTTTAGAACACCGAATCGAGACTGGACGCGTTGCGTTCGGCTAGCGGGTAACAACGAGTACGGGGTAGACTCACGCGAATTAAACGAGAATAAACGGAGCTTGAGCGGTACAGCGCGGAATTGTACAGAGTACAACAGAGCGCAAATAACGGGTAAGTACAGATTACAGGTACTAACGGGGCCGGGGAGGCGGCAGATACTGACGGGGCGGGCAGGAGGCGGATACTAACGGGGTTGGCAGATGGTGGATACTGCTTTCAAACTCTGGCACCGAAGGATTTATAGTGGGGTCGAATGGTATTTTCCCCCCTTCAGGCGAAACTTTGTCCGACTTCCAATGGGACCTTCAAGTTTATTACAGCTTTCAGCGATGAGGGGCTTTCAGGCCACCACGGCATCTCGTGATTTCGCACTTATATTTGCGCCGAGAAAAGGGGTCGACCAGGCATCTGTTCTCTTTCTCTCTCTCTCTCTCTCTCTCTCTCTCTCTCTCTGATATCTGACAATATATATATATATATATATATATATATATATATATATATATATATATATATATATATGCAAAAAATCACACAGAAAAATAAAAGGCATGTTGATTCATAATAATAACAATAGTATAAGGGGGGGGGGGGGTATTCCTGTAAATAGTTGAGTTTGCCCTAAGCAATACTTTGGGCAAACCGGTAAATCATTAAGTGTACGCTTGACGCAACATAAATACAATATTTAGAAGGGGTAAAAGTAATTGTGATTTCTTTGTCCATTTATCTGAAAATGGTCACCCTATGAATTGGAATTCGACTAAATTTATTTACAAATCTAATGAATTTGTTCAAAGAAATATTGTCGAATGATCATTCATTAATTCTTCGCCTAATTTTAATATATCCTCTGCTCTCTTTAAAATAGACCCTGTAATTGAAGGGCTTATTTATAACGAATTTGTCCATTTTAAATCTTAGCCTTTTGATTTATTAAATTAGTTATGTTTCTCTTGTTTATTTTTATGTATTCATAATTTCGTGTGTATGTACTTAATTTTGTAACTTAAATGTGTACATTCTTTGCTCACAGTTGGAATTTCCAGAATTAGACCTTATTTATTTGGTTTTATCCTTCATATCCGGTATCTAAACGCGTCTTTAATAATATTTTTCTATTTTGTGTCCTTTTCTTGTACATAGGCGGGGTATCACTCTGGTGTTTCACATATACGAGGGGCGGTCAATAAGTTTTGCAATTCCGATATAAGGAAACGAGATATGAGGAAAAGTGTTTCATTATTTTTCAATATAACTACCCTCGATGCACTTGCGCCACTTGTCCCTGAGGCTTCAAATTCCCGACAACCAGAAATCTCCCAACTGCTGTTCAATCCACTCCTGGACAGCGAGCTGGACATCTTCATCGTCCTCAAACCGGTGTCCACGCAGTGCAGCCTTGAGCTGGCAGGATAATAAGTAGTCACTAGGGGCCAGATCTAGGACTGTAGGGGGGATGGTTGAGCTCCTCGAATCTGCACTCGCGCAGGGCAGCTTGTGCAACTCTGGCCTTGTGGACTTTGATGACGTTGAAGTCGATGATGGGGTGTGAGATTTCTAGGGACCCAACGAGCAGAGACCTTGGTAATGGCCAAATTGTCGTGGATGATGTTGATAACACTTCCATGTGATATTCCAAGTTCTCGCTCGATTTCTTCGACCTTTGCCCGTCGATTTTCGAGAATCATCCTCTCCATACGGGCAATGTCTGACGGGCGTCCTGGAAGGTGGTCATCTTCAAGGGGCTCACGACTATGGTGAAACTCCCTATTCCAGCGAGCATCGGTTGCACACGAAGGGGCGGTGTCGGTGTACACTGCATTCATGGATCTCTTTTGCATTCTTGCCTTCCTTTGGTCAAAAATTTGATCACTGCGCGGTGCTCAACCTTGTCCATTGTTGAAAAATCTGTGGCTGACGATCTGCGATCAGATACTGCTTCTTAAATAGACGAGGCAGGAGCGTGCGGCTGCAGGTCCTGGGTTGTTATAACTTGTCCTAACACCCCCACAAACAGCCCTTCCCCTTTCCCTTATTTGCCCTACCGATTCGCAGAACCTATTAACCTCCCCTCATATATATATATATATATATATATATATATATATATATATATATATATATATATATATATATATATATATATATATGGTGTGAAAAAAGCTCACAAAGTGAACGTGACTCAAAGTTATGCAGATACACCCACAAAGGAAAAGTGAAAACGATTCCGAGTGCTTTCGTCTTTATTCTTAAAGATCTTTTCAAGGAATGAACAGGAGGCTGGACATACATTTCCTTAAATAGTGGAAGGGGTGATTAGACTACCCACCTCTGAACCTTAATTAGGGGGTACAAAATTCTGAAACAACTTTATTTGAGATTTTATATATGTAGTGCTAATGGGGTCTAGCATGAACAAACCAGGGCTAAGGTTGAAATTTGGGAACGCGTTAATGGAGATACATTCTAATATATTTCTAGAGATATAATTACTGCATTTTATGACTGGTTTGGCACTGTTCCAGTTAATGCTATGGTAAAGATAGTACATATGTAAAAAAAAGCGCTGATTGTTCACTGTGTTTACGTACATCGGCTTGATGCTGCTTAACCCGGACATCTATTTCTTTCCCTGTTTGTCCATAATAACATTTTTGGCGTTATTGCAGCCTATTGAATAAACAATGTCAGGTCGGGGGGTGAATTTTTGACTAGGATGCGATGAATTGTCGTCTCGTACTTAAAAGTAACATTTATGTTTAGAGGCCTAAGTAAACGAGGTAATTTAATGAAAATATGGTTATAGGGTAAAAATAATAAGTTTTACTCTGAAACTTAGAGATATTAACATTAATTTGATAATAGGAACGCTTGGCGGACTATAACAATCGTCGAGAAAGTACAGAGGGTAGTACAAATTTATCCTTATTTTATATATTCTATCGAATTCTTTGTGTAGCTATTCTCGGGAGACAATTCTAAGGGCACGCATAAACATAGAGGAGAAAACACTTTGTTTGATGTTATTATGGTGGTTAGAATAAACATGTATATAAGAGTCTATGGCTGTGGGTTTTCTATATATATTTCATATTTTAAACAATGGTTAGTCCAATGAATTAGAATATCTAGGAAAGGGAGTGTGCGATCTTTTTCAACTTCTAAAGTAAATTTAATCGAGGGCACTAAGATGTTAATTTTAGTAAGAAATGTATTAATATTTAAAGTATTAGGCTAAAGGCAAAGGATGTCATGAACATATCGCATCCAGGCTATAGGGATAATTTAGGGAAATATTGTAGATTCGAAGAATTCCATGTATATGTTGGCGAGTACAGAGACAAACAATTCTCCATTGCCATTCCAAATGTTTGGCGATAAATTTTTCCATTAAAGGTAAATTTGCAATTTTTTATGCAAAGAGCAATCAGTTTAATGAGGGTAGAAGCGGGTATAGGGAGAGCAACTGTGTCGAGGTGTTCTAGAAAATCAAAGAGATCGGGCACGGGAACTTTAGTAAAGAGGAAACAAACATCGAAGCTAACCAGGCTAAAATTGTCAGGGTAGGGAAGCTCATTGTGTTTACTAATGAGGTGCATATTATTGATAATCTGTGAATGTAATTGTTCCCAACCAAAGGGTTTAGGAGAGAGGCTAACCTAAGCTCTCTTATATTCCTGTTCGATTGAAGCTCTAGCCTCTTCCCATCCACCTTAAGAAAGCATTTAACGAAGAAGTCAGATTACTACTCTCCGATAGTCATAATTCGCAAGCGTGACCAAACCTTCCGCATGTGCATCGATTTTAGTTTATTTCTGAGTTGGACCACTGCGAGTGACGAAGGAATTGGATGCGTGCTGCTCCAATACTCTGACGAAGGTGAAAACTACCCGGTGGCTTACGCGAGCCGAAAGCTACTGCCCCGTGAACCTAATTACTCGGTAATAGAACCGGAAGCATTAGCTATAGTATAGAGTATTACCAAATTTAGCATGCATTTAATAAGGAAAGAGTTTATTGTTGAAACTGACCATCGCCCTTTGTCGTATCTCCGAAATACTAAGAGCCAAACGGACGTATAACGCGATGGTTTTTGATACTTTAGCAATATCAATTTAAAGTCTGGTATATACATGGTACTGAGAATTGTATAGCTGATAATCTTAGCCTGAATCCATTGGCCGACAATGCCGCCTAATCCACTAATTTATAGGCCGCCTGTAAATCCGTAAGCTAATCATGTCTATATAATTTTTTTTAACTCTGTACATATATTTATGGTCGCTGTAGTTACTTATTTGATATAATGTTTTTTTATGGTTGTTCCAATACCCTTTTAGACAAAGTTCTAACTTGGTTCCTAAATTTAAATGATTTTTTTTTCTCAAACCATTTACATCAATTTTTTTTTTGCTCAGATCAATATCATAGCCTTTTTATAAGCTTGTCGAATACAGGTCAGGTCCTCCGTTTTTATTTTATCAGGCTGACGCCTTAATAATAATTCCTCCTATCCAAATTTGCGTTTTTCCTTGTTCTTCCCTCTCTCTCAGAAAAGGAAAAGTTCCATCGTTTGGAAAGGAAGGGTGTAAAAGAACTACCTCTGCCCCTCCCCCCACACACTTTATTGGAGACGACCACGTGCGATTGTATCCCACCATGGACAGCGTCACTTTTTGTTCGGGAACATTCGAGAAGTTTCGACTCCTAAGCGCATAGGGGAAATATCCCTCAATCCAGCGAAACGTCTCGAGCCCCCCCTCCGTCGACGAGGCGTTTTGCTGTTAAATGATGAATCGACTCCGCCTCCGGATTAAGATATCTCCTTTCTCCAAATACCCCCTTCCCGTACAGAATCACCTTACAAATACCCGGATTATACTGGAGATCAAGGAGTCCAGCACGCACCTCATAGCCGTCCTCATCGTCTCGTCGAAGTCCCGTGAGTTGATCAAACAGCAGACTTTCTCCGCCGTGATTCTACCCAAGTCAATTGGTAGCTTCTCTGATCGGCAAGCCTTTTAATTTGCGCAACAGTCTCCCATCGTTTAATTGAACCGAAGAAAATCTCTATCGATTACCTTTGAGGAAATGAAGTTTCCTCTTCCAGTGGAATGACGAGAATTCCCACATTACCCGTCGAACGTCATCATGGAATATTGGATATTTTCATCGGAAGGTTGGTTTGGATCGTGCATCACCTGCCTCATTCGCACCGTACCCCACCTGCCTCATTCGAACCGTGCCCCCACTTGCCTCATCGGATCGTTCCCCACTCGCCTTATCGCAGGAAGGACCTTCCTCGAAGTCACCGACCCGTAAGACTGAAACCCCTTTCATTATTAGTATTGGCAAGTTCTGCCTTTGATGTGAGCCTAGCAACATCAATCAAGTTATTCTATTTGAGAATCCATCCTCTTAATAATTATCAAGAGACTCTTTCAATTTCAAATAATTCCCTTTTGCCATTTTTTAATTCAATTTTGATGTTTGTAAATAAGATTATATTTGTGTTGTTTCATCTTTAACTAACCTTGAACGATACTCTTGGTCTATTCAAGTAAATCTCGCCAACCATTTATGCACTCTGTCTGATTATTAAGGACTTGAAACCCAACGCCTCAAGTGTGACCTCCTAGTTGGTCGTTAATGCATGCGAACACTCCTTCGACGGTTTGTGTAATATAGGAGTAGTGTATGGTATATAGTGGTGTACAGCAAGATGCTAGTCTACTCTAAAATTCAGAAATAAACCAAACAAATAATAAAACAAAAAAACAGAAGACAAACAAGCAAAAGAGCAAAGAGAAAAACAAAACAAGAAGCATAGAAGCAAGAAGAATGAAGTACATTCCGGCATCGAGGGGAGGCCCGCCCTCCTCCCTCCGGCGCAAGATTTTTTGCCACCAACAATAAAGATAGTGAAATGGAGGAGGCCAACCTCCTCCAAAAGTCAGATAGACCACAAGTCTGTGTGCACGAACTCGTCCCGAGTTGGCGAAATTGCAAAGATACTCAAATAGAACTATCGACTGGGTAATAAATGAAATAACGGAGGAATAATATTCACTTAGCTAAAATTCTCGGTTATGCAATAAACATGTGGAAATTTAATAGCGGATAAGAAAATAAGTTCAGGAAATAAAGAGTTTGTTAATCTAAAAACGGATTTGAATATCAGTCTAAAGATCTCAATCTGCCTCTATGAATACCGCACCCGCCCCCCTCGAAACGGCAATTCAAATCAGCTGATCCTACCTGTATAAACACTTGTCCCTGATTGAACGGGTGCAACGTGAATGAACTAAATTCATTCCCGAACTCACGAAGAGGATTTCAATCTTAAGACATATTATTAATGCAAATAATAATAATAATTATAGACGACTTTACGAGAGAGAAAACCGTCACCAAAATGGATTTTAATTTGTAAACAAATGCTCAAGACGGCAAGAGCTCAAAACTACAACGGAGCCAAAGCATAAATTCGCCTCCTTCCTGGATACGCATCCGGTGCTCTTTAGGGATGTTCTTACCCCCTCCCAAGACTCAGAGTCTGTAAAATCTATCTCCATGGTTATTCGGACTATACCGGTCATGTGGTGGGTATTAGAAAAAAAAATCTTGAGCCATTATGAAATTTACTTCCCTAAACTTTTATTTATGTACACATAAAACTAAACAGGTATTAGAATGAATAAATTTAGCTTTAAAAATGCAAATAATATCTCACGATGGCTTCAAATCTCTTAATTTTACTTTAAATAAATTATAAGGTGAAGAGGAAAAATTAATCTCCTCTGAGTGTCTAGAAAACCTGACAATTCCTTCAGTATGACACAATAAAATTAATTAATTGAATACAATGAAAATAGCTCCCCTTCCTATTTTGGAATTGCAGGAACACCTCTAATTAGACTCTTTATTTGAATTTACAACCTTAGGATATCCATTATGGGGGCGGGGGGCTGTAGAAGGAGTTTTTATTAACCTTTACCAAATAGGAATTCAAAGAACCGGTTGGTTTCTTTCTTTATAACAAACACAACTATAGTTAATGACTTTGTTTCTACCAGAGGTCACGTGGTTCTCACTCACCAACAAAAGGGCACTCGTTGAAAACTTGTTCTCGGAGCTTAATTGGCGGACTACTGCCAATAGATTTGACTCCTTTTTTTATAGCACAAAGATGGATGCTGCCCCTATTTCAGTCTGGTACTCTTTGACCAATTGGGTTATCCAGGCTAGTTAGGGACAGTTAGAAAGTACCTGATTTGGCTAACGATTTATGAGAGGCCGTGATTCGATTCCTTTCAAACCACTCCTTTAGAAAGATCAAGAATAAAAATAAGAACAATTTGACCTAAATATATTTCCCCTTGAGCTCTTGTTTTCCATGAACATGCCTTGTAAAAGGCACTTTAATTGTCGCATAATCACTAACTCTTATTTTGAAAATCCTTCAGTGACTATGGGCAGATTTCCTGCGTAATAGTTCCTATAGACAGTACATATAGGCCATTTCTATGGTCGGTTTGTATTTCAGTTGAAATTCCATCGCTATCTTTCTCACTACGTTGTCGCTACGAATGTTCACTTGGGTATTGTTCCCCTTGATGTCAACCAAATCTTTCAACTGCCCAAATTTTATTGTTTATTTATTAGCGCACAATTTTTATTTTTATAATCCCCTCTTTCGAATTCTTAAGAAATATAACTGAACAAATATTGCCCCACTAAACCCCATTTCAATATCCCTCGAGGGACTTAAGAGCGCAGTCCTCTGCGTACACATCCCAGGTTCATTCGTATTTAAGATTCTTCTGACAAAGTTTGAAGCTGGTACGGCACTGTAGATGCCCTTCTCGTCTCGCCCATTGAAGTTGACCTAAATCTGATAGATAGGACCGCTCCTCCGATGGATAGTTTCTTCTCCCGTCGCTGTTTTGGGGGGTGGCTTTTTTAGTTTTTCACAGAGGTTCCGTTGAGTCTTCTTCTGTTGTCACTTTTTCTTGAAGTGGTGGCAACAATATCTGATCTCATCCTATTTCTATCGGTCTTTCCTCTGAAATCGATAATTGTGGTTCCTCCTTTGTTGATTATTTGCATCGTTGTATGATTCTTGAATGAAAGTAGAAAGCTTATCAGTTTCTTCACAGAGATCACGAGGAAAATTATTATCATAACCGTAGTTAGTGATGCACTGATCCTTCTATAGAGAGTCCAGGCTCCTTCTGGGTAGACCTTTTTTATCTGTTGTAACCCGGCCAATATCTTTGTAAATTGTTGTGACTTAGTTTTTTGTAGTCCTAGGTTTGTCATCTTCTTTTCCTTTGCTAGGACTTGGTACTCTTCATCGTAAAATAAATTCACAGATATTTGTCAGATAAACTACCTTTAGGGTATCTTGGCTGATAATTACTTTTCGGGTTAAGTAAAAAAAATCAATAGCCTATGGTGTGACATCCCCCTTTCAACGATAGGATGAAAATGCCGCTAAAAGTAGGCCTCCTTGACAATGCACCGTGATAGTGACATGTAGAGATAGGGGAAATAATTAGCTTGTTGGTACTTGATTTTTAGGTATAATTGTATGCCATTCTTATCACTCTCGTGGGGAAATATTGGTTGAGAGACTGGACATCGAAATCTTCCCTCTTTCGACTTCATTCACCTGAAAAATCTAAAGTTAAGTAGGCTTTTAAATCTTCTGACACGGTTAAGTATGGGGATTCAGCTGCGTATATCTCCCTATTCTAACGAAGAACTCCACCTCAGAATGGGTATCACTTCCATCAGACAGAAGTTATTAAGTGATTTTTTTAAAGGTAATATTATAATATACCATAAAGTTCTCTCATCCATCGTACTGCAACTTCAGTAATAGACCTTGTGTAGAACAGTATAGTCTCCCTCTCATCGATTAATAGCTATATTGCCCTCTTTCTCAGGTTGTTCGAGATCCTGCTTAGAAATCGTAGGGATACGATTTCCTGTTCAAGATTCCCAGCATCTATTTTTATTAACCTCACGTCAATCTGGTTCATGCTCGTAGGGAGGCGAATTAATATACCCTGAAACTATATCAAATTGATCTTCAGATCTACTTCAGGTCTTCGGTTCATCATATCTGTGAAATGAAGCTTTATCTGTTTTATGGAATCCTTGGTTGTTGTTAATTCCTTACTCATATGATGAAGTATAGTTGCGGGTCGGTTTATTTGTGAGAGATTAAATTACTATATATATTTACATCTACGACTTTCTCATAAGTCTACTGTATGACTTCTTCCCCATTTCTAAACTAAACAGATACGATGCCGCAGAGCACAAGTCATTGGTCAATCTGCTCTTCTTTCTTGTGAAGGAATTTCATCTCCTGAAATAAGAGAAAACCCTCTATATGTTTCTTATTTTATCCTATTTTTTTTAGCGTGTCAAAGATATTCGTGCAGCTAACTGTAGAGCCTGTTATCGGAAGTATGCTTCGCACAAATGGTCAATCGCTCCAAGTAATCGTCTAGGTACTCCAGCTCTTCAATAAAGTCCGTTATGTTTACACCTCTACTATGACTCTTTTGAATAGAGCTACGTATGCAAGTTGTCTTCGTCGATAAAAATAGCCAGCTTCCTGCATCCCAAGCACCAACGGCATCGAAAGTGTCACGGTTATGACTTCTAATATCTTTAGCCCTGAAAATTGAGACAGAAAGAGAAAAGACAATGGGGAACCACTCACTTTGCACTTCTTTCTTCCATGGTCTCTCTTCCTTCCTTCTAACTTCTAAAATTTGTATTGTATTTTTAGCAGCTTTAATGCCTATCTAGCTATCTGCTATTCACAATTCTCGTCCTCCCTGTTTTTCCCTGCACTAACCATGCTTTATTGTTCCAAACTCCGTCCTGTTCAGAGTCATCATCGATATTTAGATGGAACACAAGTACCGAGATATCCTATTTCGATTGGAGATGATCTGGTGGCCGGTAGTCCCATGCAAAGAAGTATTCGGAGATTTCTTCTTGCTTACCAAGTATAGTCTCTCATATTTAGGGTTATTTTTTTCCGACATCTTCTTGGATAGTTTAAATATACAAAACAGGTAGGATCGATGTCTCGGATTAGTTTTATGTTTGTCACCCCCGTATTGTCTCTCGTATTCTCTTATGAATTCTTCCACCTGCTGATACATTTCAGCAATCAAACGATGAAGATCTTCTACTTAAGCCTTGCCGGTGACCTCATTATTTCTCTTCATGGTTATAAAAACATGCTAAATGATACGTTTGAGGTCCATCTAAACATCAGCATGAAAGGGTAAATAGTCCAGTGGCCCTATGTTCCTTAGATTTAGGAGCAAATTCCACAGATCATAGTAATTAATTCCAAACTCTTCCTGTTTCTTTGCACATAATTCTTAGCTTTATTTATATATACCTCCCGTATGATACTATCAATTTTTCCGTTATTTTATAGATGGTATGCCACAATGAGTTTTGAATATACTCCAAAATTTCCTCATCTTCTCTATTACTTTGTTATAGAACTATTTCCCTTGATCTCAAACAACGGTTATGAGGGATCTAAGAACACAAAAGATTTTCTCGTGTATCTTTTTTGATATTTCTCTTGACGATTTAACGGCTAGTTGGATGAGTCTCACGTATTGTGACAAGCTTTCTCTGCACCCCAGAATATTTCGATTCCTTAAAAAACGTTTTCGGAAACGGACCCAGTAAATCTAATTGTTCTACTTCTCAGAGAGCGGTTCCCCATTGGCAAGGGAGAGGATCCAATATTCCTTTACTAACTGGCTTTTTCCTGGAACACAATAGCAGTTATTAATTATTCCTTTAAATTAATTCATCATTCCTGGCCCAAATATAGTTTTATTTCAAAATCCCCATCACCTCCATTGTCCAAGGATGAATCCTATCCAATGACAAATAAAATTCCCGCTCTAATCTTCCTTGAAGTGTTTTCGAGACTACCACCAAACTTTGACTCTCGACGTAGTTAAAACCAGCATATTCTTTTTAATTTTCACTCGGTTAGTATCAATGGGTTCAGTTCTGGCCATCGTATTTCTTCTTGCTTTCATTATGATCTCTCTTACTTAATTATTTTTTAATATCTTTCTTCTGACACTTTGCAAATACTTTCTTGTTCAATTCACACTTCTCATATATAACGTTTATCTTTTCTTTGTTATATCTTCAATCCTGAATAAGCAAGATGATACCCGTTTTGGTTTACCTTTAAGGTAGTCTACCCGAATATCGAAAACCTGCAAAGTAAAGCTCCATCGTTGTAAACTTCCGATTGGCTCAATGTAGCCTTTAAATAACCCTGTCTGAGGTTTATGGTGTACCCTAACTATGATTTGCTCTTAATAAATTATCGATTTGCATTTTTTCAGACTGAAGACGAGACTTAATAATTCTAGCTCGTCACCGCTTAATTCCTATCTGGCTTTCAAAGTGTTCGAGAGATATAATAAACGGACTTTCTTTTTTATCTTCCTCTTGAGCCAGCAAATACTAAGGGTTCTAAGGGTTAGACTTGATACATCAATGGTTTAATTAAATTCTTTAGAAAAGTTTGAGAACGCAAATATCTCATCTGTTGTTAATGCCTTCTTTAATTCTTCCAAGGCAGCTCTTTTTCCTTCTTCTGATTTCCAGCTTTCCTCCGTTGACTCAACGTTTGAGACTTGAGCGATCTTGGAAAACCACGGTAGACCCAAGAATCGTTTAATCTCTGTCTAATCCTTAGGTGGTTTTGCATGTTGAATAGCTTGGATCTTTTCTTGTTCGACGATTCCACTTTAATTTTCGATGGTCCTTTTCGTTAGATTTCTTGTTTTTCTTTTTGGGGGAAGGATCCCTCGAGAAATGTCCTTGTTTTCTACATGTGTAACATTATTGTCTTTCTATGTTACAGGGATGTTGACTACGCTTTCCTATATGATGTTTTTGTTGTACACATTCCGGCACCATTCTACAATCACATCGCTTGTTTTCTTCGATTGGCCGCTACTTCTTTGTGCTGGCCTGACCTTGGATTTGCCCTTAGGTAATCATTGGGATTTACCAATAATCATAAAATAACGGATGTTTTCCTAACTCCAAATGTATCAGTGAGTTTGCTTCCTCTGGTAGACGGTCTACCAGAGGAAGCAAACTCACTGATACATTAATTGATACTTATAAAGGTCTACCGTAGACCTTAATAAGTATCAATCACAATTTGGTCGAATTTTCTTTTATTCCAGTTTAAGGTCGAGGAGAGTTTAACCCAATTGTTCTAACCTTGCAGGTAACACCGAGAGACTTTCCCCCCTTTCTCTACGACAGTTTGATATCCGTTTGCGTATCAATATTCTGTTTAATGCTTTCATGCTTTGTGTGAGTAGTCTTTCTTTTCCTTAATTCATCCTATGTGGGAGTCCCTTCTAATTCGAAGACGAGTTTATTGGGCAAAACTTCCGATGTAGCAGCCGCTCTGGCGTACGTAACCAAGTGTTAAATGTCTTAACAATAAGTTAACTATGGCATAGTTAAAGAAAATGTGCAACCCTGCTTTCACTTTCATACCTAGAAAGCACATTTGCATATAATTAGATAGATAGATCTATATATTATAATTAGACAAATTGATACGAATTAAACGTTCAGCAGTTCACAGAAATATACATTATATTTAAAAGCTTAAATGTTGTGTCTAACTCTCTCCTCTGCTGATCAAATTCTATATTTCATTTTTTTCCAAATATCAATGATATCACAGCAAAGAACGTGCCCTGTCAGCAGCAAAACCAAGACACTACTAAAAAAAGTCCTTTCCCTAAATAATACTCTGAAATAATTCCTTAGGAATCTGTTATAATATCAAAATCCTTTTCTGTAGGACGTCATAAGTTTACGTTGCCAGCCAATTTTCAAGATAGGGTTAAAAAAGTATGACCGACCACTGTTTCTTTATTGTATCAAATATACCGGAAATGTTTAAAAGTGACCTATTCTTCTTAGGTTACAATTGGTAAACCTCCTTAATATCCTGTACAAACTCCTCCAGCCTAACATAAAATTGGAAGACATTCATTAAGTTAGTTAATAGTTCCCCTTAATTCATAATCCTTGGGTAAACCCTTTTTGAGATGAGCCTGTTCTCTGTGAATTAGTTTTGATTAAACTTTTCCAAGTTAATGTGTACAATAAGGCAATACTAATGTTATGTTTTCATTGTGCTGTTACACTTTCAATTTTTATGTCAGATTAATCGTTTTTTGCTGAAGCACAGTAATAGCATCTATTCTATTTAAAAACATGGGTCACAGAGCCCTTAACGATGAAGAAAAGTCTTTTATCACCAAGGAATGAGCTGAAAGCATCTCTTTTTTGTGTTATTGCGAATTTAGTTTGACATGTGAACATGTTTAGGCTATTTCTGAAGGATCCTTGATTAAGGAAGAAGAGATCCGATTGTGGGACCTGCAAGAATGTAACCGCTATGGATTTGATGATTCTTGATCACGATTTACGTGGGAAACTGGACAAACAAGCAGTCATTTTCACCGTCACCGGTCGTCCAGATGCACCAAAGAGTATCTTAGGGGCCATGGTTTCCGTATGAGCTCCCCTGAAACACCCTCTTTTAATACCTAGTCAGAGGAATTTGATGTTGCAATGGCCCCATGCACCACTTGTGCATGTCGCTCAAACGTATGTCTCTCCTGGCTTTCGTATGAGCTCCCCTAAAACACCCTCTTTTAATACCTAGTCAGAGAAATTTGATGTTTCAACAGCCCCATTCATCACTTGTGCATGTCACTCAAACGTGTCTCTCCTGGCTTCCTTAGTTTTCTTCTCTCACTCTGTCCCAACCTTTTATATTTTTGATATTCCTAAAAACTCGGAGATGTTGATTCTAATCTTGGTTTTGTTTTTCTTCCAGTTAGTTCGTCGATTTCTGAGTCTGCTCCTACTCAACCTTTTTCCACTGGCAGGATGGCATTTTCATTATTTGAAACTCGTACCTCCTAATTCAATTTTTGCCGTTGTTCCATAGACACGCGTCTAAACTCCTATTCTCTACAACTTCACCTAGCTATCTTTTCCATTTTCCTCTTCACAGGAAACCAATATATACCTTTCTGTCAGTTTAGCTACTGCCCTTAATCCAGGTATTATTTAGTCAAAAATAAACTAAGGATCACAGTTCTGACACCAGGTTGTGTTTACCCTATAGGGCGAGAAAAATAATATAGCCCTCAGGATGGTATCTAATTTTCTATGGCAACTAATGGTATACGGGGCCTGGGCGTTAATGAATCGGTTTCAACTAGGCAACAAAGGATTCTCGTTTACGGACACGGAACGGGCAGCACTCTTTGAAAACTACTTCTCTGATTTTTATTAACGGATTACCCCTAATAGATATACAAGTCCCTTTTTTTACACTCCAAAGGTGAGTGCGCCCATATTCCATTCCTGTACTCTTTGACCAATTAGGTTAGCTTGAGAATCCACTGCCCGTTTCTTTCGGGGGCTAAAACCTTATGAGAGAGGCTGTGATTCGATTCCTTTGGACCCACCCCTTTATAAAGATCAAGAATAAAATTAAGATCATTTTGACCTTAATATATATCCACCTGCAACCTGATTTTCCCAAAACAGGTTTTGATAGGGTCACTCTTATTATATGGAATACTTCAGCAGTGGTCGGCGCGATAACGAACAAATGTATCACGATTACCGATAAATCGATAACGATAACCTTATCGGCGATAACCGATAATCGATAACTGGCGATAAAATTATCGCCCGATAAGGTGATAACCGATAATACAAAAATTCCGGTACCTCTTTCTTGGGGTTGAGGGTGTGGACAAAGTCCCTGAATCTCTGACTGTCTACAATCTGCAGTGGCAGTATGTTGTCCACTACAAACCTGACAATTGTTTTGTCGACGGTGGATTGCAGGACGGTGCTGCCATGGGCCATGAGGCCAAAGGTCTCAGCGATGGACATCTGCCGCTGGTTCTTGCTGGTTGACTCGCCGTCTTCTGCCTGCCCTGCCGGTTCCTGTTGCGGCCGCCAGTCCCAACGTTGTCCTTGCAAGCTTCATCAACTTGTTTTGCCTTGTCAGGATGAATCATGTTGAAGTGGCTCTTCAGGTTGGCCTTTGTGCCCTTGTTCACCTTTATATCAGTGATCTTGGGGAGGCAGGACAAGCACTGGAAGATGTAGCTGTCGCCAACCATCTTCTTGTACTTCATCCACTTGCCAAGGAATTGCCAGGGTGACCGAGGCTCAGCCTCAGTGAGCTCAGAGTCAATAGACTCTACTAAGTCTTTTTGGCTTGATGCGGGCACAGTCTCTTGCGACGCCATCACCAGTTCAATACCTATGAAATATCAAAGCACTGCACTACTAAATTACAATAAAAATAGGATAAGTTTAGAATAGGGGCGTAACTTCGTTAGTGTTCAAAGCGTTAATAAACGGATATTAAAGGATAGCACCGAATGGTACATGTATTCATATACACGTGCACAAAAAATTAGAACGGAGGACGCAGGGGAACATAGGGAAAAAAAATCATAAAAGAACGCGTAAAACCGGTAGCGTGCAGGAGGAACACGGCGTGACCTCTTGTCCAACAGCTGGTAAAAGACTGAAGCTAAGCAAACGTTTTGAGAAGATGTTAAGACCGGCCACCCCGCACTCCATTCAGTATACGTTAGGTTCCCAGCTCGGACCTACCTATTTCTGCCTCCAAGGTACGCGCGGCTTGCCCCTGTGCTAAACTGAGAGCAAAAACTGGATTATCGATGACGAAAAAAAAATCGGATAACCGATAATACGATATCGTTATCGTGAGTTTGCGATAACGCCAGTAGTTTTGTGGGGGTATCCCGAGTCTCCCTCCCCCTAAACCGGCTGAGCCCCCCCCATCCCCCCCTTACCGGACGAGCGGCCGAGTCCCTCTCCCCCTTTACCGGCCGAGCAGCCAAGCCCCCCCTCCCCCCTTACATGACGAGCGGCAAAGTCCCCTTCCCCCCTTACCGGACGAGCCCCCTCCTAGCCCCACCTTACCCTCGTTTATTGACATACACACACATACACACACAGATGGCCATTATACATTTTCTCGCACTACTGAAAATTTAGTATAAATGAAAAAAAGGACGTCCATTAAGATTTATTACAGGAATTTTTTCTGATGACTATAAGACTTATCATTTTTTTTTTGGCATCATTGACCTAGTCCCTCCGTCCATCCTCTTTATACCACCATCATTATCCCTAATAAATTTTCTGCGCTATTAATAAAAAAAGGTCGTCTTATTTCTTCATTTGATGACCTATTCCACTTATTGTTTATGGCATCAGAGGCAGTGTTTACAGAACGCCGTCGATGTTTCTTATCGTGCAATCAACCGTACGGGGCAATATTTGAAGTCGAGCATCTTTAGAAAATAATTAGTTATGGAACCAATGGCATACACACACACAGATGGCCATTCTACATTTTCTCGACCACTGAAAATTTCCTATTTTACCCCAAACATTAGAGTTGCCATTTAACATTTTTTACAGTATTTGATTGGACCGGCTAGATACGAGTTGCCATTTTACTTTTTTTACAGTATTTGATTGGACCGGCTAGTTAACCTTTTAAAGCATTTTTTCCCTAAATATCTCGGTGTGCACACGTTCTAAGATGATCCTCCACCCACAACGTATCACGCCTAGACTTGCGAAATATTTTGCAACCGAAGATGTGTGTGGGTCCGATTATAAATTTAACCCAGACTATTCAACTACGGTTGATTTCTTCGATCAGCTTCATCGGCTTATTCATAAACACTCAATTAAACGGATTGAATTTCTGTATAGTGGATTAATACAACCACCTTTCAACTACAATAATGGAAAATAAATTCTTGAGCATCTTCAGTTTATGGATTTAGAATATTTAATCATCGGTGAAAATTTCAAAAACGAGCTTACAGATCAGTTTTTCTTTGTTGGAGGTCTATCCGATCGTCACAGTGATTGGGCGGATAAGTTTTTCTGTATATTGCATTCTAACATGGTTAATGATGGTGAGGAAGTAGTAAATATCGCTATATTTGACACAAAACCCTTGTTATTTCACTTTCTCTCATGGTATTCCCATCAGCTCACTCCTTTGATGAAAACCAAGATTGAAGAGAAATGGATGAAAGAATTCTTTTTCCCACAAGTTCAAGAGAATGTGACGAGTTATTTTGTCGACAAATTAAAACATTGGTAATTAAACGCTTTTTATTATTTCATCTTTATTAAATATTATCATAGAAGATTCCTTTGAAATCGAAAGGTATGGTACGGTAAGTCTTTGGAATCTCAATACGTTTACGAAAGGTTTTCTCATCACCTTTTCTCCTCTCGGCTCTGAAGCCCATAAATGGTACTGAGATGCGACTATCATAATAGGATCCAACTAAGCGTTTCATAGTATCGTAAGTTATTATATCTTGCGTCTGGGTGTTGATGGTTGACCCTTTAGCACGAAGTGTATACTTCACACCACTCGGCGTCTGGATACGTATCGAGTAGGATTTTAGACCCATTGATCAAAATGAATCGCCGTAAGCATCGTCACCTTACACATCTTTGATCTCATCGGTGAAGTCACCTAAAAAATCGCCAAGTTGAGGTTGTGTGTTATCTTTCCTAGCGATGAAGGTGGCGCTATATGTGTCATAATACAACAACCATTCACCAAGCGAGTCTAGAAGTCCATAGAGCTTGATTCGAGCATATGCGGTTGTGAAGGCTGCAATTGGGAGAATTTTTACGTGGAACTCAACTTGTACATGCTCAGCATTCTCCACTTTCGCGATGTATGCATTTCCAACTGCATCCAAAGAGTTCACAATGAAGTCGTCGTTTTTTATCAGCTCGATTACATCATGATCTGAAGCGCAGATGACCGTTTCCATTCCGCGTATCCTCTGAGCAAATTTTCCCCATAGACTGTGTGGAGAAGTAAATATGATCAAAATTAATAGACGGTTTTTAATTTACTATTATTATTTCTGAGCAAATTATCGCCATAGAGTGTAAAAGGAAGAAAATGTGACCAGGCGTAACGGAATTGGGTTGTATTATTATTATTATTATTGTATGCCCCAGCTTAATGAATATTTATGGTATTATTTTTTATTATTTTATTAAGTTCTGCCATTAAGTTTATATTCATTGTATAGTGTGATCATCCATATAAGAGAAATGCGATTCCTTCTCCTGGTGGTGAAAAAACCTATCAGGGAAAAATACTCTCTTACCAACAGACAGACAGACAGACAGACAGACTGACAATACAGAATAATAAATCGCAGGAAGAATTATTTATCTGTTTAGACAGAGCTTTGCTCTAAAACGCTTTCCAGGATTTCTTTCCATGTTTTCCAATGAATATTTATCCCCTCAGCTTGATTCACCTTTTCACATATTCTATTTTCTCATTCTCTGCAATCACTTCTCGAGGGAATCCAGAAGCTTCTATTTTTTCTTCTAGAAATGTTTTGATTTAGTCTGCGAACAATCCATCTCGTTTTTCAAAATCACAAAACTCGTAAATTTTATTAATCTTTTAATTCTTTTGCACAAGGCAAGTTTAATTTCGGGGCTGGTGTGGACTCCGCAAATCATACGTTCCTTTTCAGAGTGATGGCACTCGCGGGAGTTTGGCTGAGCGCATGTGGGACAGAGTGTGAAAGTAAGTTTAACATCTATGGATTGAGGAAGAATTGGAATATACAGATCATTAGGAGGGAGAACATCGACTTTCACAATACCAAAATATGGATCATTGATTCTATCAGTGAATTCCTGAATAGACGGAATTTCTCGTGCAGATACGCAACGCCGCGGCTGTTCCTACGGGATATGGATTGTTTTTCATACAGTAGGGGTATAAGGAGCAAAAATCGACGTAATGTATTTTGATACCTTCAGTTGGTGGTTAGTATAGTATAAGTGGGCTACATCTGCCGCCAAAAAGTGCAGCCCCCACATTCAATGCACCATTCACTACGTCAGAGGAAACTCTATTAGCTATCTCACGTCGTCATGGGATGGATTGCATCATGGTTTCGAATTCACACTCCCAGAGAATGATAACTTGATATTTACTGGCGAGAATTCGATCACTCTCTATTGCGTAATAGTAACAGTCCAATGACCCACGTCCACCAATGGAATATCTTGTTTGAGATTGCAGTCCTCTTTCTGACAACAAAGCCAATAACATCCATGAAAGAGAAATGCGATTCCTCCTTCTGATGGTGAAAACCCGTCCGGGAGAAATACTCTCCCACCAACAAACAGACTTCGCTCACTACCGTTTCTTGCATGGAATATCGGGATTCTTCGAACATAAGCCAACGTATAGCCTTATACGAGAAAGCTTTTGATTTTTTCCTGTCAATAATTGCAATTGAATTTTCTGGTAGGAAGATATATTTATACACTTTGTAGCATAAGGAGGCTATTGTGATGCAAGACTGCAAAGGATCAATGTTAAATCTCATGATGAATGAACACCTAAACTTCTCATAGCACATACGGAGGATAGAAACATCTTGAATGCAATACTTAATCCACTCTGTACGGATATTGTATATTCCATCCTGAAAATTCGGGTAAAAATTGCTGTCAAAATTGTAATTTTTCATCATCGCTCATTTTTTCATAGTTAAAATAGCTTCTTTCTGCAACCGGACCAATATAATTCAGCGTTTCCTCTAAAAGAAAATCGTAAGGAAAATATCCTTTTTCCATCTCTGGAATTCCCATTGTTTTGGGCAGTTTTTTCAACGATGATGGCATGAAAAGGAATGTATCCTTAAAAATTATGTCCTTAATGAGCTTTAACTTAAAGATTTTTCGTCCCCGCTTCATTGGATTCGAAGTAAAGAGATTAGGATTACAATATTGAAGCAGCTCGTCATAGATAAATTGGACATCGAATTTGGCATTGTTATGTGCCATCACGTAAGATTTTACATTTCCCCTCGATCTTTTTCTTCGTATTAACTCTTCCTATAAATGGTTTACAAGGGAAATTATCAACATCTTTTTCCAAAATTTTTGTTCGTAAACCACATTTATCATAAGTTTCATTTTCATTATCAAAACAAAATTGACATATTATCTGCATAATCAATATATATGGATAGAGTACGAATGATCCCACTTTTTGATACGTTTCTATATCATAATACACGGCATTCCATTTCTTGATCAATGGTTTCTTCCACCTCTTCATCCAGCAGATATGCTCTGATCCGTCCGCTTTATAGTATGTATGACATTTTGAACAGAACAACTTCTCACACTGATGGCGTCGGTTCCAGTTTCCACTATGTCTGATTATAGCATTACATCTACGACAACTCCAAATTATTTTCACACAAGTATGCAAGTTCTTGTGGATGTTAAAACATCCACAAGAAGAGCCGTTTACATTTAGGGCATAAAATAGTTCTACTTCTTTCTCCATCACAATGCCCTAGACATTGGCTGCACACCCCTTTACAATCTTTTAAATGGGCTGTTATGTTGTCATGGAATGTGTAGCAAGAAAAACACATACCGTGATTAAAAAGAAGTATCTTGGTTTTAATATGAGGGGCGGTCAATAAGTTTTGCAATTCGGATATAAGGAAACGAGATATGAGGAAAAGTGTTTTATTATTTTTCAATACAACTACCCTCCACTTCAATGCACTTGCGGCACTTATCCCTGAGGCTTAGAATTCCCGGCAACCAGACATCTCCCGACTGCTGTTCAATCCACTCCTGGACGGCGAGCTGGACATCTTCATTGTCCCCAAACCGGCATCCACGCAGTGCAACCTTGTGATGGCGGAATAAAAGTAGTCGCTAGGGGCCAGATCTTGACTGTAGAAGGGATGGTTAAGCTCTTCGAATCCACACTCGCGCAAGGCAGCTTGTGCAACTCTGGCCTTGTGGACTTTAATGACGTTGAAGTCGATCATGGGGCGTGAGATTTTTAAGGACCCAACGGGCAGAGACCTTGGTAATGGCCAAATTGTCGTGGATGATGTTGATAACACTTCCATGTGATATTCCAAGTTCTCGCTCGATTTCTTCGACCTTTGCCCGTCGATTTTCGAGGATTATCCTCTCGGCACGGGCCACGTCTGACGGGCGTCCTGAAAGGGGGTCATCTTCAAGGGGCTCACGACCATGGCGGAACTCCTTATTCCAGCGAGCAATGGTTGCATAGGAAGGGGCGGTGTCGGTGTACATTGAATTCATGGATCTCTTTTGCATTCTTGCCTTCCTTGGTCAAAATTTGATCACTGAGCGGTGCTTAACCTTGTCCATTGTTGAAAAATTTGTGACTTACGATCTGCGATCAGCTACTGCTTCTTAAATAGACGATGCAGGAGCGTGCGGCTGCAGGTCATGACTTGTCATAACTTGTCCTAACACCCCCACAAACAGCCATTCCCCTTCCTCTGTTTTGCCCTACCTATTCGCAAAACTTATTGACCGCCCCTCGTTTAGGTGTCACTAATGTTTCGAATTTGATAGTAAGTTTAAGCCTCAAGACCGATGAATAGGAGTGGAGCTGATTTTTCATGATATGTTGGTCGATGAAGTAATTGGAACTTTCGCTCATCTCCTGTGGCCGTGAATACAAGAATCCTGCATTTAAGCTTGCGTTCTATTATGGAGAACTGATCTACATGGACAGCCTTTTCGTACACGAAATTGCATTTACTTGCCAATTCCTGAGATTCTTTTGTTATTGTCGGAAGCTAAAAGTTTTTTGAAGGAAGATTCTCTTTCATTTTTTTCGCGATAACTGATGAAATAAATGCGCAGACTGCAAAATCTCTATGACCTCTATATATTTTCTGTCGATCGAAACGAACATTTGATAGAATTATAGCATGACCTGCAGGAATCCTATAAATGCGAACTACGAGATTGAAAGTTCCAAATTCGATTGTTTCTCCAGACTGGAATGTTGTCTTGAATCGTCCCATGATATAGTCAAATAGTGTTGATTCACGCAATTGAACGAATGGAATGTATAAATAGATTGTATGATCTGCTGTATCTATAATTTCAGAACTTAAATTTACACGATAATCACCTTCCTGATGCCATTGCAGATTCAATGTGTGTTGTGAAATCTCACGCATCACACGACCAAGACCAGCTTCTTCTAATTCTTCTATGTTAACACCGTAGAAAATGATGAGAAAGTTCCCGTGTCTCGTTTCTTTTATAGGTATAATTGATACAAGAACTTCTCTATGCTCTAAATAATTTTCTTTTGTATGAGAGCGTGAAGCTCTACCCATATCACCGTTGACACCTTCAATCGACGAGGGGTCGGGTAAAGAGGAAGGAAGTGGAATTTGTCTGCAGACCCGCTTCCGTTTTGCTGGAGGAGTAGTCGCCATTGTTGACCTAGAAAATGAAAAAAAAATGTATATAACTGTGTGTGAGGGAACCCCACGTGGACTCTCTTGAGCAGAACGGAGCTTCCATGCGTTGCCGGAGGCCCGGTTAGGCCTAAATTGGTAATCCTAACCCCATCCCCCTCTTTTCACAAGCGGTAGCCTCGAACCGCGTCTACCACGATTCACTTTTACACGGGCAGAATATCCTCTGCAAGAAGATTCGAGGCCATTCGAGAGTAGAGCTGTTTCCCAGTTACCGTCCCCCAACCCCGGAGAGAGCCTTCGACATAAATAGCGCTCGTCCTTCATGAGGCAGACACAGAGAGTTGAGAAGTCTCGCCCGGACCACAGAAGATTCCCTATAATTCCAAGTCAGGTGCTAACAACAAAGCAAAGTGACAGCTGAACTATTTTGTGTATTTAGAATTAGCCCCAGCCAGTGAGGTAATTCCACTTAACGATCGCCACCGAGTGATTTTTCCGGCTTCTCTCGTCAACTCCTGTCAAAGCCCTCCTTCGTTCCCACCTTATTTCGGGTGGCCGAAATACTCTCCCCTGGACCGGAAGTTACCACCCATTCCCCCCTCCTGTTTTGGGAGAACCGTCATCACTTCAAATTCCCGCTCAGAACTTCCGAGCGGCCTCACCCCACGTGCAGAAGACATCCGTAAGCCAACTGCCCCTCCCCCTTCAGTAACTCAATTAAGTTGATTCCCCCCAGTCCTATTTGAATAGTCTCCTCCTGTAATACCTTAAGTTCTAACTGCATAGTCTGATTTATAACTACACTCCCCCCCTTCGTTACTGATGTGATTTTCTCCGTTAATTCTCTGAGGTAATTTCATCCATCAATTCTCTCATTATTTTTATGTAAATAAAATTATTTTTTGTACAAGCCTCTTTAAATAACCGTGAGCTTTGCCATTGCCCATTTGTTACCTGACCTCGTTGCACTCTCCCCTCGCATTTCAGCGGTGTTGCGCCCCTTCGTCGGTTCACCTGTAAGTTATCGGTATCTCCCCCACATATATAATATGGTATTGATGTAATATAATGTCATACCACGACACTGTGTGAAAGAAGGTTGTTGATTCATTATATAAAAATAAATCCTGAATAAAGGAGGTATGGTAAAAAAAGACTTGAGTGGAAGTTATCTGAAAGAAGTCTAATTCATTATACCATGGAAAGTAATAATGCAGAAAGCGTGACTAAATTTAAATTTATATCGCCATGTACTTCATCCATCATTGGACCAACGTCTAGCGGAAAAAAAAACCCTATTTCTGTTTCGTATACTCAGGAATAGAGATGAGATGTTTACTCAAAGAGTGGATAGAATCATCTGGTGTTACAGCGTATGGCAGAAAGAATATAAGGAATTTAAAAATCAAGTAATGTTTCACGAAGGAGGGTATGATGTGTCATCTTTAGATGGAAAAGATCATACACTCTTTATTCTAGATGACTTAATGCAGAAGATAGATCCAAAATTATCAGAGATATTTACAGTGACATCACATCATAAGAATATTTCTATATTTCTAGTAGCCCAAAATCTATTTTATAAGAATTCCTATATGCGCGATATTGCCTTGAATTGTCACAACCTGGTCTTATTTAACCAGAGGAGAGACATCTCCCAGATAAATATACTTGCTGGACAAATAATGCCTGGTAAACGAAAAGGTTTTATGAGAATATATAAAGAGGCCGTCTCTATACCTTACGGTTATTTGCTTTGCGACTTCAGCCCACGAAACAGTGTACGATTTACATTACGGACAGGTATATTTCCAAACGAAATCGAGAGCGTATATCTTTCAGAATGAAAAGATACGCATATATATTTCATACATTCCCCACACTCCCTAAAAAGATGAAAAAATCAATCATAGGAAGCATGGATAATGATTTTGTGAAATTAGTCTTAATCTAATAAAAGGTAATGTTCCTATGACATCATTGCCCAAACAAAAGATATCACGATTCAAACGGTTGATACGTGCGTTAGCTCGGAAGCCAGCTCATAGACGTCTAAAGAAAAAATAATCAATCAAAAATAATAAATGAGCGTGGAGGATCGTTTCTACCGATCTTATTCTCTGTTCTAGCACCTATCCTCTCCAACCTTATAAAATGAAAAAAATATTGTTTATCCCGAAAAAGAGAGAGAAATACCCTCTAACTTAATCCCACCACAAGAAAGACTTTTATCTTCGGATAAGAGTTGACAATTATACTAAATAATTCAAACATACCACCAGATAGGCGTGTTATCCTTTACCAGAACGCGTTGGAACACTATTTGAAACAGTATGATAAGGTTGTTAACACATCGAACGAACGTTAGAGTTAATGAGATTAGTAACGATCATATAATCGATTCTACAGAAAAGTAACAAGGAGTAACAAGGAAAGTAAGTACCCCAGGAGACCTTACGGTCCATTCAAAGAGGGTACCTTTAGGCTAGCAATCGAGCGGGCACATGGCTGCTCAATTGTTTTGAGAGGGGTAGAATCAGTTATCACACACAAGGTACTAACGAGATTTGGCAACTAGACTTATCAGTAGTGAAACGCTTCGAAAGTTTTAATTATAGTGTGCGTTACATACTCTTTTTAATTGATGTATATTTTGGATATCTCTGGCTAATCCCATTAAAAGAGAAGACGGATAAGACTGTGACAAATGCATTACGAAATCTCATTGAAGAATCCGGATGGATTCCAGGTTATATATGTTCTGATGATGGAGGAGGGTTTAAAGGAAAGAAGATGAAAGGCTTATTGGGTGAATATAATATCGAAGTTTATCATGTTCACTCACTAAACAAAGCTAGTCTTGTAAAGCCTGTACAAAGAACAATAAAGGAAAGACTTTTTAGATATTTTACTTTTAACAATACATGGAAATTCATCGACGTGTTAGATGATTTCGCATGGTCTTATAATAATTCTAGACATAGAACGATTGGGAACACACCATTCAAAATTATACATGATTTTGTTATACCAGAGCAGAGAGCTGAATTTAAAAAAAAGGTTTCTATATAAGATCGGTGATTATGTTCGAATTTGACGAGTCTCCAGTAAACTTAAAAAAGGATACGAGGTTGGGTGGAGCGATGAAATATACAAAATATATAGGATTTTAAATCTATTAGGTGTATATTATATTGAAGATTTAAATGGAGAACATATTGAAGGTGGGGTTTATGAAGAACTACAGAAAGTAAAGTTCGACGCCCGTAAGAAATATGTGGTGGAAAAAATAGTTAAAGAGAAGGGGCATGGAAAAAAGAAGCAATATTCAGTATAATGGGGAGGATACCTAAATTCATTTAATTCATACGTAAAGGCCTGTGATATCATGTACCATCCTTGAACACATTCATTAGTGGAATTATATAAAGGTTAGAGACGTGTAAGTTTCTATCATTTGTGAAGATGGAGTCAGAGACCTTTTATGTTACCCTTCCTTCCTCATCATCCATGGATACTTCCCGTCAAAATATCATGTCTGACTATAGAATCGAATTGCCCAAATCTATTATAACAGACTATAATCAGTATGAAGTAGGTTTGTGAGTTCCAATTTACTGGGAATATCTATAATATTACAAAACCTACACATGCATTCACAATCTATCGGAAAATAACTGAAGTAAATAGCTACGCATCAAATACTAAACTGGCAGGACGAAAGGAAACAACAATAAAAGGAGTTGACTATATTTATGATGAGATATGGATAGACCCTGGCTATTATAAAAATGAAAAAACGCTTATTGAGAAAATTAATCTGAAAATGAAACAGGAATTATCATCTCAAGATTTACTGTTTCAATCTAACAAAACGCAGCATAAAATGTCTACTGACTATGTGTTAATTCTAACTTCACGTTTACTGCTCAAAGTGAAAAGGAAAGAAAATCTATTATTTGTTCTCTCAAAAGAATTTCCTGACATAAGGATAGGATCTCTCAGAGATAAAATCTCCCAATTAAATAATTGTATAGCATTTATTCTAGATTTCCCTTTACTTATATGTGATCCAAAATCATGCTATGTTTACTCTAACCTTGTAGACTATCAGTTAGAAGGTGGAACCGAGTCGAGACTACTGAGAATTATTCATCTTCCTTTCAATGATGGATCATTTAGTATACCTTTTGATAATCCACACTATTTGAATTTAAGCTTTGGGGATTTAAAATTAATTTACATCTATATAAGAACGGTTGAAGGGGAGAAATTTCCATTCTTTATTGGTCACCTGATGATAAAACGACACATTAGGTGAAGACATTAGAAATAATTAAATAATATGTTAAACGGCCCACGCGTTTTTAAAGGATTAAGAGCTTAGAGAGGACAGGGTCTTGGATCTCTATACTCCTCCCTATTCCGAAATGCAACGCCCTATCTAAAGAGGGGTGCTCGCTATCTAGGGAAGAAGGCCATTTCCGCCAGTTTCGCTTCCGTTCAGGATATCAGGCATGGAAAGACCGCGAAGCAAGCTTTGAAAGATCAGCTGGGAAGGGGGAAAAATATGTACTATTAATAAAGATACTAGACAATATATTAGAAGAAAACTAAAATCTCAGACGGTTAATGAAAGGAATTCCGAAAAAATGGGTGCAAAAAAGAAGAGAAAATGGTTAAATAAGAAGGTGAATAAGAGAAAGAGGAAAAAACAAGATATAAATGGTGAAGATGTTTTCTTCTCATAATATAAACAAGCATATTTTTATAGATTTTCTCATAAAGCAACCATAAGGTGTAAATCTTACACGCGTAAAAATGAATGCTCTTCATCCAGCAAGTTATATCTGTTCCAAAGCAGAACTCGATTTGTTCACCGATCAACCGACCCAAACTTCCATCGTTGAAAGCAATTATCAGTCTTATTCACTCACCACTTAGCAATATTTCTTCAGATCTTACCCCAGTTGAATATTATATATCTGGTAACGGACAGTATTATATAGACCCTAGTGAAGTATATCTCTATATTAAAGCAAGAATTGTGAAGGCAGATGGAAGTGAACTTAAAGATGGCGAGAATATTTTACCAAAAAATCCCATTCTTCACACTTTGTTCAGCAATGTCGATATTTATTTAAATGAAACCTCTCTAAGTTCCATTCAAAATAATTATCCTTATCGTGCATATTTAGAGACTTTGTTGAACTATACTGAAGAAGAAAAATCTACATTTCTTTCCACTTCAGGATATTACTCTAACAAAAACAGTATAGAAGAGAAATATAACAGGTCGAAGAAAAAACTAATTAGGGAAATGGAAAGCTACACGCCGATTTTTTTTCACAACATAAGTTGTTGATAAACGGAGTCTCACTAAAAATAAAGTTGTCCAGATCACCACATTCTTTTACGCTTTATAGAAACCAGACGATTTTGAAGAAAAGTCCGCCTTTCCGATTTACCTAAGAAAAGTCCGCCTTTCAGCATCAACCCATTTGGAAATGGAAAATAGGTTGCTTACATCAAATGCTAAGTACCCTTCACTCAAGTTCGTATGCGGAATTTTACAATTGTGAATGGAATATCAATGAAGAGTGTTGATAATATCTGCATGGGAAGATTTCCCACGAGGATGGTAATTGGCATGGTTGACCATAGAGGACTTTCATAATCTGAATCGCGTAACTATCTATATAAACGGAAATGAAGCTGAAAGACCATTTGAATTAGACTATTCAGACGATTCAGATCCAGCTGCTTCAAGAGCTTTTTATTCGTTATATAACGGAATAGGGTGTATTGGAGGTGGGCAAAGTATTGGACTCACGTATGAAGTTTTTCTAAAAAGTAAAAATATTTACTGTATTAATCTTAATATGCAGAGTTTCAGACTGTTATTGAGATAGATAAGTCTAAAAACGTACTAGTCTATTCTTAATAAAAAATTAATGCAATAGAAATAGAAGAAATATTGTATCGAAATAAAAGAACTAAGCAAATTTTCATGGATGTTTTGCAGGAGGCGATCAATTATGTTATCCTCTAAGAAAACCAGCTGCTTACATAATTAACCTAGACAAAAGTCATCGCCCTGAATCGCATTGGATCGCTTTGTTTATTACCAATAAATATCTTTATTATTTTGACAGTCTATGTCTACGGTTCCAGAACGATGCGTATATTCGTAAAAACTTACTAAAAATTAATAAAATTATTATTGTCAATCCATTCAGAATTCAGAGCTATTTTACAAACTCATGCGCTTTGTTCTGTATATATTTCATTCAGCAGATGGCTATCGGTAATTGCTATAAATCTTTTATTGAACAATTTGATATATAGAATGATCTAAGAAACGAAGAGATCGTTGTTAAAGAATGCTTGTAGTAGAAGTGTAAGAAAATATGTGTGACTGTACTCTCATTAAATGTTAATTGATGAAAAAATAAAATGTCATTGATTAATCAGTACTCTCAATAATTATTGAAAATCATGTTATTTATTAATCAGGCTAGTATCAAATAAATGTTGTTTCAATTTAATTCATCTGTAGAAAATGAATGCCCATTTGAATTACAGTGCAAATAAATTATAGCTTCTTTCACTTTTTATCCAATATACATCAAGTTATAAAAATGACAACAAAAATTGCTCACTCTAAGGTCGACGTTGTCAATTGCGAAATGGTAAAATGTTGCAGAAAATGAGCTATTTCGATGCAAAAAATCCATTGGTCTTCTGTGAATGACTCCATAATATGTAGGTATACTTAAAAGTTTCCAAACAAAGAGGAAAACAGGGTCGTCCCAGCAAAAAAGCTATCAGCTATATTGTGGAAAAGTTTTCGAGTTTGTTTTATATATTTACAGATGGGTGGTTCTGGACGATGGAGAAATAAGGGGTAGGGAGAGATAGGGGTTATTGGAGATAATGGTGGCGGGAGAAAGAGGATGGACGGAGGGACTAGGTGAACGATGCAAAAAAGTGATAACAGTCTTATAGTCATCAGATAAAAATTCCTGAATATGAGATGAAGGAAAAATAAATGTATATATCAATAAACCAGGGGAGGGGGGGCTGGGCCCCTCGTTTGGTAAGGCGGGAGGGGGGGGGGGCTCGGCCGCTCGTCCGGTAAGGGGGAAGGGGGAGACTCGGTCACTTGTCCGCTAATGGGGGAGGGAGACTCGGGGTACACCCCACAATACTACTAACGCCCACCTATGTACATCAGTAACATATATACAAAATTTTTGCGACTGGACTCAAATCTCCTGCGGTGTGGAACAAATGGACTATATATAAGCCATTTCACTGGTCGTTAGGAGATTGGATGGAAAGACCGTCGCTGCGTCCTTTTTTCTCTAGGGGTTTGTGCCATGTCGAGATGTCAGCCAAATCTTTTAACTGCCCCTATTTCACTGTTCATATATTAGCACACACTTTTAAGATTTTTTGAGGCCCTCCACTTTCACATTCGTTGTAATATATATATTTATATATATAATATATATATATATATATATATATATATATATATATATATATATATATATATATATTAAGTATTATTACAAAGAACAATATTTGAAATTGTATTAGCTAGCTTAGGTATCCTAGGCTTGAAATTGATGGTCTATCCCAGACTATGATAGCCTATCAATGCAGATATTAAACAGTTCTGTTTTAGGCTCTCAAAAATGGCCCAATGAACACTTGGACAGCGCAGGTTTGTCGTAGGATTAAGGATTCGACATCGCTCCATAATCAAATCAATTCGTCTCTTACAAACAAGATATGGTACACGATTAGACAAAAAAAACAATCCAGAGAAATTAGGCCAAGTGGAATGACACAGCACAATTCATAATTTAAATAAAGG
Source organism: Ceratothoa steindachneri (assembly GCA_963969495.1). NCBI lineage: Eukaryota > Metazoa > Arthropoda > Malacostraca > Isopoda > Cymothoidae > Ceratothoa > Ceratothoa steindachneri. The sequence continues at coordinate 116,986,531 of OZ018325.1, forward strand.
AAATTCCGGTCGTAAGAAAAGTGTGATGTCGGAAACGAATATTGACAAGGTAAGGACTTTAATTGATGATGATGAAACAAATTCAGTGATAAAATTGGGGGCTGAAGCACATTTGGAGAGAGTAGTTGTGCGAACTTTGGTCAAAAGAGATCTTAATTTTAAGCCATACAAAAGGCAGGATTAGCAACGAAGCTGATCATTTTGCCTCAGGGTTAAAAAAAAATGTGCGATGATAAAGAATTAGTATTGAATAACATAAGCTTCAGTGATAAATGTCAAGTTTACTTGAATGGCAATGCCAAATAAACAGAATTAGCGGAAGTGGTAACTAACTAATCCAAATAATCACTTTCGCAAACCTTTGCACCCCCCATAGATAACAGTAAGGTGTGGACTAAGTAGAAATAAGATTTATGGTCCCTGTTTCTTTGAGGACAATGGAACAAGACAAGCTCGATCAATTAACGTTGCCAGATATCTTGCGAGGCTCAGAAGCATTTTCATCAATAGCACATTTCCTGAAGGATGGTTTGAGCAAGATGACGCTACAGCCAAATACTGCATGTGCCACCATGACATGGTTGAAAGCTCGATTTCCTTAATGATTAATGCCGCATAGGACAAATATTCCTTGGTCGACCAGATTACCTGATATGTCACCTTTCGACAACTTCCTATGCAGTTTAGTGAAAGAAAGACTATTTCCAACTACACCATCTAATATCGCAGAACTAAAGAATGAGTTTCCAGAAATCATTGCATCCATCGATGTCAATATTTTGCAGAATGCCACAAGAAATTTTGCTAATCGTATTAATAATTGCATAGAGTTCGCATGATAAAGAGAGTGATGCATTTTGGGCTGTCACCCAGTATATATATATATATATATATATATATATATATATATATATATATATATATATATATATATATATACAAGAAAAAGATAAATTGGACGCGACTGGGCAATGAGACAAGAAACAGGAGGTTTTTAGAGATAAGAGAAATGGACATTAGAAGAAGACTAGAATCAAAGAGAGCAGAGGGCGGCACAATGAAGGCAATCCTTTACCGAGAAGACAGAAATAACGCCAGGGGAAAAAAGTTTGAAAATTCTGGCCGAAACTCGAACCCGGGTCTGCTGATGATGGCCGGTCAGATGCTTTCCTGTTAAACTACCAGGTACAGTGACTCTACTACGCCCAAAGCGTTACCCCAATCAAACCCAGTATCTCCTTAAACTAGTAATCTCCAAGGAATTTTTATACCACATTTTCTTACCCGCTCACAATGTAAAGGCTCATTATCCGTCAAATACAAAGAAAGAGCAAATACAAGTTCTGTGGGTGATAACAACCACCACAGGGCTTTCGCCATATTTATTTTCTGCCTTTCAAAACAATTTTGTCTTCTCGGTAAAGGATTGTCTTCATTGTGGCTCCCTCTGCTCTCTTTGATTCTAGTGTTCTTTTGATGTCCCTTTCGCTTACCTCTAAAAAACTCCTGTTTCTTGTCTCATTGCTCATTCGCGTCCAATTTTCTCTTTTTCTTGTACTATATGTATATATAGTCAGCTATGCAATGTTTCTGCATCTTTCTTTCTGTCTTCAAAATTGTTTTAAAAGGCAGAAAATAAATATGGCGAAAGCCCTATGGTAGTTGTTATCAATCGTAGAACTTGCTATGCTCTTCATATATATATATATATATATATATATATATATATATATATATATATATATATATAGAGAGAGAGAGAGAGAGAGAGAGAGAGAGAGAGAGAGAGGGAGGGAGAGAGAGAGAGAGAGAGAGAGAGAGAGAGAGAGAGAGAGAGAGAGAGAGAGTAACAGACACACGAACGCAAACACAGACAAGCACCAGTTATGTCACGTATTAAGTGTCCAATAAGCCATTTATTCCCCTCTTCGAATTATAAATGCATACAACTTGATAAATTGGGTAATAATACCTGGTTTATTTAAAATTTTGTTGCAAATTATAACCTTAATATGAGCAGGATCAATTTGTGAATATGTCACCCTCTCAATATCTTTAAAGATTACTGGTTCTGGGGGTTTATAACATCTCTCTGAATACCATTCTTTATTTGCAACTTGACTTCTTGGCATATTTAAACTTTATTCTCTCTCATTCTCTCAATCTTGATCATTCGCCACCCACACACGTGAAAATACACTTCTCTTAGTCGCCTCTTCCTTCCCGCTTCATAGGCTTACCATATCTCACTCCTTCACATCTATTTCTGACAACTTCATCATTCGGTTTTGTTTCACGCTTCTCCTTATACACAACACTCCAACGCACCCTACCAATACCACCAAGCCTTACCACCATCGCTTCTTTTCAATTAACCAACGACAGATATGAAGATATCTTGTCTCTCTCCTTCCACGTTTGATTCTGCTTTCACCTCTACTGACCCAGCATAGCCATCTGCTCTTTTAAACAGATCCTCTCCTCTTACATCAACGCCTCCCTCATATCCTATTTTCCACACCTCCACTTGCCAACAACGCACCCTGTGGTCAACTCCTAAGATTGGCCTTTACCGTCCAACTTGATCATTCAACTTATTTTTTTATGCTTTAAAAATTCTACGAACAAGTGTTTGACATGGCTATGGGCAATCCCTTATCTCCCTTATTGTCAAATATATATATATATGGAACATTTTGAAACGAGGCTGATTCCACCGGTTTGGTCCCCTCAAATTGTTTGGTACCGCTATATAGACGATGTCCTGGGAATTCTAAAGTAAGATTTTGACCTCGATGGATTTTCTTTTATTTATTAATTCATTGGTTCCGTCAATTAAATTTACTTGAGAAAAAGAAGAAAATAATAGGCTTCCTTTCAAAGATGTTGTAATAATTAAACAACCAGACAGGTTTTAGTTTTCTATTTTCAGGAAACCGACAAATAATTTATCCTACGTCCATTTTTATTCAGGTCATTCTAAAAATATTAAAACATCATTATTTTCTTCTAGGCGCTTAGAATATTTAGTCCTGACTATATAGATCAATAATTTACGAAAATTGAAGAGATTGCCTTCAATCTATGTTACCCGAAATTTTTTGGGGGAAAACTGCTGGAATAAAGCTAAAAAAACATTTTAAAACCGCAAGTTAGGGAAAACAGAACCTTTACACAACATATTACTTTTACCTTAACATGATAATCTCTTGTATGCAGTACCAATGTTAAAACAACTTGATATAAATGTAATTTTTAAATACAATTATAGATTCAAAAATATGTTAATAAAACATAGCCTAAGGGAGGATAATAATATAATATATAGTATACCTTGTTTGGATTGTAATTTATTATATGTAAGTCAAACTTCTAAAATTATCTCTGTAAGAATTAAGCAACATCAAACTGCCGTATCTAAGGGATATACAAATAATGCTTTGGCCGTCCACAGGCTTAAAATAGGTCTTCAGATTAACTGGTCAAAAGCAGATACCACAATGCATGTTAATGTTTTTATTAGCAGAAATATCTTTAAATCGTTCCTAATATTCAGCACAAAGGAGAGAAATGTAAATATTAGCCCTGGTTTGTTTTTTTAGATCTTGTCCTATCTTTCTTCCTCAAACCTAACTTATCAGTCGTCATAAAAAACATCTGACCATGTGACCTTATAAGGAAAACATTGTTTTGTATATATACGGTGTCTCTCTATTTCATAAGCCATTGTGAGTTTAAAAATGTTATTAAGATAACTAAAGTTCTAGCTCCAATTAATCTTTCTTTTTCCCTACGTGCGATCATTGTAGGCTCGTTATTCTTCGCTTATGGGAATTAGCCATCGAACAGGGTCTGTTCTTTCGGAAAAAGAACATTCACCTGTAAGAGACCACATAATAAATTGTAAAACGTCAATAACAGTAAACCATAGCCAGCAATAAATGTCCGACCACACTCAGGATCGCAGAATCAATATTTATTAAATCTTTAAAACCTAATCTTAATTCATATAATTCGTCAGTTTCTCTTCATGTTCTGTAAAAACTTCAACCTAGCAAACCATACTCAATAATATTGTTCAAATATTCGTCAGTTGAAAAATCTCACCGCTTAGTGTTAAGGTGTGTTTTCATTATAGTTACCAAAAACTTTTGTATATCATAACTTTGCAGTATTATTTATTTAAATTGCATAGAGTGAATTAAGTATTCACCCTAATTTCTACAGTTACTACAATCAATTCATGTAAGTAATCTAAAGCTATATTTCTCATTATTGTTAAATTGCTAATGAATTGTCATATATTCCTAGGAACCAGAAAGCGCACAAGTTCGAAACGTTGTTAATTTGAATAAATCGATTTAGAAAAAGATTGGATTCTTTTTCGTCATTGGCTTCATCTTGAAAAGGTAAATCGCCCCATCACTTAATATATATATATATATATATATATATATATAGTTTAAAATATACTAAAATAGACATTTACCAATAAAATAAATTAAATGTAACGAATGTTTTTTACATTATTGCGGTATTTCAAGAAGTATTATGAAATATCTTGAAACAGTTTTGTTTAAAAACAGGGCTGCCAAATCTATCCCTTTATCTTTCTTTCAGTTTACTTAAATTAATGTATTTATTTAATTTTGATCATCAATAATACAAAAATATTCACATTAACATTTGGTTACTTTTTTATTTTATCCTAATAATTAATTTCCAAACTACCGTCCTATGAAAAATATTATCACTTGACAACACACTAGAACACACTCTAGCGGCAGGCATCTAAAACTTTTCGTGAGAAGTAGGGCTCGTAAGGTCAAACCAGTATGAATTTTGGAAAGGTAGAGATGGGAAAGATAAACCAGTATAAATCTTTTAAAGTTATAAATTGAAATTTCAACCAGTAATGTAGGGTAGGGAGATCGATATCCTACCCTCAAAACTGAGGCCCCGTTCGGTAACCGCAACGTCCTGACATTGGGCGGCATAATCCTATTACTTACCCCCCTCCTCCCACCCCTCTTTCCCATCGCCTCGAGGATCACCAGAAAGGTCGCCCACAACCAGATAATGCACTAATCATCACATTTCGGGTCCGGCAAGTCTAACATTAGTTAAACCGGCAATATTTCCCCTAAGAGGTGGTATTTCAATTTCACTTCATATGCGAAATTAGAGGAGCGACAACCAAATGCCTGAGGGGGCCTTTAGGGCTAAGTAAAAGACGCTCTGAGAAAAACCATTAGAGGAGGAAACTTAATTTTTCCGACCTTACCCCCCCCCACACACACCTCCTTCTCCTACCCCCAGTGGGGTGGTGAAGTATATATACCCATAATTGTAGAAGAACGAGGAAGATCGAGTTTGCGATCGAGACAACGAAGTCCAGCTAAGTGCCTGGCAACCCTACGAAAGGAACACAGAAGCAGCTCATACTGAGCCAGTTCCTGGTGGTCACACCGAACTTTAAGTTAGCTTGTATTAAGAAACAAGCTCAATTATTTCTCGTCAGAGAAACCCCCTATCCTGGTGTACAACAAAACCCAGAATATTGGGTAAGCCGTATATCTTCATGTCAATTTCTTCAGTTGTTTTGTAGGTTTTTAGTGCTACAGTGTTGTCCATTGGGACGGTCTCGTCTTTATTCCTAATTCGCATTGAAACAGTGGCAGTTCCTTATTCGTTCGTGGAGCGTATTTCCGTCTGTATGGCACTAGGAATCGACGTTTTAGGTCTAATGAGGCGGGGGTCTCTAGATGAGGAGCGAGATCTTGGGGTAGCGCTTTTCGTTGTTTTGATTTGAGCCTGGAACAACTCCCCTGACTGAGGATTGTCCGGAAACCACATCGGCTTGAGCCCGTTGTGAATTAACATTTTATTAAGTTCGGTAGCCTAACTACCTGGTTTGATCACATTTGCAAAGTGCGCGTGCAGGATGCACATTATTAAGTCAGGCCTCATTCCCGGGTCTATGTTCAGGAGTATACTATTCTGTTTTTCCGTGTTTGTTGCTTGAGTGTATGTTGTGGTAGCCTTCTAATTTCTCTTTTCTATCGCCTGCTTTTTCTTTTCTCTGACTATGGTTTTCTTTAGTGGACAGGCCATGGATAGGGTACGATGTTGGTTTCCACAGTTAATGCATCTTTTCTGGAGGCTCATGCACTCTTTTCATTTATGGTCTTTACTGGCACATTCAGAACATACTTTACCCTCGAAGGGGCACTCCTTTGTAGGGTTTTCTCTAGGGCATTTCACGAAAAACACACCTGGACCGGAACGAACATCTCACGCTCTATACAGGATGCAGAGACTTTGGAGTTGAACATCACTAGTCCATTCTTGCAAGCTTTGTTCGCCATCTTGGTTGTTTGGAATGTCACTTTAAAAACGTGATGATATTCCTCTCCTTCGCGGTTTTTAAATTAATAAATTTCTTCAATTTTGGCCCAATCTTGCTTTGACTCAAATTCATATTGCATTTCCTGTATAAGGTGTAAACCGACGTAAGGTCTATGCGTCGACATACGATCACTCGCTGAGCTGCAACTTGAGGGGGCACCTTTGGAGCGAGGCCGATCTTCTCGAATTTATCTTTTAACTTTGTACTTAGTAATCTGTCAATATCCTTGGACGTGTCGCAAATGGCTAGGTAACCATACGCTTGATCTTTAACTCTGCAAAGCGCAATTCCTAGCTTGGAAAAGGCAAGTTCAAAAACCTTTTCCCGTGTAGGTTTCAATTACCCTGAGGGAAACGCGCTTTTCGCCATATGCCCCATGACGGCCCCAAGGCGGTAGTATCCTCTGCGAACCTAACAGGCCCTTGATGCGTGCAGAATTCTCCTCAACTCCTTCAAATTTTGAAAGACGGAGCTTAAATGAGTAGGACTTCTTGAATTCTCTTGATAGGCGTAGAGCAGCTCTATTCAAGTGAAGCGCAGTTAGTGACTGATGATACTGATTCAATTCTACAATTATCGGTATATATACTTCACCACCCCACTGGGGGCAGTGGAGGGAATGGGTGGCTAAGGTCGGCAGAATTAAGTCTCCTCCTCTAACGGTTTTTCTCAGAGCGTCTTTCACTTAGCCTTAAAGGCACCTTCAGGCATTTAGTTGTCGCTCCTTTAATTTCGCATATGAAGTGAAATTAAATGCCACCTTTTCTTTAAGGACAATTGAACGGTGTTCAGAGGAACATCGTGAGCTTTCGAGTAGTTTTAATGACCTCATTTTCTAAAAGATATTTCTATACCTTTGAAAAAATTTCAATATATCGGCGGTCTTATTTTTTATTAAATTTAACCTGTATATGGGAAGACAACCATTATTAAAAAAAAATCACAATATCAATAAATCATATATTAAAGATTTTCAGGATATAAAATTACCTGGGAATGGCTTCACATTTCTCCCTACGGGGGGAGCTTACGCTTCGCTACTAAGATTAAAATTTAAAATCTAAAAAAAAGCAGCCATGGTTAAATTTTTATACATTTTCTGAACTTCACTATTTGTAATTCTTTGGGTTTTAAAATTTTTACAAAATTTCGATACTTATATTTATTTCTGAACTTCCATTTTATTATTTGATATCATAAAAGAATTATTAGAAATAACTTTGATAAAAAAACAATTCATAACCAAACTAAGGTGAAATTATTATTCAAATACTCAAAGAAATCCCCTTCTTAAAGTAAAGAGTTAGTGATGATTATTTTTATTAATTATTGAAACTTGAAATGAATATGCACCATAGGGAAACATTATCTTGTTACAAAGTTCGACTCATTTAGTTACAATTTGAGTGAAAAAAATCCAAACAAACTTTTGTTTTATTCAGTTTAAAAACAAAGTTTTTTATGACTATTTGGTACCGGCATTTCTAAAAACCAGTGATGTACAATATTGCATTGGTCTCTTTTTCTTAATCCTTGAACAGCGTTTTTACACCTTCTAAGCCTCTTCTGTTTCGACGATGGCATTTAATTAATTAAAATCTCCCATTCATTGGTTTAGAGGAGATTAAATGCTGGCTTCGTAAATTGCTAACTAAATTTAATAAAAAGAGGAAAGGGGGATTGAAATGTGCTGACGCTGAGGAAAATATTGCCTGCAGGAAGTCAATAAAGCAACAGTAGTCTAAGTGTATATTATGTTTGCCCCGAATCTTGTGGGAAGAGGCAAAGATCGTGGCACAGGCTATCACTATGGAGGCCAAGGCTATCTGACGAAGGCTACATAAACAATCATATCGGGTTCATCCTTGATACGAGATTCTACATCAAACTTGTTTGGTGATTTGTATTTTATGTTTAATTCCCTATTTAAAATATGATTGTTTTCTTCATACTGAAGCTGGTATATTTTACTTCTTAATTTAATGTATCAATTTTGTCGATATAATGTAGCTAATTTCTTCATTACTTTCCCTTCACCTTGCCTTCTTTAATAGGCCTTCAACTCGATGCACGATTTCTCCTGACGTTCTCTCTGATCTCTCAAGCTCCACTGTAAGCATCTCTAAAGGGCCTTTGTTCAAGTCTGAAAGTCTAAAAATAATTTAGGCTCAGTTGTTCCTCATTATCAGTATATATATATATTATATATATATATATATATATATATATATATATATATATATATATATATATATATAGAGAGAGAGAGAGAGAGAGAGAGAGAGAGAGAGAGAGAAAGAAAATGAAGACAAGCAGCGAAAGCAATCATATATATGTATTTTCCAAACGTTTCAGAACTTAAACTAGGACCAGATTCAATGGCTAAAACAAAACAGAAAATTCTAAATAGAAATACCAATTAAAGTAATATAGAGATGCAGCAAAATCTAAGAAATCTACGATAAAAGGTTAAAATACTTCTAAATTGCATGTTTTCAAATGAAACAGTAAAAAAACAATATAAATACATTTAGAATGTTAATTAAATTTTAAAAAGGTTAAAATATGTAGGCTTTCAAAAAGGAAGGTAATTAGAGAAATACAAAAATTGTTGAAAATAAGAAACTGTGGTAAAAAGAATTTTCCAATAAATATATTTAAATGAAGAGAACTAATCTGTAGCGTTGGTATTAAGAGAATAACAATAGAAAAGCGCGTTTATAGGTGTCATTGCCCTGGTCTGAATGGTTTAATTACCAAGGGTAATTTATCACCGAATATTTATACTCAGCTAAACAGTTTAGCAACTCCCTTTTCCGTTGCTAGAAGGTATTCCAAGGTATTTTATACCCGCTCAAAGTTTAAAGTTAAAGGCTCAATATCCATATCATATCACATATCGCCATATTTTATTTTGGCGTTTCTAAAACCTTTTAATGCAGAAAGATGCAGATACAATGTGGTTTATATATATATATATATATATATATATATATATATATATATATATATATATATAAGTGTTCCAATTTTAATGCAGATAAATGCAATGTTTAATGATGTAGATACATTTTTAATGGTTTAACTTAAAGAATATTAAATGGAATGCAAGAAAGTTTAGTTTTTCCTTATATTCAGATATCTCCTTGTGTGTTCACAAATGGCAGAATTGATAAAGCAGGCCAATGGATTCGGTTTTGTATTATTTTTTGACTAGCGGTTTAGCATAATTTCTAAGTATACAGTTTGCTTTGCATTATTTAATTATTAACAAGTGCCATATAATTTTAGTGTTTGGTTTGTGTGCGCATTTAAAGATTTCCTAGTGCCAACGGGTTGCTCAATATTTGAGGTTCATGTTGGCTACACTCCACCTTGTAATTGGGCACACACTTTAACTCATCAACTGTTGCCTGTTTTGCGCCGGAAAACTTATCTTTAAAGTATCCTCCCCACAGAAAAGTCCATTGGTGTGTGGTCCGGGAACGCGCAAGGAATTCGTCGCTATCTCTTCTTCTAATCCATGTGTTCGGATGAGTTGCATTGATATTCCTTATTATATCACGATGGTAGTAAAGAAGGTGGTCCATTTTGCTGAAAGTAAATCTCTTCGTCATCAAATATCTCTTCAATACGTAGACCGACGGATTCCTGCAGTAAAGTTACATAAACCTCGCCAGTGAGAGTTTGATAAAAATATTGGTCCTGTGATGCCCATTACTGATATTCGAGACCACCTTTTAATCTCGGGTAAATTGAATTTATCTTACATAATGGGTGATTGAGGAGCCTCGTAAGTGAAATTGTGTCGCTAATCACTATACTGGCTTCTCAGCTAGTATAGTGGTTAGCGCGCTTGCCCGGCAATCGCTGGGTCGGCGGTTCGAATCTCCGTCCGGATTCTTTTTAAGCTAACACTGTCTACTAGGGAGGTTACCTTCGTGGCTGGCCATCACGGTGGTGACTTGAGGATTGCCCTGGATGACGTCCGCTTGATAAGCAGCAACACAGCAGCTTGATAAAAGGACTGAAACCAGCGAACTTTAACTTTTAAGTGAGCCATTTAACTTAAAGGTGGCCTCATAGCTCCAGATTTTTTTGTAGTGAAACGCTTCATTTTCCGAGAATTTTCTATGTACCACTCACAAAATTCAACTCTCCGCTCATATTCTTCATCATTGAGAGCGTGTATTAATGTTAGGTTGTAACTTTTCAAATTGGATCGCTTCAAAGTGCGATAGACACTCGATTTGGGATGCCTGTCTTACGAGCCGTTTGTCTTACAGATTCCTGTGTGGATCAGAGGAAGGTCCCTACCTCATGTTCTTATCTTGCTGTGATAGTGGATGCCCGTGATATTCCACAACGTTGCTTGTGAACGTCATGAACAGATGATCACTAGGATAAGTGCAAACAACATGCTCTTTGAAGCCTTTATCCACTTGACAACGTTTCGAGGCTCATAACTCATGTTTATGTAGGTCCTAAAATTTGAAAAGTTATAATATGAAAAAATATCTACTAGATAAAATAGAACTATAATTGTATATACATACATATAGAGAACAAAATAATATGAATTAAGTGTCGCCAAAACACGCTACCTCTTATTACCCGATATAGAGCATCTGAATTAATGTCTAAACCTCAGCATCGCCAAAATCTTCAGGGGTCATTTTCATTATGTTGATATAAAACTATTTTTCCTAAATCAAGGAATAGATATTTCTTCAGAACAAAAGACAAATGCCTTTTGTAGTTGTGTATAGATGTCATTTACGAACTCACTTGCCCTGGTTATTCGAGAGAAACCTACATAGACAGCACTACACATACAATGTAGTCGAAGGTTTTGGCAAAATTAGGTATTAGCAACAGAACAAGGAACAATAGCACAAAAAGTAAAATTTCCCATACCCATACGCAGTCATATCATGAAATTTAATACAGATATTAATGTAGAAAATTTATCGATACTGCCTCTATGTCACAGCATTTAGGATTTGGAAATCGTTTTTCATAGTATTAAGAAAATCTTCAATTAATTCAGACTCAACTGCAATTCCATTATATATAATTTGGAAAAATATCCAAGACAAATTGGTGCGGTTAAGGTAATGGCATAATTAGACAACTGCTCTGCTTCAGGTCCAGCAGGTGATCCTATCCTCCTTGAACTGGAAGACAACACTTAGGGATGACCCATCCATCAGGATGGGTCATCCCTAAGTGTTGTCTTCCAGTTCAAGGAGGATAGGATCACCTGCTGGACCTGAAGCAGAGCAGTTGTCTAATTATGCCATTACCTTAACCGCACCATATATAATTTAATTAGCTAATCAACCAATCTGAGCTCGTTAATAACAATCCTTAATGGATTTACTAGTAAACCTGTATATTTTGTTTAAAAATTCTTTACTGTGTTCTCAACGAGTCCAATAGGGAATGAATTTGGGGCAAAATATATGGTTAAAGAACTTAAATTCTGTATGCATGACAAAGAACGTGGATGAGATTTGGAAGCATCTGTAAAGTTTTAATGCACGCAATTTTCTATGATATAACACAGAAGCAAAAATAATTTATTCTAAGACCAGAATAAGTGGTTTAGCTTTAAATTACAGTTTTTATATTCTCATTATGTCTGGGGATTAATATATAGATAAATATATATATATATATATATATATATATATATATATATATATATATATATATATATATATATGGAAAAATATCCAAGACAAATTGGTGCGGTTAAGATAATGGCATAATTAGACAACTGCTCTGCTTCAGGTCCAGCGGAAGACAATACTTAAGGTAGCCCATCCGTCAGCCCCAAAAAGCTGATTTCAAAGTCACCCCTTTATGTCGTCTTGCTTACCATCACAGAAAACTGTTATTATTAATATATTAACAGCGTTGACTAACCAAAACGCTCGAGCGTTTTAGCTAGTCAATGCTGCTATTTAAGGATAATAATAGGAATTCCTTAATCCGATAGAAAGGTCTCCTGGAGTTCGTTAACCCTCTTCAGGGGCGTCTTGGATGTTCCTACTTTCTCGGATCCTCTTCAACACTCGAATTTGATCCGCCAACCCTCCTGGCGATTCGTCGAAAGCTGAGACTCTCCTTGTGCAATATGCGTATCAGACTTCTTTCCCTCACGGTATAGTTACGTGTTTTCTTAATTATCGTATAATTATCAGATCGTGTTGTCATGGAATATCTTATTAATCAATCTTTATTTTAAATAATTAAAAAAAGTTATAAGGAAGCCTGTACTTTTGTTTTGCTTCCATGATTAATTGAACAAATGTATGCAAACCTACACTAACATACACATAGAAAAACCACCCAAATAAGAAAAATTCCATGTCCGAAAACCTTTGGCCGCGACTATATACAGCCTTAGCGACAAGAATGGAGCAGCTATGAAAAAGTGAAGAATAGGATTGAAACTCATTCATTTCATACTTGACATAATGCATATAAACATTTTTGCCTATATTCCATCAATAAGTAATATTTGATGTGTCCTTTTGTTTTTTAACCGATTTATGTAGCTGATGTAGTTGCTGGGTTTCGGGCAGCAACAAACAAAGAGATATCAAGACGCACAGTGAAAGGAAGGTTATTAGAAGTTGGGCTCAGAGGATGTAAGGCTAGAAAGAAACCGTGGCTGTCTTAGGTTAACAAGAAGAAGCGATTGTCTTTGGAAAAGAGCATGAAGATTGGACTGATGATGATTGGGCTAAAATTGTTTGGTCTGATGAAAGCAACTTTGAGGTAGGTTGTCCACATTAGTTTCCACCAATTTATTACGTTTGTATACATTTTTATTAGATAGCAAAAATGATCAGTAAAGTTTGTATTTCTTTTCAGAATTTCTGGAACTCCTGAAGCTTTTTAGGTTCGTCGAAGAGTGGCAGAAAATTAATTGAGACAATCACCTTGGCCAACTTAGTCTTAGGTATGTAAAAACGCATAAAAGCTGTTATTATAGAAGCAGAGGGAGTACACAATATATATTAATTATTCATAGAATATACACAAAAAATCCTTATTTGTATTATGTCAAGTATGAAATAAATGAGTTTCAAGAATATTCTTATTTTTTTCATACCTGCCCCATAATTTTTGTCAAGGCTATATATATATATATATATATATATATATATATATATCTATATATATATATATATATATATATCATCACTAACTCTATAATCTAAGAAGGGGATTTTTTTGAGTATTTAAATAATAATTTCATCTTAGTTTGGTTATGACAGGTTTTTTATATGAAAGTTATTTCTAATAATTCTTTTATAATATCAAAACACAAAATTGTGAAGTTGAGAAATAAATATAAGTATCGGAATTTTGTGAATGTTTTAAAACCCAAAGAATTACAAATGGTGAAGTTCAGAATATTTATTTTTATATATCTTCTTCTTCTATTCTATAACTCTATATTTTAGCAACGTGATATTTTGAAAGGGGGAAAATTTGGTTCAGAGTTCCCTTTTAAAATTATTATAATTGGCGAAGTTCAGAAAATTTAGAAAAATTTATCTAGGGCTGCTTTTTTTTAGATTTTAAATTTTAATCTTAGTAGCGAAGCCATTATAGCCATTATAGGCCGAGGAATAAAACCCATAAACGCCGAGAAAAAGATCGCACTAATCATCTACTATCAAAATAGACGTACTTCAACCCTCTTCATGAAAAATAACCCCAAACCCCTGCTACAACCGAAACAAAGGACACATCTGATATACGAGTACACATGCAAACTAGGAGACTGAGCAACTACCTAACTCGTATATCAGCATGAACGAAACCACTCTCTCAAGAAGAATGTCATACCAACTGAACAACGGTGCACCTGAAAAACATACACAGGAAGTACACGGAACATGCCTCAACCGAAAAATGATAGAAGAAAACACCCAAATTTTTAGACTATGCTCCCAACAGGCTTCAACTGCTCTTCCTTGAAGCTATATATGTATATCCAAGAGAAACAATCGAATTTAACAATACAGTCTAACTCGAATGAAATCTTGCCCAGCACAAGAAAAGCAAACAGAGGGACAGGTGTACTAAGAGCTGCCCCTAGCCATTAATCCCCTCTGGCTACCTACTTCTCCCACCTTTCATCACCTGGATCCAACCTGCCTATACGTGTAGAGTTTCGTTCGTAATTTTGTTAATACATTTTGTAACATATTTAAACTGAATACTTTGCAATAATTCCCCATTGTAACTCTGAAGATGATACTTGATGTATCGAAACGCGTCAGTTAAATTAAAGAAAGTGCTAAATTACATTAATTTAATTCTACTTTTCACAAAATAACAAGCATCATTTCCCGATGAACTTCGGTACGCTTATCCACAGGTTAAAGAATGAAGAAAAGGCAAATATAAGACAAATCGATAAGATTGAAAAAAGAATTATTAATTCGAAAATGGCAATCACTTTTAATAAAATATCCTATAATGAATGAATATATATATATATATATATATATATATATATATATATATATATATATATATATATATATTCAGATTCTATTGAAGTCCACAGCTGTGGCAGCGTTATTAATATTAACTTGTGTTTTCTTAATATTTCTTACAAGTATATTAACTGGGTCTTCGAGGTGAGAAAAACATCCGTGAATGACATTCTTTATTCCTAGACGTCTTTTGACCATGTTAGGTCATCTCCAGGAAATGAACAGAAATGGAGTTTTTTTTCAAAGTAGATGTAGGTAGGGTGTGTGGACAGATAGCGGAAAGTAGACCTGTGGTGAAAAGAGAAAGAAGTGTGGAAGGGTGCAAAGAGATGCTAGAGCCTGGTGATCAGGCCTATCGCTTTTAAGTATTTTTCGTTTTGTAGTTCCTTTGTTGTCCTTGAGTTAGTTTATAAATATATATATATATATATATATATATATATATATATATATATATATATATATATATATATATATAGCAGGAATAAGAAGACCCAGGTGATTATACTAATCATTTATTGGCCGGACGTTTTGGATCTTTACTAGGACCATCTTCAGTGACTATATCGTCTAATGAGAAGGGGAAGGAACATTAATTGATATCAGTTAAAAGAATGAATTGAAAAAAAAAGCGAAAGAAGGCAAGTTAAAATAATAAAATTGATAATAATTTAAATTAAAGTAAAAACACTAATAATATATAGAATTAATAATTACTTTATTGCTGTGCTTAGAGTCTTTGTTTTTCGTATATCTTGTAGTATGTGTAATTCGTGTTTTTTTGTTTTTTCGTGGATGTCTTCTTCGGTAAATTTCGGTCTTTATCGATAGATTTGGGTCTTCATCGGTGGATTTGTAGAAATCGGTGAGGTTTCATATTTAGGTAAGCTTTTTCTTGGTCGGACTTTTTATTGGTTTAGGGTAAAAACATTTCTATTATCCGGGGGAAGAACGGCGCTTCTGCTCCGCCAGCTAAAACCCCGGTGGAGCTTGGAAATCTGGTGCGACTTATTCTTTTTCTGTTCTGGTCAATCATTTGGACGATATCATCGTCCAATTCACGATTAACCATTTCCTGCATATTCCTTGTCCGTTCTTCTATGACAATGTTAATGCGACTTAACCCCGCCTTCCGGTGCAGCTCTTCCTGGCGTCTTCTTTCTCGCCTGCGTGTACCTTTAATTAGGTACATACATTTATTCTGCTCTACTTGTAGTTTCCTCTTTTGTGTCTTCGAGATACCCGAGAGGCCGGAAGCGGAGTATAGCAGCGTCGATCTTACAAGAGCATTGTAGATCTTTTTCTTGTTGCTTTCACGAAGATTTCTGAACCTGCATAGAGTCTTAACTGCAACAGTGAGCTTGTTGATTCTTTCTTGGACGTGCTTCTTGTACCCGGATGAGGTAATCTTCATTCCGAGTATATTGCACTCCGTGGTGTAGGAATAACGTCTATTTCCTACCCTGACGTCGTAAAGTAGTCTCCTGCCTATGGGGACTACTTTGAATAAAACATCGCTACATTAAAACGGGTGTTCCAATAACTTCGACCGATTTTAAATGTGAGTTAAGTTAAGCGTCTAAAGATTTTTTTTCTTTTTATTTCACATTTAACAACTTCAGTCTTTGGCAATTTCAACCATCGAAAGATTAACAATTGAACAACGTGTTAAAGTTATCAAAGCCTATTACAAAAATGTACGTTCAAACAGAAACGCATTTCGGGCACTTCGCGATTTTTTTGGTCAACATAATCGACCAACCGAGAGTGTAATTGGGAAAATTGTTCGTAAATTCAAACAAACGTGGTCGGTGGCAGATATGAAAACGCCATTGCGTGCTCGTTTACGCTGTTCAACTAAACACATTGCTGCAGTGAGCAAGAATGTGGCCGAAGACCCAGACACCTCTATTCGTCATCGCGCGCAGGAATTGAACCTCTCCATTACAACGTTACATCGAATTTTGACAAAAGATTTGTCTCTAAACGCTTAAAAAATTCAATTGACACAAGAACTGAAGACTGCGGAGCATTTGAAGCGCCGTACATTCGTTAATTGGGTGCACGAGCAAAGACAAGCCGATGATGATTTTTTGCAAAAAAAATCATCTTTAGTGATGAAGCCGATTTTCATCTTAATCGATTTGTTAATAAGCAGAATTGTCGCATTTGGGCTGATGAAAAGCCCAGGAAGATTGTTGAAAAGTCACTGCATCCACGAAAGGTCACTGTTTGGTGTGCATTTTTTGATAGCGGAATCATTGGGCCGTATTTCTTCTGAAATCATGCCGGGAATTCTGTTACGGTGACAGGCCAGCGATACCGTGCTATGATAACCAACTTTTTATGGCCTGAATTGAATTCTATGCATGTCGAGAATTTCTGGTTTCAACAGGATGGCGCCACATGCCACACGGCCAATGCAACAATGGCTTTATTGAATGAGAAGTTCCCAAGTCGCATCATCTCTCAAAACAGCGAGGTCAATTCGCCACCACGATCGTGTGAGTTGACGCCTTTAGATTTCTTCATTTGGGATCATCTCAAAACTAAGGTCTATGCCAACAAGCCAACAACAATTCAAAAGCTGAAGGATGAGATAATAAGGAAAATTGGTGAGATCGAGGAGCAACTATGCAGAGACATCATAAAAAATTTGACCATCGAGTGAAGGTGTGCCGCCGAAGCCTTGGCGGACATTTAGGCGATATTATTTTCACACATAATTGCCATGACTCAAATAACATGATCCAATAATGAAATCGAGAAATTAACACTAATAACACTGTTCTATTTACTGATAACTTCGATCCGTCTCAATGGAACACCCTATATATAGTAGTTCTACGCGAACATAAGTATTACAAAAATTGGCCAATCATGGCGCGGGAAATTTTTAAGAGGAAACTAAGTGCTACAAGAAACATATAAAATTGGAAGGCTCGGATTGTCTGTCTATTCTGACTGCGTTCCAAGACGACTTTACCTCTAACAAGCAAAGTCCTACTTCTACAAATTTGGGAATTCTCCACCGTTTCAGTAGGTGAAGATTTTTACGGCTTTTGTAGGAACACCCGCTTAGGTTTAACGGAATACGTCTGGTTTTACCAAGAACATACGCGTGCCTGCAGTCGTGCGTGCACACCCACGAGGGTGCAAACCATGCCAACGAGTGGATTTTGGTTAAACTGGAGTTTTTCGCCTACATCTTATCTGTTTCCATAACAGCAGCACAACTTTGGTTCTAATAACCTTCCTGCCATTAAAGTTTATAGAAGCCGTCTGTCTCTGACGTGTCCGAACCCCGAAAGGAAGCCTCGCAGGGGGCGCAAAGAAGGGAGCCTCATTTTGGGGCGGAGTGGTCTGGGCGGATAGGAGGACCCTGTTAGACGTTTTAGACAGGTAGGTCAGAAAGGGTGACCCAAAGTCTATTTAGGTACTCGCCCCTGCAATAAGGGCCTGGTAGGTTTAAGTAGCTCCTGCAGTTAGGGCCTTGGAGATAGAGGAATTGTATGTTCCGTCTAAGGGATAGCCAGGCGGTCAGCTACTAAGATTTTAGAGGTAAGAAAATCGAGTTTCTCGTCAATCTCTTCCTGGGAAGCACCATCGAGTTGTTCAATATGTACTTGGCGCAGGTGTTCTCAGTATATTTCCCAGTTAGCTCTTCTCAATGTGTCCGATTGCTTACGAAGAGCCGTGGACAGGGGTTGTGCCTTCATCCTCGTTCTACTCGACCTCTCCTCTGCCTTCGATACTATTGACCATACCGTCCTACTTAATCGTCTCCACTCTTTTCTCGGCATATCAGGCCTCGTGCTTGACTGGTTCCGTTCTTACCTCTCGTCTCGTACCCAATCCGTTGTGATTGACGACGTTTCATCCGACTCAACCCCCATTCACTTTGGAGTGCCACAAGGCTCTGTCCTTGGTCCTCTACTATTTTGTATCTACCTTCTTCCTCTTAGTTCCCTTCTCCGTAATCTCGGTCTATCCTTCCACCTATATGCTGATGACACTCAAATTTTCGTTTCCTCATCCCCTACGTCTCTTGCCTACTCTATCACTGACCTCCTGGCTGCCTACTCCTCCATTTCTGACTGGCTCTCTACCAACTTTCTTAGTCTTAATCACTCTAAAACTGAGGTCCTCCTCGTCGGGATTCCTGCTCGAGGCAAAAAATCTAAATCTCTCTTTCTCTCGCTTACTCTGGGTTGTAATAATATCATTTTCTGTGACTGCGTTAGGAATCTGGGTGTTGTTTTTGATGAGCATCTCTCCTTTAAGCCTCATATCCGCAATGTCAGCAAATCCTCTCTATGTTTCATTCGTAACTTTTCTCGCATTCGCTCTCACTTTGATCGCCAAAGTCTTGAGACTGCTGTTCATGCCTTAATCACCTCACGCCTTGACTACTGTAACTCTCTGCTTGTGAATCTGCCATCCTCCTTTCTCCGCCCCCTTCAACTTGTACAGAACTATGCCACCCGGCTTCTTCTCCGTTGCCCTCGCTTCTCTCCCTTAAAACCCTTGCTGCATGAACTGCACTGGCTCCCTGTCAGATCCCGTACTCACTTCAAGATACTTCTCTTCACATTTAAGGCCCTAAACAACAAGGCCCCGTCTTACCTCTAATCTTCCCTCTCGCCACGCCATTTCCCTCGGGCCCTTCGGTCATCACATGCACCTCTTTTGAATATTCCTCGTTCATCCCTGAGCTCAATGGGGAACTGCTCCTTCTCAATCTGCGCCCCTAAGTTGTGGAATGCTTTTCCTGCTGAAATCAGGTCTTCTCCCTCTCTTACCACATTTAAGCGTCTCCTGAAAACGCATCTTTTCAGAATTGTCTTCTCCCCCTCTTGAATTTCCATTAAATTTCCATTCTCATCTCAGCACAACGTGCGCTCTTGGAAGGCCTCAGGCCTTAAAGAGCGCATTACAAAAGACTTATTATTATTATTATTATTATTATTATTATTATTATTATTATATGTATATTACACGCATGCTACGTGAATATAACGAACCCTGTCAGTTATGCGATGGAATTAAATAAGATGCAGCTACAGAATGGACTTAAGCCAATGTGATTTCCGGACAACCCGCCATCAGGAGACCTATTTTAAGTCCAATTAAAGAATCTCAAACAACCTGAGACAAGGCCTCGTTCTACCTCTCGCGACCCGCGTTTGCGCAAGAAAGAACGTGCCGTGAATCATGACTCCCAGATGAAGACCAGTAAGCAACCGGAAGAGACTCTACCAAAAAACGATGAGGTTGAACCTGTTGCATCAACATCTGCCTCCACTACGACAATCTCTCGGACTACCCACGATCTGTGCATGAGAATCTACGGCTCCCCATCTGCTCCAATACCTAAGAAAGTCAATGTTAATGAAATGATAGGAGTTGCTAAAGGCAGGTATAAATGGGACTTTGATGCGAACATTACGGAAGAAGAGCTCCTAAACGCCTTCAAAAATGGAAATATAGAAATATGTCCCGAATCCTGCTTTAATCTTAACCAGGATCAATACAAGAAAAAGAGATCTGGTAAGGTAAGGTCACCAGCTAGATATAAAGGGACTAAGGTTAAACAACTGAATATCAATTATCCATGGCTATATCTACCAAACTCGTCAAGAACCTTAAGATCTTCTCGCTGAATGTTAACGGATGGAAGAACAAAAGACGTATATCCAATGACATCATTAGAAACGCTGATCCCGACATCGTGCTTATTTCTGAGCATGGATTAAACAACGACATCGAGCTTATAAAAATATATAAATACGAAGTATTAATGGCTAGCCACTCAAAGGAAAGATTCGACGGGGTTGCAATTGCCATTAGAAAAGGCATTTTATTTAAAGACATACCGGACTTAGAGGGGTCGTATTTGGCGGTGAAGATCCCTATGACATATAACGACCTGGTAGTTACAGTCGGGTATCAACCACCCAGGCGCCTGTATCCCCCAATTGCCAACTTTATGCGACTCTTTAGGAGAGAGGCCTCAACGATACTAGTCGGAGATTTGAATGCCCGGTGCATGGAAGCCGGCTATACGAGGGCTTTTAACGGAGCTGGTAATTAACTGAGCCTTCTAATCAATAGAGGTATTGTGCAAAGAGAAGGGACAGATTTCTTCACATTACATACGGCAAGATCACCAACCACACCGGACATTGTGTTAACAAATCGAAAATTTTCTCTTAACCATGTTACTCTACCGTGCCCTTTCATACCTTCAAATCATATAAGTATGATCACCCACATCTCTACTTCTACAATACAAGTACAAACTCCTAAACGAAAATGCCTAGCAAGAGCTAACTGGGAAATATACCAAGAACACCTACGCCAAGTACATATTGAACAACTCGATGGTGCTTCCCAGGAAGAGATTGACGAGAAACTCGATTTTCTCACCTCTAAAATCTTAGAAGCTGACCGCCTGGCTATCCCATAGACGGAACATACAATTCTTCCCTCTCCAAGGTGGGACGAAAACATACAACGAAAAAAGGATCAGGTAGGAGCAATCGTTTTCTTTATAAATATGCATGGGATCACGACACAATGGTACCATGAACTGCGAGAATTGAGGAACTAGATCAGGCAACTCATACTTGAGAGATCGAGAGACCAGTTGGATGATATCATTACTAAAATTGACGCAG
Source organism: Ceratothoa steindachneri (assembly GCA_963969495.1). NCBI lineage: Eukaryota > Metazoa > Arthropoda > Malacostraca > Isopoda > Cymothoidae > Ceratothoa > Ceratothoa steindachneri. Next base: position 117,008,145 of record OZ018325.1, read on the forward strand.
AAGGGAACCCGCCAAAATTTTGGAATCAAATAAAGCGACTGAGGGGCACTCCTCCTAAGAACAGCATAAGCACCAAAGTCAACGGCGTAGAATATACGAAGTACCATGATATCGAGAGGGAATTTAGGCTGTACTGACAAAACCGCTTTTGTATTAGCGATGAAGATAACGAGTTACTTGATGAGAGGTATGAAGAAGAAGTTCTACTTAGACTCCAATAACTAGGTGCCGACCTTACACCACATCACTTCGTGTACAGATCCACCATTGCACAGGAAGAAGGTAGACCATTCACGCACGAAGAGTACGAGTTGGCCCTCAAAAGCTTTAAGCAAAAAGCGCCAGGCATAACTGGCAATACTAAAATGCATATGCTGAATGCCCCCATTAACATCAACGAGGGTCTATTAGAGTTGTTTAATGCCTGCCTCAATGTTGGCTATTTTCCAAGCCAATTTAAAAGAGCCCGCATGATCTTTATTCTGAAACCTGGAAAACCGAAGAAGGAGA